>VJWN01000030.1:0-370424 GCA_007644065.1 Margaritispora aquatica
AACCCTAACCCTAACCCTAACCCTAACCCTAACCCTAACCCTAACCCTAACCCTAACCCTAACCCTAACCCTAACCCTAACCCTAACCCTAACCCTAACCCTAACCCTAACCCTAAGTACGGTAGTGTTACGAATCACCTGACCTATGGCCCTGAGGCTCGGCTGCCTAAGGCTGCACAGAGAAGTCATAGGAGGGGGATCATAAGGATCACAGTCTTGGCACTGAGAGCCGAGTGATCCTCGGTGGTCACGTGACCAGGATTATACGGATTATGAGGATCACAATGTAATCCAAGAGATCCAAGAGATCCAGGAGAACGAAGGTTCTATATAAGTAAATAGGTTTCCTTAGATAGGAGCTTCGTACTCAACTTTAAATAACAATTTATACTTGTTAGTAATATACCTAGGATTAATACGTTTTAATCCACCGTACTCTGAATCCTTACCTTTCACCCCAAAACCAGCGACAGGGTCGTTACAGGTAGATTAAAACGTATTAATCCTAGATATATTACTAATAAGTATAAATTACTATTTAAAGTTAAGTATAAAGCTTCTATCTAAGGAAACCTATTTACTTATATAGAACCTTTATTCTCTTTAGAGCACTAGACTACAGAGCGCTAGAAATAGAGCGCGCTTCTACTCTAGCACTTCTATCAAGATCGCTCTATTACGTAACCCTTTGACTATTATCCTATAATTATATTAGCCTAGACCCGTGACCGAATACCCTTCTTTCATGGCTTCTCTATACAGCGTCAGGCTGCCGAGTCTCAGGGCCATAGGTCAGGTGATTCGTAACAGTACCCCGCTTGTCGTATATAAATAGAAGTCAGGAATAACCTAGTAAAAGTAAAGAGAAGTTTTAATAAGATTAGGATTCCTATAATACTGATTCTTACCACCCTGCCAAGCGAACCTCATATAAAACTATAAATTATATTAAAACTTTAAATTTAATTTAGGGTTTATTTATATTTTATAATATAAATATAGATTAAACTATAGTCTAGTCCATACTCCTATACTAAAAATATAAATCAAATTACTATTAATTTCTAATCTTAAGATTTTAAATACTTAACCTTTTTTTTTAATCCAAGAACTTAGCCTAAAATACATTTAAGTGGTTTTATATCCTTTCTAAAGTTTGGCTATCTTTTCGTATTTCACCAAATCTTGGGTTCGCTTCTTGAGATCATAAAACGTATCTATAATAAGTTGAAGACGGGTGACTTCTACTTCGAAAGGTCTAAGACGCTCGACTTCTCTTTCGTATTCTCCCAAGCCTGTCAGAACGGTCATTAAGCTTAACCATTGCGCCATACCAAAAGGTAGAATGATTTCGATTACTCGAAATCAACTTAATAACTATATCATATGTCATTAACCCTTGACAAAGCCCTTGATACGTTGATCGAGATCGTGGATACGGATTGCAATGGGATTTAGTCCCAGGACTTCTTTTTCTAGCCGAGGAATATGCTCTGCGATAGGATTAAGACGGAAGACTTCTGCTTGAAAGGATCTTAGGCGGTCGAGTTTTTCGTTGAGCGTAGGAATACTGTCTACCCCAGTTTTAAGTTTCTCGCTTGATCCTTGAAGGGTGCTAGACGCTTAGCTTCTGCCTCGCACTTTTCTAAAGCCGCAATTCGCTGGTTAAGAGTAGGAATACTGTCTACAAGAGTCTCGAGGCGGCTGACAGCACTATCAAGACCATGTACACGGGCAGCGATGACTGTTAGTCGAGTGGGTTCTGCTTCGAATAGTGTCATACGTTCGACAGCCTTCTCATTCTTGAGATCTTATTGTAGCTTTGTAACCTTGGCCTCAAAACGTTGGAGATATTCAATTGTCGTCTTTTACTGCTGTAATTCTTGCTCCAGACGTTCAATTGATGCCTTCTGTAGCTTGACGTCTTCCTCCAGATTCTTGACTATGCTTTCTAGTACTCGAGTATTTCCCTGCTCTTGATGCCACCTCTCCTCGGCGTTCTCCTTGTCTTTCTCAGCATCACGAGCTCTGTTTTTATATTTGACAAAAGAATCATTTGCTTTCTTCTCCCGTTCTGGGATCTCCTTGTATCTACCAATCTCCTGGTCCAGTTTGGATTTGTATTCATCTCGAGTGACTTCAAGTTTCTTCTTCTCTTCAGCCCATCTCGAAGTAGCTTGATCTCGCTTCGTGGCCAATTTGTCAGGAAGCTGTCGCTTGGTCTGGTAAAGTGAGTCCTCTGCCTCTGCTCTCTTCTTCTGAAGCGCTTCCTCTCGGCTTTCCATACGAGATCTCTCCTTCGCCCAGCTCTCCTTCTCGACCCTTAATCGAATCAACTCTTGCATATCTTCGTTGGATATCATCGGTTGGTGAGAATCCTCGACCTTCTCTATCTTCTTTCGGAGCTCCTCCTCTCGGCTTTCCAGACGATATCTTTCTCTCAGCCAACTGTCCTTCTCAAATTTTAATTGAATCAATTCCCGCATGTCGTCGTCTGATTTGGTTGGTTGGTAAGCTTCAAGTAACTTCTTTACCTCCTCAATCGTACCACTTCCAGCTTTCTCCACAAAACTCTCTGTGAGTGCCATCAACCGTTTGTTGTCTGCAACCACTCGCAGCAGTATAAGTAATTTACAGGATTTGAGCAGGTCGATTAACTCACAGCACTGGAACTGCCTTCGTTATATTGTCCAGCACTCCTCGGTAAGCCATATAGATTTGACGAATATATCGAACAAAAAATCAACTATATCCAAGTTTCTATAAAAGATAGTCTATTGTATATTCGGATTTGGGAGATTCTAAAGCAGCAATCGGGAGATTTAGGAGCTCTGTCGTGTAGTTTTGGTATGTTAATCTATGGATATTTTTCCTCGCATTGAGATCCTTTTCGCTTAATACCCCTTGGCTTCCCTCGAACCCAACTCACTTGGCTGTACTGCAAGTAAGAATACGTAGAAAGTAGCAAGAAGTATAAAGAACTTCCAAGAGTCGCTAATACTTCTGCAGATCCTTCGGAGGGATGAAGCCACCTTAAGCAAATCAATACCAAAAAACTGGAGCGAGGACATGATACAGACGACCGATCTTAGAAGTCTGGCAGTAAGAGTCTTGAAGCTAATCTGAGAAATTTGAAGGTGAAGGGAGGGAGAAGTTTGACGAAAATTTTGATATATAAAGGAGACAGTGCATTCGAAGATCATTTGAAAGTGTTGCATTGCATCAGGTGTAAAAAACAGTTCTATACCTCGCCGTGAGAAGCATTTGATCTCGAAAGAGCCAGCACTCCTTTGCAAAACTCCTCTCTACCATCTCTTCCTGTTTAAAATGAGCTTTCTCGCTTAATTTTGGATGATCTGAACTTCAGAAAGTCATCCCTTTACACTTATACAGCGCCTTAAAACAAAGTCCTTCCGCAAACCACCCATCATCTTCTCGCCTAACCTTCTTAGGAAGCCGAAACTACACAAGAAATTAAAGCATTACATTCTAGAAGTGCATCACACACACAAGCAGAGGATCACGGATTGAAGCACAAAATTGAAGGAAAGTCACTGATATAATCAAGCACAGTCACAAAGCACAGTATAAATGTCAAGGTTGAATAAAGAGTTTTCATTGATTTCTACACAAGGTCTATCAAGGTCCTAATATCAGGTTAATCATCCACGCCAATTGCCTTGCATCTTTTCCCCCTTGGTCTTTGTCTGGCCCCCTCCACGACCACCACTTCCTCCACGACCACCGCGACCACCGCGACCATCACTACCACGACCCCAATTTCCACCACGATCACCTCGAGCACTGCCTTCACGTTCTAATGTCTAGGTGAAGGAGCCCATTGGGGTTGGTGCTGGCTCAGACTCAGTATCCATCTTGTCAGGGTTTGGAACTTCAGCGGAGTCTACATTAGTATTTTCGAAGTCGAGTTTGGACGCGAGACTCTCTTGAATGTCAAGAATTTCCTCTACAGACTCTCCTAGCCCACCCTCACGAGCGGCAGCAAATGCAGCGGCTTCGTTTCGGTCCAGCTCAACAGGATGATCCTTCATGAAACATGAAGGCTTATCATGCTCTCTATCAACTGCCATCTTCTTCTCATTCTGCTCAAGTGCCTCATCCTCGGTGTGGAAGATGTCTGTTTCTGCCTCCTTGCCGGTAAGAAACAATGCTTCAACACGAGCCCGAACTGCTCGACGGTCATCCAGGTTAGATATTAGCTGCAATTCGAACTTCTTCTGCTTGGCCGCGTTCTTCTTATACTCGGCGGCAAATGTAAGAGTATTGTACATATTACATGACTCTTGAAGAGCCTGGTCAGCTTGGGCCTTGGAGTCATCTGGCATCTCGTTGGATCAAACCTTGCGTCCATCAATATGAATAAACTCTTTGGGATTGATTGGAAGCTTCTAAGGGCAACCCTTGACTTTAACAACATCACCCAAGTCAAGCAGATCAATCAAGAGCATCAGAAACCTGTCCCCTTGAATACTATCTGGATGGTTTAAGCCTCGCGATACCTAGCGTGCATATTGCCAACGATCCAAAGAACCTGCTAAGCACGAGTAAGAGCAACCAAAAGTCGATTCCACTAGGACAGAAAGCCAAGAAGTGAACCGTGATGTTCATTTGCGGATGTCTAGTCAAGAATAATGAACTAAGCTTCACCTCCTTGGATACTGTCAATGGTAACATCTTCTAGAGCACATCAAAACACTCTTATCTAGGGTCTAACTGGTGCTGCGACTGCTCGAGTTCTTCGCACTGGAACACAAGAATCTTATAGGCTAGGGAGGATAGTTCTGACTCGACGAACAGGCGACGACTTCAAAGCAGAAACCGTTTAGAACATCCCCGTTTTTAAAATTCCGTCAGTATCCCCCCCAAATTCCAATTTACCACATGTCGTTACCTTTGTCAACCTTCAGTGCTTCAACGGGGTCCGGGATACCAGCAGTGAATGCTCGTTGCATATCATTGGATTTGAGATACCGTAGCCGCCACCGGGCACAATTAGCAAAACATTGATCACGATGCTCATACTGTTATCCTTAAAAGAGAGGTTTCCTGAGAGATAGGAGGCGTAGTGACTGGTTGTTGAGAAACGGGGAGTTACTTGCGGGCAACCATATCCACGACGAAGTGCGTTAACCTGAGGAAATGGCGCGATTTATTGTGATGAAATAATATTTGATTCTTATGATATAATCTAAAGCTGATTATTTAACATTAAGATTATTTCTCAAAATCTGGTTATTTTCTTACCTTTGCTATCAGATGTTGGTTTAATACCGAGGTCAAAGCAATCCTTCTAACGCCGAGTGGTCCTATTCCAGGCCTCGCTTAACCCATGCCGAGACAGATACCCCTGACAACGGGGCCTAAAACGCAACAAGATCCTTTCATCACAGGCCTCTCGGTTGGATGATCACTGTTTCACCACACGGAAAGGCGCTCCGCCATAAGCAATTGCAGCAATCAGGAAAGCCGTCTGATTTCGACACAAAGTTCGGCCAAGTCAATGGCTTTTGTTGCAGATCTTGTGTCGAGCCGAGCGCGAACTCTCCACACAGAAGCATAGCCGCGCTTCCGCACTAGTATAGCACAAACTTATCTGGAGTTCTATCTATATTATTCTCAAACATGGCTTGATGCAGGCTTCAGATGGCATCCTGCAGCTCGGGGAAATCATCGACACTGGGTCTGGGTGACGTGCATGATATTTGGACGATCGTTTTGGGAATCTCCCCGTTTCGGCCTATCCTTTTTACCAGAATCCTGTCTCGAGAATTTGATGATCTCCATATTTAAGGTCACTTAAATACAACCTCTGCGACCTCTTTTTATTCATTCTTGACTATCCTTCGTTACGTGCAAGCTTGTCCAGATATTTTCTCTTCTTATCTTCTCCATAAAGCCTGGCGCTTCACATTCCTTCTCTGAAAGAGTCTTTCTGTACCACACATAATTTCATCAACCCTGTTTCTTCGACTTTTAATATTCTCTGACCTTCTCACGCGTTCCACATTCGCAAAAATGAAAGCCTTCACAATTGCTTCTATCTTGAGCCGTAAGTCCTTTGCACTTTCCCAAATGATCCGCATATTGACTCTCTTCCCAGTCTCCCTTTTTGTTGCGGCCGTTCCACCATTCGATCCTGCCGGTGCTAAGAATATTGGTAATGGTGCCGCTACTCAATTCATCGGTGGCCAGTGCTTGAGTAATGCTGACTGTAAGTCTTCGTACTATTACTGAATCAGGCTTGTGAATTAGGTACTGACTTTGCCTTAAACCAGGCCAGAGCGGCTGCTGCGCAAATCCAACTGGAATCTGTTCTGGCCCAGGTGCCTCGACACAAAATGGCAAAACTGGTTGTGGTTTCGGTTCCGCTGGAGCGACAGCAAGTTCAGGAGCTGCTGTCGCAGTAAGCTCTATCCCAGCTGGTGCAGCTAAAGCTACTTCGACGAGTCCAGCCCATGGCGGCCCCGCTTTCGATCCTGCAGGTACCAAGAACGTGGGAAATGCAGCTGGTCAACAATTCATCGGAGGTCAGTGTTTATCAGGCGCCGATTGCCAGTCGACGTGCTGTGCTGGTCCATCTGGAATCTGTTCCGGGCTTGGTGCGCAAACGCAAGCTGGGAAAACCGGATGTGGATTTGTTTCTGGATCAACATCTAATAACGGGGCAGCGGTAGTTGTTGGAATCTCAAGTACATCTGTAGTGGTGGCTCAGAATACGCCGGCGGCTGGCACAGCTTTCAAGGGTGGTCCGGCTTTCGATGTCTCTGGTGCCAAAAATGTGGTATGTGTGTCCATCATATGTCATAGAAATCAAGACTGACCAAAATCCAGGGGAATGGGAAAGGTATTCAATTCATAGGAGGGCAGTGTTTAAGTGGATCTGATTGCCAATCAACTTGCTGTGCAGGTCCCTCCGGTATTTGCTCTGGCCTGGGAGCTCAAACCCAAGCTGGAAAGACAGGATGCGGCTTTATCTCCTCCAAGAAACTTTTTAGGGCATGAGATATGAATAGTTTTACCATATTGCTTCCAAATTATTTTACAAGCTTATAACAGCAGCAATCGGACTCTAAGCTCCCTGAACTAAAACTTTGTTCCTCATCAAACATCTTGATTTACATTTTCATCTCGATTCAGTGTCCTGGCTCAGTGTTTGCATCAGCCTCGTTGGCATGAAGTTTGAGGTTGCCTATAAACAATTCTTGCAAGCCCTATTGTTACTGCTGAGATATATCATGATCTTGAGAACGAAGCACAGTCTTGAAGCAAGATTGCAAAAAGAGTCAGGGGAGTGTTGTGCAATATAACTTAAGTACGTTTTGGCTAAGGTTAACTTGGTCCCAGCCACGTCACTAAATGCAAATTGTCGCGCCCTTCTATTCCAGAATCGCTCTCCCCACATGACGCATATCTGGAGTGTGGATGGACTGTGGAATAATAGATATCCGTTTCCCTCTGGACCATTCGTGCTAAACATCTCCAACCTAGTATTCTAGAAATTTATTGTATCTAGTTTAGACCCTAGGATATCCAATTATACAACTTCACATTTTGCGTTATAAATAGCTTCTACTGTGAAGCATTGTTGATCGTCATGCTTACAAAGTCTCAATCCGCGGTTTGTGGACATGCGTTCTCCGCTTATATGAACCACTCTAACTTGCCTCAGTTTCCTTTGCATCAGGAACACTAACCCATACAAGTCCACCAACTACCGCAATAACGACTACAGCTGTCAAAAATCCTGCACCAACACGATCACCCCTCGTAGCAGGCTTTACAGTCGTTGGATCTTCACTGCCAGTCCCACCTATTCCTGCTGCGGGGTTGCCTTGGCTTGTGCCGCCAGTTTTGTTTGTCAGAGGTGCCTTCGACTGCGAGATTAGGTTACTTGTGATAACCTCTAGAGCAGCCATCTGCTGTCCGACCCCAGAAGTTCCGTCCCATGCCGCGCCTTTGGACCAGCTCAAACCGCACATTCGGCCGTTGGGATGGTCGGCTGGAGCACCTGAGCATTGTAGAGCAGCTGCTTTTGCAGAAGTCTGGAGAACCTCGAAAACTTGGTCGTAGATGAAGGGTGCAACTTTTGTGGCTGCAGCCATCCAACGTGTCAGGAAAGCTTTATAAGACAACATGTCGATAGTACAATGAACAAGACTTGCTTCGCAGGCTTGTTCGTATGCGATACCGTCAGGAAAGAAATATGTCAGGGTTCTATTGACCATTCCGTTAACCCTGTCACGCCATATGTCACTACCATTAGTCTAACAGGTTAGCTTTATTTTCTACATATAAGATCTGTCAGGGGATCTTACGAAGTTGTACATCGTCGCCGCGCCAAGAAGGTAAATGCCTGCATTATACGAAAATTGCAGCTTAGTCATTGACGTGCAATTACTGCCTGTGGTGGCGCCGTCATAAACGTTATAATCTGCATCGATTAATCCAACCGATCTTATCCATTCCCATGAGGTCTCAGCATGCGTAGCGTAAGTCGCATTTCCTGTGTAAGCGGCTAGGCGAGCAGCGATATTAAAGAAGCATCCGTTGGCAATGGAGTTTTTGTAATTATAGCCATTCTCGACAGAGTAAGTTTGCCAACGCACTGGAGAATATCATCAGCCTGTTTTCGACCAAAACGAAAATGATGAGCCGCTTCCCAGTGAATGGGTTTTGATGCTTTGGACGGGAAACGAAAGAAATGGGCAATGTACGGCCACCTCCGCAAACCGAATCGAGTCGGCTGTACTGAGAGTTAAAAACTGCTTGGGCAAGCGCAAGCCACTGCGGCTGACTTGGCGGGGGATTTGGGAAGTTTAATTCTGCGGCTGTCATTGCAGACATGCCCCAGAAGCCTGGTGCCGATCAGTAAAAGTCTCCAAGTCCAGAAATTAAGGCACATACCTTGATCATCATTACCCATTCCATTGCTCTGATTCTGAGGCAAGTAGTCGGAATTGGCACCCACTTGAAAGAGAAGGCCCTGCGATACCTCGTCGTTATATGTACTATCGCCAGTATAATACCAGTAGTCAATCAAACTCCCCCACATGGCCCCTGATTCCCACCAAAAGTATCCGGCATTCGTTATTGTAGGGTTGAGTGGTGGACCCGGTAGCATTCCTGGGATTTGACCTGACAGATTGCCTTTGTAATAGGTCATCATATCAAATGCAATTGTGCTTGCAACCGACTTGATCGAATCTAGGGCATCCATTAGCGTTCTGCACAACTAGATGTGCCGCTAACAGCCAAACACCTTACCTACTGAATCCAGATTAAGAGATATACCTGAGACAACATGGCCGAATAGCGAAAGTACGAGCAGCAGAGCAGCGATGGGACCCGAAGTTTGAGAAGATACCGTCATTCTGGTCGAAATTATCGAAATATCTGTGCAACTACCGGATCATGCGGGGTCTCTGCTTTGGTCGTTGCACGTCTAAACAGCCGGTCTCCAAGGATGTGTCTATGATGTGTCTTTCCTTGGGCAATGTGCTGTTGCAAAGCCGAAAGTAGTTCAACAATCAAAGAAAGAATGAGAAAACTCAGATGGGCATCATGATCGTAATCTTCCACCGATATTAGCACTTCGTATTTTATTAGATGTATCGTGTGAACCAATAGCGTTAAAGTAAGGATCGTGCGCAAAGACATACGAGGTTTGCACTGCCTTCGGTGTCAGCATGTCAGGGTTTCAAGAATTATCCGTTACGAGGATGAATAATCACGCGCTTGACTGGAATCAAAAACAAGCTCCACGGAACCTTACGAGCGATCTCATTTAATCCTTCCACTTTCTTGAACAGCCAAGGACTGTTCTGTTGATCTCTTTGCGCACTCACTCTCGTTTTATCACCGCCCGCCCAATCCTCAAACGGGCGACACTTGGTACCTCAATCTCTTCATCTAGAAAACACGTATCATAAGCATCATCCGAGGAGCGACAAGACTAAAATTAGGCTGATAGAAGCAGTCCGAAATCATCAACTTGGCCAAGGACGCTCTGTAGCTCACGATGCGGTTTTCCTCGTCTTCCGAGGTACCGTGGTGTAGTGGGATACTCCTATTCTGGTCTTTAATATCGCTGGTCTCTGCGGATCGAATTTTTGAATCAACTTCATTAGCCACTTGTCAGAGCGAATCAAATATCACCGCGAGCCTTTTCAATATTGCCTTCACGCCAAATAATCGAACTTTGACTGTCGATGTCGTTGGAGAGGCGCTGGTTGAGGGCAACGTGACCTTTAAAGTCCAAGCAGCTGCTTATGGCTACGTCTTTTTGAGGGATACCATTGACCCTTGCAAGGAGAATATTGCATCGTTCTGTCCTTTGAGTCAGCTACCAATCGGCTTGGATGTTACATATACAAACATCTCGACGAGTGTGATTGGAAGCATTCCAGGCATTGCGTACGAAATTCCGGATCTGGATGCGACCGTTACTGTCAATATTTTTTCAACCAGCAACCCGACGGTCAGTATCGGATGTGTTAAGTTAAAGATCTCAAATGGGAAGACGGTCAATCAGCTGGGAATTCGATGGGCCACCGCTATTGTTGCATGCTTAGGTCTCATCACGTCTACGCTAATCAGTGGCATGGGCCACACCAATGCTGCTGCACATATTGCGATATATGCCTTTTCGCTTTTTGGTTACTTTCAATCTGTGGGCCTTATTGGCCTCTCCGCAGTCCCTCTTCCACCTATTGTACAGTCGTTGACCCAAGACTTTGTCTGGTCGCTTGGCATCATCAGAGTCCCCTTTCTCCAAAGATTTGCAACATGGTATCAGCTTGCAACAGGTGGCACACCATCCACAGTACTTCGAACTCTGAGCACCAAATCCGTGGAAGTTCTTAAGAGAGGCTTTGATAGCGACAACAAATCTCCGAGAAACTCATTGTCCAGAAGAGCCCAAGTCTCCACCACTGACGGTGGTGAATACCTGGTCAAGGGTATCAAAAGAGTATCCTTTCGCGAGAATATAGAACCCACAAATTTATTCTTGACAGCTGTAACTTTCTACTGCATCGTTATTCTTATTACGCTGCTCGTCGTGGTTCTCTTCAAAAACCTGAGCGAGCTACTTACTCGAAGAAAATGGATCAAGAGCGAAAACTCAATTTTCGATGCTGTTCGAAACGAATGGCACATCATCCTCAAAGGCATTATATTCCGCCTCATCTTGATAGGATTCCTCCCAATGGCCGTCTTGGGATTCTGGGAATTCACCCAGATTGATTCCCCTGCGGAGGTGATTCTCGGTGTCCTCTTTTTGTTTGGCTTGACAGTTGCGTTGTCGCTCGCAGCTTTCAACATTATTCGAATTGCCCAGCACTCAGGAGCGCAACACAATACTCCAGCTTACTTGTTGTACTCCGACCCTTCGGTCCTGCATAAATGGGGTGTTCTCTACGTTCTATTCCAGGCATCGGCATGCTGGTACGTCGTACCAAGTCTGCTCTACGTCCTTGTCAAAGCTGCGTTTATAGGGCTCGCCCAAAACTCTGGGATCGTCCAAGCTATTTCATTCATTATCATTGAGGCTATAGCCCTCATTTCGGCTGCTGTTACTCGGCCATGGATGGATAAGTCAACGAATGGAATTCACATCTCCATTTTGGCAGTCAACCTTTTGAACGCTATTTTTCTGCTTATTTTCACCAACATTTTCAATGGCCCAGGACTTCTTATTGGCATCGTTGGTATAATTTTCTTCTTTCTCAATGTAATATTTGCGTTTGTACTGCTTTTGATTGTCTTGATAGTTGCAGGGATTAGTGTATGGAAAAAGAATCCGGATCAGAGGTACAAGATTGTTAAAGACGACAGAGCGAGCTTTGCACTGTCAAGAACGAGATTGACCACAGAATTGAATGACCTAGGGGTCGTCGCAAGGGGAGAAGGGAAGAGCTAGGTGGACGGTCACTCGGCCCCACCACACCGCATCCCAGCGACATATATACGACCTCTATAGCTTTTCTAGTTAATCAGATTATCCACACACAAGCATCATTTCTGTTGATCTATATTGCTTGAATTTTGTGGTAAAATTGTCGACTCAGTACAGAAATATTTGGAGACACACAGCAGGATGCAGACTGGAAGTTTTGCGAACGCCTGTTAGCATCACGGAGATGGGATGGGTACGCATGCTTGCTGTACCTTCCTTCCCCCTCTCAACACTTCAAAGATTTCAATACCCACAACCCCAATCACGAAGAGTCGCAACCAAATCACTTCATATCTTTGTTTCCAGCGCTACTCACAATCTTCCTACATTCACCAAATAATTCCAACAATGTCTCCTAACAGCCTTTTCGCAATTGGACGTAAGTCTGTTTCTATTATTCAAGAGCCCAGCTAAGCAGTACAGCCCTCAATGAGTTTAATTTTGAATTTGTTCCTGGACGCAATATCACATATGAATCTCCGATACTACCTGGCGAGGATTACGAGTGGACTATTCTTGCGCGCAAAACTATGAAGTCTCCGGAATACCCCGTTGACAATTCCATCATGGATTGCAAGACACTTCTTGCTAATCTGCCCAAGGTGGAGAAGGAGGGCTTCATTCATAGAGTATTTTCTCACTCGTTATCTAGATCTCTCTGACCGGTAAAAGGTGGCGGGAAGCATTGAACCTTGCCGATAAATCTCGTATGGACGCGCCAAATCTCCTGCGTGATGGACAAGCTTCATTGCCATCATCGCAGCAGTCTAACCACCTCGGTAATGAGGATGAACGGAGAAAGTTTATGTTCATACAGTATCAGCAGGTAGAAAAGGACATGCTTGTAAATATTTCAATTTGCAGCCCATGCAATGCCAACATCATGAAGGCGCAGATGACAGTGGAGACTGGAGCAATCACTGCTGCACTTCTTGCCAAACCCTTTTGCTGCGACTGAAGCCCTAGAGTCTGTTCATCTCTCCCACTGGAGACTTTGTTCCCACTACTGGTGTTCCTCCCGCTGTCCAACCTCTTGCCACTGGAGTACTGAATCATAACCTGTCACCTAACCTCCTCCCAGCCGGAGCTTTCACACCTCTTGTTACAGTGCCAAAGTTGCATGAGAATGTGAAGCCCGTGGTTCACTTAAATATCATCATCAAGCGGAAAACTTCCAACGACTTCCCAATCCGCAATGCAGGCGACGTTTGGACTCTTGAGCTCCCATTGATAGCAAGCTTCATCAATGAGCCACGACAAGGTTACATGAGCAGAATACCTATGCTGCTGAGTATGTATGCAACAAATGAACAAGGTAAGGAGCACCCAAACAAGTTAAATCTTCAAAAACTCACAGAATGCTATTGGAAATGTTACGCTGCTATACTGGAGCCCAATCATCAACACCTTGGAGCGACACCGGAGTTCAAGCAGTGGTTCATTGAGCGAACAATCACCAGTTACTATTTTCTCATGGAGAAGGATTCACTGGAGGTGGATGCTTGCTTGGATCATCGTATCAAAGATAGATGCCATAATTATAACTCGAAGAGTCACACATGGCGGTATGTAGCGACAGGTGCAGGCTTTACGAGTGGAAGTTTGGCAAGCATAAGATGAGGGAAGGCTTATCTGTGAGTTTGTTGTGTGCTGTTAAGATATTTTGAACGAAATCATATTTGTGGCTTTCTTAAATTAAATTGCTATTTGTTTTCTCATCCATCCACATGTTTGCTCATTAAGATATATTAATATGCCACCAATCATTTGCAATGTCCTCTTGAAGAGAGCGTCTCTCATTTTGACTAGCATTTTCAAATTTTTCAAATCCTTTCTAAGATATGTTAGTATGTACAGTATATAAAAATGAGATATTTAGTAGTCAGATCGTATTATGCTACGACAAGTAAGATATGTTGATTTTGAATGCGGCCCACTATCGTGGCTTTGCTTAAATTAAAACACAATCAGAACTGTGAGGGTATTTGTTGACCTCCACCTCGCAACATATTACCTTCACCAACACAGTATTATCCTCAGTACTTCGCGAATCGAGTTATTCTTGGATACGTACAAGTTGTAATTACGCTGTACCAACTTCAGTGGAAAATACATGAAACAATTCAACACGCCTTGCCCAAGTCGCCTTCAACCATTCTTTCGATCTTCATCGCTTTACTTTACCTTACCAATGGCGCTCACCTGGGTAAACCCCCAAACGCAAGCCAGCACCCAACAATTGCCGGTGATTCTGCAATCATTGGCGGCAGAGATCTTTATGCTAAAGGCACACAATAAGATAGTGAGAATGTCCCACCACACACAGCATAACTCAACTGACAGATATCTTTAGGATGAAACGGTTGCATCACGAGCCCCGCTACCTGCGCGCTTATGGCAGAATTCCTTATAAGTAAGGATATTGGTGGTTCCTCTCGCCTTCTCAACAACACTTGTTGAGAAGGTAAGTATTGGGCATTTGACTGACTTTATACAATGTCGTATGGTGGGCTACATCACAGAATCGGAGGTGTTTCCAGCAATGCGCGATCATCTCAAGAAACCGAGGGCTTCTAAGGCAGACAGCGCCTAGGAGATCAACTAGGTGGCCAGAGGAAGCAACAAAAGGGTGTGCAAAACAGCTTCGCAGCATTCGCGGAGCTTTGAACATTCAGATACGATTCGAAGGCACCACACTATGGTGGAGATATCTTTTTTGGAAGTCGCTGAGAGAAAAGACATCCTCAGCAACCAGCAATGCCTGCTGGTTTTGAGTAACCGATACCCGAATCGCGACATTTGAGCCCGAGCCTCATTGTCCAGTGAATGAGTTTGTCTTCCAGATGAAGCTCTCCAGCCAATCCCTGGAGTATCACATCATGAAGCAGGTGAAGAGTAGCTTTGGGTACATCGCGTTCAATTCCGGACACTTCAAGCAAGTCTAACCTTCTTCTTTCTACTGGTCCAACTTAAAGGCATAAGTTGACTGTGAAGGAGGTTGAGAAACGCCAACATGATGTCGAGAAGCATGACGAGCTTTCGGTTCAAGCAAAACACATTGTCAAATTTGGTGCTAAGTGCAAGGAAGATAATGACCAAGTTCACTTCTTGACCTGGGGTACTTCTATGAAGAGTAATCTTCCCATTCGTTGGAAGGGCAACACCACTCGACCAAAGGAAACAGATGCAGAGATGGTTGGACTTCCAGGCTTCATATGCGAAGAGCAAGCCCTCATAACTCTAATTTACAAACGTTCAAAGGTCTTCATTGATGCCTAGAAATTATTTAGAGCCCGTGTTCAAGTATGCCATGAGGGAGGCCTTGCACCCTTCTACGCCGAGTATTTTGATATTGAGGTCAGAAGCCAATTCATCAAATAGATCAAGAACCCAGAATCAACCCTTCCTCATCTGCCATGGATGCAACTGCCAACCAACCCAATTGCCCAAGGAAGGTAGTATTTGCTGTGCATACCCAAAAATTCGAATTCGGTGATGCCAAAAAGTATGAGAGAGTTCAAAGTGCAGCACTCATTCGTGAGATTGCTTACGAGAACTTTGTCATTGAACATACTTCAACTGATATCTGGAAAACCCCATGCATGTGTGACCCACAAGCTTGCAAAAGTGGCAAGGACAAGGACAAGTGGTCCAGTGGTGGTCTTCGGCAGAGCAATTGATGCAAGTCTTTTGTCGGGAGTCTGACATTGCGGATAACGTATGGGCGAGACGCTCCTCGAAGCGTCATACCCATTGACTTCACGTCTATCACATCGGACACAAGTTTAGAATACCCACACAAAGGGAGACATTCACACAAGGCTATAATGAGGAGATGGAGAAGAGCATGGTTGAAGGATGGGGCAGCAGTGGATGCCGCCAGGCGTGAAGCATTGGCGAGAAAGCAGGATGGCAGTTATCATTTGTACAAGTTGGGAGCTCTCTTTTCAGGTGGAAGGCTGCGTAAAGAGGACAAATGGTTAGAACTTCTTCAAGCCATGTTCAGAAAAGCACTCCTTCATTTGGGACAGAGCTATAGCACGTAGTGGAGTCTTTTAGCCGTTTCTTTTACTTGGACAGGACGCATTTTCCAACAGACAGATTGGCTAAGAGATCAGAGTGAATACAGGAAAGAAGATAGAATAGGGGACACAGAAAGACGAGCTAATATGTTCGCGATTGGAAATGGCTCTGCATCTGGTCGCTCTATTTCTAACTTTTGACTTGGAGTGTGTTCTATAGTTTCCACTAGAGACCATGACTAAATGTATTAAATTTATAACATAGGTATATAATGTAATAGAAAATATACAAAATATCACTCAGCTCACCGATTTAATAGCTGGGAATAAGTATTGCAAAAAGCTTGGATACCAAATGGAACTCCTGGCGTGAAATGTTTAGTTAGAATTAACGGCTCGCTTAAAATTTAGTATCATTCCAAAAACCCCTTGCCCTTCCATCTCAAGGCTCACAGCAATTTCTGCAATCATACAGCCACGCAGACCACATCACCACACATCTCTCGATCTATTGATATCGAAAGTTTCGTTTCCCCTGTATCCCATTCAAACCAACGTATTTCTCCTGGCTAAGGACTTTCCGGCCTCGGAAATATTTGTTTACGCGTTTGCAGATAGTTTTTTTACGTTTGAAGAATTTTCTTCCTACGTCAACAAGATCTTTCAGATCAACCTCCCCAAACCCTCAGCAACCTCACGGAAGCTGTTTTTGTCGAGGACCTACTAGAAGGTCCTCAAGGCATTCCTGCGAGTGTCAACCTATTTTTTTTTTTTTTTTCAACTTGCCTTCACGGTCAAGTTATAGATAACTAGCGTCTTAGATAGTCAGCATTCACTTGCCCTGCATCAGATATGGACCTGTCCCACATTTTCCGACGTTCGTACTCATGTACTGGATCCCGGAGAGAGACTCCCAAAGATGACGATGGTAAGGAAGCCTGGCAACTTTGGCGTATCGAGGGCAAGTATAAAGACAGGTCCTAACTTGTCTATGGAGTGCAGTACTGGGAGAACCACAATGGGAAAAACCTTTTGTACCCAGTTCCAATCGAGGATCTTCAGTCGGGCATTTCTTATGGTTTAGCTAACACGAGTCAAGCAACGATGAGGCAGTTCGCAGAATTTCTGTTGCCAGCCTTACGTAAAGAGTTGGCATCAAACCCGAGCTACGACCTGAACGACTTTTCTCCACCATTCCCGACCGCGGTGACGATTGCTTACCACAGCCCCGAGTGCACGCCCACGCCTTTCGAGGCTGCATGTCGCGTTTATGGGATGGCAAGCATGGGTAGTAATTGGGCGGTTCGACCCAAAGGTGAACGAAAGGCTGCGAAAGAGTCTGCCCAGATGCTAGCGGTAGCAGAATTTTTTCGTGTGAAGGACTTAACCAGAGGAGCCGCCCACAAATACATACCGGCGCCCATGGTGAACAAAGGCATAGTGAGTGACTTGACAACATACTTGGCTGAAAATTTTTCAAAGCACTGCGACAACATCAAATGCGAGGTGTTTACTAGAATTGAAGCCTGGGTTGTATAAGTTGCTCATCATCAAGATAAATCCCCACTAACATTACGTGACAGAAACGTCATTTGTTCTGATCTGTTTCCCAATATTCTGAATCTCCCTTCAGATCAGCAATTGTCTGCTTTTGAAGACTTGCTGTGGCTGCCCAAGAAGAAACGCGAGCACCGTTTGACTGGCAGGAAGGTTCTAATATGGATACTGGAGCCACTTAAAGGCGGTATAGATTTGATATTGGCTCTCGGAATCAAACCCAAAGGTTTGACACCGGAGCAAATGAAGAAGAGAAAGAAAATGATCAATCATTTCGTCCGCCTTGTTGGCTACCTATCCACATTGTGCTGGTGGCAATTTGTCTATAAAGAAAGGCCTGATATCTAAAGATTGAAGGATGTTGTGGGTGCAGTTGACGTTCATTTTCATCTACCTGCATAATTCAATTGGTTTCGTGATGCCATCCTGCTGTCCAACGGCCGTGGTCTGCTCCTGAGATTGCTCTCATCGTTGAATGTTCTCCTCGTGCATCGCAATTCCAGATGTAGTTGGAATAGCTCCTGTGTCGAGGTGAGACATCGAAGCTAAGGGCGTGTTTGCGAGCCTTTGCCAAGCACATTCATGGAAACCTTATTCTAATGATTTTGGCAAGGTATTTGATATTGGGAGCAGGAACCGAGCTTAGATGTGACATTCTGTGTCTTGAATTGGGATATGCTTGAAGTTTTGTTAACTTCCAGCATAAAATGTTGCTGACTTGAGGTTTGGCTCAATAGTTGAGGTTCCTAACAGCCAAGAATGAGGCTTGCATTAAATGAGCTTATATAAATTTGCTGTTTGTAGGAGACTTTAGGCGCGATGATGTTTTTTTCTACACTATTTGTTGCAATCCAAATTCTGGTGTGTCTCGCTTTACGAGGGGTGTACGCCTTCGTGTGCGCCTTGTTCGCGGCAATGGTGCTGAAGAAGGATAGCTAGAGCCTTGTGACTTGCAGGTTTAGAAAGAAACATTGGGGAAATGAGAACTTCATTACCAAAAATATCCTATCATGGCTTGCTTGTAGGAAAAGCAACACCCGTCATGACGTTTCTGCTTTCGCTACTTCATATGAAGCAAGGCCCAACAAGCCCGCCACAAGACATGAACTCTTCATGACCAAGCCATATCAATATAGACTTCGGCTTCTGTAATAATTTTAGAATCAAGACCTTGAAGAATCCATCCTAATAATCAAAAGAGTAGCATTTGCCCTCATCATATTCCCCAAATTGGCCGAGGGCTCACTTATAGGCAGCCATCTTACCAACTGGTAGCTTCTCTCCCTTTAAGTAGCGAAGTAGTCGACGGTATGAAGCGATTGCCGCATAGTCAGTGAAGTGTAGTAAGCGCCTTCGCTGTCCACTGGTGTACTCGTCTCTCGAACGCACTGATTTTTCAGCGAATCTGATGGTGGTAATCTTATCCAAACTTTTGTACTGCGAGACAAATGCTGACATTGGTCATGAAGTGGAGAAAGCGAAAGCAGAGACCCATAGTCCATAATCTGAATCAGTGAGGCAACACTGTCCTGATATGCATGAAAGCGGGTTGTCAACTAGCCAGTCAGCGAATTTTCAAGAGATTAGATGGAGCGTACTCAATAGGTGGAGGATAGAGCAGATCAAGGACTCATTGCGTTCTCGACCGTATCTTCAAGAATTTGCTGGCCAAAAACACAATCATCTTCGAACCACGCACCAGCAAGTATCATTAGGATTTATACAAGATGCTCGACTCTTAAGCATGGATAAATAATACCATTGGAACTCTGGGCATTGAATGCGGCGGGATGGTACACCCTTGATATTCCAAGAGAGGATGTTGGACTGTGTGGACTGAAGTGGGAGGGCGCTTTGCAGAAGATATTTCGGTTTATTTTTATGGTTAGGGAATTGGGGATGTATTGCATAAACTGAAGAGGTCAGCATTATAATTCAATTTGCCTACTGTTTTGATGTAAGGTTACCAAAATGAGAAGTTCTTTTATTGATACGGTAGAGGGTTGTGACTCTTGAGGGTTCGGCGACAGACAGGACGCAATGTTATTCTGACAATACGGCATTCATTTCTGGAATTTGTTCAATGATTGAAGAGCCTAACGGTTGATTTAGGCCTGTTCAAATGTCGGCCGGCTGGTGATTGAGAAAATTGCCCACCAACCTTATGACTTTTTGTCACGGTGACAAACTAAGACTCCTTTCCCGCCATTGGAGCCGCCAATCGTGCCTTTAAATTCAGAGGTCGTGCATTTGGGCATTGCTGGATCTATCTGTGGGCAGGCCACTGGAGCACTGGTCAAGAAGTTAAGACCCGAGATACAAGCTAATGACCAGAAATATGATAGATTTAATTATGCTTCTAACTTCCACAAGCTATTCCTTGGAGCTAACGTGCCTTAAAAGATCATTAACAGCTCCGCAAGTTTTCTCAAACTTTTCGATTATTTAACCACCTACCCCTGAAACTCGAATTTGACGACCATGGCCACTAAAGAGATTCATACTCAACCCAAGCAATCTTATACTCTTGAAAGCAATGTGGAAGCTCAGGAGAGGCTGGATATGGGGAAATAGCGGACGGGGGATGCGTCAATACTGGCCTTGACTTGGCTTCCCAAGAATCTGTGCCAGAGACAGGAATTGCGCTGATTGGAGTGGTGGAAATACTCATCATGACGTTTGTCGAACCAGCGAACTTAAGGCGTATGTTGAGGATTCACATGGCTGCATGGCTGTGTTCAAAGGAGGTCGCTGAGGCAATCATTCGAGTCAATACAACTCTGATCATATATCCTGAGCATGCAAAACTCCTGAGCTCCTAGAAAATCTGCCATATAAACGTCAGCCGGTGGACTTCCAAAGATATCGGCGAACTGATAGCATTGGGGTGTGAAATGAGGGGTATGCGAGGCACTCATGGATGTAGGCCGAGCAGGAGGTTTGCTCTTGGCGTGTAACAATATCAACAAGGAGCTGTATGCCACGACCTTTCTCGAAGATGAGGAAATCAGCAGGGTAATTCGAGACTTTCACTATATTAGAGAGTAGGTGTACATGGCAGGTTTGATGATTGATGCATATTCGATGGCAGATTTTGAGGATATTGATGGGATTGCTGAAACTTGTGGATTTGTAAGAGATATGGACATCAACGCATGGCAAAGCAATAGCACAAAAATTGAGCCTCTCACTTCTACTTGGGATTATTTGGAGGATCTGCGCTACCTCCTGCAACCACAGCATACACAAGTAGATACTCTCCTCCATCATAGATCTTCTAACTGCACTTGCCACTCTACTTCCCTCAACCGACCTTGCCTGCCATGCTGTAAGCCTTCAACCATTCTACGATATCCTCGTGACTTATTCATGAGCTTGAATTTTGAGCGAACTGGGACGAGACATTGAGCCTTTCTGGTTGGCCAAAGGACATCTATCCTTGAACACGATGCCTCGTTGCTGACTCGAGGATGTGGGATATTGATAAGCGGGAATTGAGATCGCCCTCCGCGAAGCGTGGCTTTCTACTTGTGGAAGTAAGAGGCCCAGATGCTCCCCGAGATGTGATTTGTGCCGTCTCGGGAGATTTCGTGGTTGACGACAGCTGCTATGCATCTAAAATGCCGTATGTAGATTTCCGTACCAACCACAACTACTCTTCCCGTTGCTGATTCCAAGGCGGGTCAAACGGAGTTGCTCATGCGAAAGATGATATTGCCAATTCTGGAATTGTAGATAGATTGTGAAGGGGATTGGCTTTGTAGTGTCTGTCAGAATGTCCAAGATGGCTCTCTTTAATGGTCTATCTTCCTCCTCAAAACCAGTAAGAACAGAAATGGCGCGGATAATAGAAGATTCGCTCCAGATAATGCCCCATGAGTTTTATCCTGCGTGATTTGGTCTCTCATACAATATCCTAGTCCCATCTTAGTACAGCCCATAAAGCAAAGTCATGTTGCCCCCACCAACTATGAAGAAGCCTAGCTGTTCTGTTCGGCATTGACGTGCAAGCATTCCAGCCTACGTTGTTACACCACCTCTGAATGAAAGGAGGGATGTTTGTAACGCCCATGCTGTTCAAATTGGGACCGAAATGAAGAAGGTCGTAAATTTGAGCGTGTCCAGGTATACTGTGTAAGGATAGTGGAGAGCTCATTGTTGTAACCACTTCAATTGGTATTCGTAGACGAAAGTAGCTCTGAGGACGTTGGGATCTTGATATAGAACGTGTACAGATATCTGCAAAGGTTAGTATGGAGGTATCAAGGTTTGCGCTGAAAGTACCTTGGCTTTCTGCATCAAGCTCTCGATGCGTGAAAGCGTGAATGGAGCGCAGGTCTGCGGAAGAAAACTTTTGTCTAAAAAAGCAGAATCTTGCCTAGCTTGAGGCAGCTGATTTGATGGCTGATGCTTCTAATGGCAGATATTCTGGTAGCTATGAGACGACTTGTAAAAATCTTTTACTTGCAGTGAGTGGAGGAGCTGATGTGGCGGAATTTAATTCGCAATGCGAGCTCGAAGCCAACCTCAAAACCTCAAAGCCGCCAAAACTTCCCGAGCCCTTCAATAATCCAAAGTATATAAAGACAGTCCTAAATATCGCTCCTACAACCGTCTCTTTGATATATAATCATTCACACACCTTGAGATCACGATTGCGAAACTGAAGATTTCTAGTGTCGAGTTAGTAACCCGGCGCCACGGCTCTGTTTCTAGCTTCCATAGTCCTCTAATCCGCGGGACAAGAATTTTTTGTGCTGGGAGACGATATGGTTATTCTGGCAGGCATGATAAAGATGGAGGGTGTCAGCGTGAATGGCTGGGAGATAGATGGAGGTAAGTGAAGTGGAGGGGAAGGGAGACAGGAAGTTTGGGACTTTTCATGTTGAGAAGAATTTGTGACTACCCAAGGGTAAACGGGAACATTCCCTAACCGGCAGGACGGTATTAATCTAGACACTGCATAGTGCGGACTTGATCTTGGCCCTCGGAATTAAACCCAAAGGTTTGACACTGGAGCAAAGGAAAAGAGGAGTAGGAGGATCAATCACTTCGTCCGCCTTGTTGGCTACTTGTCCACATTGTGCTGGTGGCATGTATATGACCATGACGGGGTGATCAAGCAACATGGGCATTATCGGAAGGCGTGGCTTGATTTTTGAAGAAGTCAAATTCTGCTAGCCACATGAAAGGTTATAAAGTTGCCGCTGCAGACTGGTTTGTCCAACACGTACAGATCAGAACCAGAGTCAGATCGATGGTTCATCGCCACCAAGTCGCAGATAAGACCTGCAGAACTTTCGGTGATGATGATGGTGAGGACGATGATGTTGAGGATGAAGATAATGAGAAGGATCTAAACCTTACCTTAAGGTTCTGTCGATCAATGTCCCAATGCTAGAAATGTTTCGACTAAAGGCGAGTAAATTTGCTTTAAGCAATCTGATGATACTCCAGAAACTTCGCCGCAGCATTATGTCCCTTCTCCCTTGCAGCGTTTATTGCGTTGACAATTTGGTCATGACCTTGCTGCGTTGAGGTAATGTCTGTCCCATACTCTAGAAGCAATTTTAACATATCAATACGACCTTCCCAAGCAGCAGCCTCGAGTGCAGTTTTGCGAGGTCGATATTTGAAGTTGACATCAGCTCCTGCCTCTAAAAGCCTTGTTGCAATTGAGATATATCCTCTCCCAGCAGCCAACTCGAGCGCGGTGCCAAAGGACCCGAATGCGTTCACGTCCGCTCCTTTAGACAAAAGCAATTGCACTATCTCGTAATGCCCCATCTCAGATGCTGCTTGTAGCGCAGTCCTGCCATAATTTGAACCTGGGCAATTTACTCTAGCTCCATTGCCCAAAAGAAGCTGGACTATCTCTTGACTTCCGACCCGAGAAGCTTCTTGTAAGGAGTTGAGTCCAAACTTGTCAGATGGAACATCTTCGGCATGAGCCCCGGCCTGCAACAAGATTTGGATCAAGTCTAGTCCTCCTTGAGACACAGCTGCCTGTAGTGCCGTGACCCCATCCCAATCATTTGCTGCTGGTGGTGCATTGACGTTTGCCCCTAAATCGATAAGCGATTGGACAAGTTTGATGTCGCCAAAAAGTACCGCAGCTTGCATTGCTGTCCGCCCACCACTTTCAGCAGCCGGCCAGTTGATATCTGCACCTGCTTTAAGTAGATATAAAACGAGTTCTGTATTCCCCTTAAAACATGCCATCTGTAAAGCATTCAAGTATTGATCCCCATCCCTGGGTTTTTTACAGTAAAGATTGCAGTTGGCACCCGCGATGAGAAGGGCCTCGATGATGGGCAGATTGGCGAGTTCTACAGCCCGTACCAGAGGTGAGGTCCGTTCCCCATCGAGGCAAGCACCTTTGCTAATCCAGAAGTTCACAACATCGACATCCTGTGTTTCAACTGCAGCAAGCAGAAATTGCCCGCTTTGGCGTGTAACATCAGCACCTGCTTCTAACAGGATATCGATAAGCTCCTTATTGCAACTCTTGATGGCGTAGACGATAGATTCATCCTGATTTGGGTCTGCGTTGGCTGAGAGAAGAAGGCGGACCATTTCTACGTTCTCCAGTGAGATTGCGGTTTCGAGTGCCGTCTTTCTCCACCCAACCCGCCCGAAAGCTTGGTTAACATTAGCTCCGCTGTTGATTAGAAGTGCTGCAATCTTCAGGTCATTCTCTCTAACAGCACAACGCAGAGGCGACTCTTCATATCTTGCACACGCGTTGACGTCAGCACCAGCTTGTATCAACACATGACAAATTTCCAGATCTCCATTTCGAACTGCCCATTGGAGAGCTGTTCTCCCACAAGGTCGCCCTGACAGATCCGAATTCACATTCGCTCCTTGCTTCAGCAAATGGTTGGCCATTTGCCGATTGCCTACTTCAACTGCGCATTCCAGTGGTGTACCCCCATGCTCTCCCGAACCACAATTGACATTCGCACCGTATTTCAAGAGAAGCTCTACTATGGAGTCTGCTTGGGTTAGGATGGCACATGCTAATGCACAACCATACTCCCCATAAGTCGCATTGATATCGACATCGGCTCCCTTTTGAAGTAACAATTTGACAACCTCAAAATTTCCCGCCATGGCAGCATTCTGAAGTGCTGATGCGCCATAAGCTTCAGACAAGACGACAGTAGCACCGTTGCGTACAAGGTATTTGACAATATCCATATCACCCTTTCGTGCAGCAACTTGCAGGGGAGTTTGTAGGTAAGAACCCCTATCGTGCAATATCGGATTGTTGGCGTTTATATCAGCACCCGAGTTAACAAACATCTTGATGAGATTTAAATTGCCTCGTCGAGTCAGAGTCTGTAGAGGACGATAATCAACGATGTCCAATCTATCATAAACGATCATATTTGGGCTCACTCCAGACTCCAAAAAGATCCTCAAGATAGCTTCGTCCTGGTCGTGAAGTGCACTTGAAAATATACATTCTGCAAAAGCCTCGACAGTAGGTACCTTCTGTGAAAGAATGTCTCGCAGAAATAAATGGTGTCGTTCCATCTGAAACCATTCGATTAACTGATCACAGAAGATCTCTCCGGGACCTGGCTTACGAAAGGAGTGCATGCTAAGATGTTTGTTCGACAACATGTACACGGCGAGCTTGAGGAATTCAATTGTAGCATGGCGTCCACCTCCAAATATCTTTTGCAAGGTCTCAGTGATATCGGTGGTCTGGTTTTTAGGCAAGACAGCGCGAAGATAATGAACCATTTTTTGTACATGTCTTGAAATCATAGGAGAAGGAGTCGGGCAGAGCGCCGGAAGCATGCGTTCTAAAATAGAGTTTGGCATGTTGATGATCTCGAGGAGATTTCCTGGATGTATTTGTTAGCAGTGAATACAAACCTCAATCGCAATACTTACCAATGGAGTCAAGTTGTCGATTAAAGCGTAGCGAAGGTAGATCTTTAGATCTTACATGAACCATATAGGATTCTGAGGGAGATGTAATGATCAGCAGGCCGGGTGGCGATGTACATCTTTGCACTGAGGCTCATTAGTCTGAAGTACCAACAAATCAGCACCGAAGACCTACGCTCAAGTCGATCAAGGACAGAAACGTGGCAACGCTGTGCTTTCCTCTGGATCTCGAGCTTCGGAAGTTTAACACCCTTCAAATATACATCACTTTCCGAATTTCGTCCCGCTCGAGCTTCAAGCTTCAGCTTGATGATTTTCATGTCCCTGCTCTTTCTATTCTTCCCCAGATCCCACTTCCTCAATTGCTTTTCATACTCACTTTTGCTAATACGGCGTCAGTCATGTCAATGATTCGAGTCTTTTGTGATAAGACAGATAGATGATAAGTTACTGACCTGGCAAAAAAGCCCTCAGTCTCCATGATACATCTGACCTCATCCAACTTCTTGCTTTGGTCTATGAACAGCTCTTTGATCCTCCGCTTATGAGGCTCCCATTTCGAAGTCGTAGCATTTGGGAGACGCGCAAGACTCATCGAAGACATCCTTTCAAAGAAGCCTAGACAAAATATAAACCACAACAGGTGAAAACCAAAGACAGTCCCGATCGCTGCTAGAAGATTTGAGATGAGAGGAAAGAAAAATTTTGCGAGGCTCAGAGTACACGATGTTTGTGATCTCATCGAGGAACGATTGAGGCTTACTGCAAGACAATTTACAGACGCGATTGATTGGCTCAGCACGAAACCCTCGCAGCCTCATTTTCGCATCTTTGGTTATCGAATTCTGTAACTCTCACTGGCCAACATCAAAACCATTGCGCCACATGCTGTCGCAACGCCCAGAGAGCGTTCCCAGCCCGTTTTGACTGCCTGAATTCAAGCGCCACATAATATGTGTGACACAACTTCCATCCCAACTCTTCAGGCAAGTTTCCATGCTTTAGCGAATATGCGGCCTGTTCAAGTGTGGTGCTCGAGAATGCGCCACATCTTCAGTGTTTGTCACCTTGGAAGCGAGGCTTCGCAGAGGCTGTCTCGAAAGATCATTGGTCATGATCAAAACCATTGGCTCCTTCAAGGGATCATTGGTCATGCTCATAACCATCGAATCCTTGGAGGACTTGCGAATTTCAATTTCAACTTCGCTTGCTCACTTCGCTTGCCCACAACATCCCTCCATACCGTGATAGTGGCTTCATTTTCTATTTGTTGCTTTCAAAACCATCGTTCAGTATTGATTTCAATATTGCGAACGGAGCCTAATGACCTGCCTCACATTGCTCGACATGACCTTTCGAGCAACATGGAAAAAGATATAAGTCTGCGTGCTGGACCCTCAACCTTCACCATTCTCATCCATCTCAATTCAGCTATAAGTCAAAGCTATCCAACTCACTTTGCCTGAAATCCATTCCAGCAGCTCCAGCAGCCAAAGCAGCACAGCATTCTTCCTCCTCCTCCTCCTCCTCCTCCTCCTCCTCCTCCTCCTCCTCCTCCTCCTCCTCCTTCTCCTCTGCTTCATCTCATCATGGCACCGAAGAAAGAGCACCGTCACAGCAAAAAAAGAGAAAGCATCTCTCATTCTCACCACACTTCCTCCTCCCGCAACCCAGGCTCCAAGAACACTGTCACAACAACTCAGGCCAACAATACTTCTCGTGTTGAATCTTCTTCAACAACCACCAACCATTGTGAGACATCGCACTACCATGCAATTACAAACCATTACTCTCAGACCACCCACGACACAACCTACGTACACTACGAACGACTCTGGACACAAAGCGCTACTGTCCACAACTGCTACACTACCTCCTATGCGACTTCACCGATGCAAAGATGGCAGAATGAAAGTATGCTTGCGGGACCTTACCATCCCATAGAAGGGGTCTCTATCGTTGAAGGTCAACATGATGTGTTGAACTTTGATGAGCTAAGCATGGATGATGGTCAGGTTCAAGGCCTGCATGGGTACAGAGATCAGAATGGAAGTATGATTGTTGAGGCTTCTATGTCTGAGAGGGCTTCCATGTCTGAGTGGGTCTATCGGAAGTGAGCAATGTAGCCAGTAGAACAGTCTTGAGAAATACGATACATTTTCATTAGTCAAAAAATACATCCGATGAGGTGAAGCGAGGATAGTTATATGACTTTTCATTAGCTTTTAGTGTCCTTACTCGTCTTACTTATCGAAAAGTCTACCTGAGACTTTATACTCTCTAAATAAAGTTAAGGTATTGAACACGGCAACCCTTCTGTAGTTCCTCCAAGCTCCTTCTCCCTCAACTGCACTTCTACCTCCTCGGCAATAAGTTTCCATTTAATGAGGTCCAAGTCCTGCTCCTTTATTTGTTGACCTGCCGGAGTTGCCCACGCCAAGAGAAATTCCTCTTTCTCTGGAATTCGAACGAGTCTGGACATTTGCTTCCTCAGAATTTTGTTGAACGGAGACGATGGAGAAGACGATGGCACGGCGTATTCCGCTGCTTGATCTTGCTAATATTACTCCGGTGGAGAGGATTGAACTTGAAAGAGTCAGAATCAAGAATACTATCGTAGTGAGGAAGCAGATCTCTGCCACAATGGGAGCCGCGTAGGCCCCAACCAATCGCTGCAAATGTGCCCCATTCTTCATCGTTTTGCGGTGTGAGTACTTTGTGCTTGGAATCGGACAATTAGCTTACCATATTGATGGATTTATAAAAGCAGAAGCGATTTAAGGTCTCGATATTAGTCAATTGCAACTCTAAAGCTTGACTCTATGTTAAATCCTAATATAAATGATAAAAGACCTTAAGTGGATCATGATCAAACGATCCGAAACATGTTTGCCAAGACTAGTGTTTAATTGGCATATTTCCGGTAAAATTGCTTCGAGTTATTCGTTGGTCAAGTCTTAAGCAATAGCCTCCACGTTTCTAGTGTTGGTACAGGAAATTTCAGCTATCAGCTACTGCAGGACGTTATGTGGCTGAATACCATGTGCCGTTTGGCCCCGTATTTATATCAGCGAGTCATTGCACTTGAGCGAGTCATTGCACTTAAACGAGCCTCTGGTCATCTCCAATTCAACTCTTCCTTGCGATCGCAATGCTTGTAATCGTAACAACGCTGTCTATTATATACTTTATTACTTGCCTCGTGTAGGAACGATCGAGGTAAATAGGCTAGTAGTGAGGTAGTCTTGACCTTGATTGATTTAGGTTACAAGGAAATATCTCCCTTCTGCATTTATTTAGTTTGCCGGATGTTGGTAGCTTTACTAGAATTCACACCGCCATATTGGTCTAGTGAAAGCTTGCAGCAGCTGAAAGGGCCTCGACTTGGCTGCCTCAAAGCAGGAGAGAACCCGCCGATCGAGGACCTTGTGCGTGATAATTTGAATCTTTTTATGGCTGTGTTGGCCTACTGAATGGGTGACGAGCAGGCAGACCCTGGTGGAAAAATGGCCACGCTGTAAAAAAAAATAAGAGAAAAAGCGCCAAAAGTGATAATTTTCCCCACACTTTGAGGGCATGCTGCTAACAATACGTCAACAGTATCTCGCTACCAGTCCTCCGGGTCGGCTATATCGTCAACGAGCCTTCCTTTCTCTAAACCGTTCAACTGTCACTCATCCAAATTGGTTGGTGATGTTCTAGTGCTACCCAGGTAGAATATTCATCATCAAGGTTGGAAGCTTAAAGTATCGAGCAAATTTAAGACATAACTTCAGAAGGGGGGTTCGAGTTGGCGTGGCTGCGAAGTTCTGTGGAGTTGAAGCAGTTGATAAGAAGCGCGGTCACCCATATTTTCTTCTACTTCCATCGACAAAATATCTTCCATACGGAAAAACATACATACAAAAGTAAAAATGGTTCTCCAAATCTTGCACCGCGTGCTCCTTGCAGCAGTCATTCTTCCTATCACCGCCGTCCAAGCCTCACCGTTTTATAGCCTGGAGACTCGAAACAACATTGGCCTCGATGCTCGTGACGTGTTTGTTCCTCCATCAACATGTGATCCCCTTGTTGCCGGTGCAACAGCGGTGCTAATGGGCAATGTTTGTGTCGGCATCTCGGGTGGCACTCTAACCGTCGTCTATACTGCGAACTCGGGTTGGACTATCAACAAGGTCCATCTCTTAGTTACCACGGGCAGCCCGCCAACTTCATCGCAAAACGTGCCAGGGCAATTCCCGTATGCAAGCGACAAAGGGACCGCGTCCGTTTGCACTGTCTCTGGAGACAAAATCACCACTACGTGTACCATACCCGTACAGAGCTCATGGCGAGGATGTGGCAAGACGCTCTTCATTGTTACACAAGCTGATGTAACGGCTCCGGATACTACTCAACAAGGTGCATGGGGAAGGGGGACATGCTACGACACTAGGGGCAATTGTGCAAAGTATTGGACTTTCACGGAGCAGTGCATCTGCGCATTGGAGATTGACTTTTTCCCCATCACATACACTGTAAGTGGAAAGACACGAGGTTAAATCATCCTGCAATAAGAGCAGTCTATTAATGAGTGGCATAGACTACCTCTGTTACTACAATCACAGGATCTTCTACTAGCACATATTTGACATCTACAACGGTATGTGGAGGGTCTATTCCCGGAAAATCTTAATGAGATACACGCCTAGCTAATGTATTCTTCCAGATAACATATGAGACCAGTTCGACGAGTACATATACCACCTCTACTACTGTATGTTCAAGATCCACCCCTGAAAATTCGCGGAAAATGTAAACTCGGCTAATATATTATTGAAGGTGACATATCTTACCAGCACTACAAGCGAATACTCTGTTACGGTATGCGAAGCCCCCTTAACCTTTCTTTATCCTATAAATAAGAAACACACAAGCTAAATAATTACCTTTATAGGAATCCTCTACCTCAACTTCGACATCCAGTTCGATATATCCACTCACCACTAGCTTCCCTCCTACTACCACAACAACCACTTGCCTCAACCCCTCAGCTACTACCATTACTACTACCGTTTCGACAACTTTACCACAGGCAGTTCCATTGTGAGAGCTGAGGAGACAAGCATACGAGAAGCTCCATGGTACTCAAACGATCTGCTATGGCGGTTACGTGGGTTTACTTGGCGGTGCTACATTGGAGTCGTGCTTATTTTAGGTGGTCTGGCTGGAATGTACTTAGCAGGTGTATATTAGAATCCAAATTGCAAGGATAGGTTATATACTTTGAATTGGCTTTTAGTGTCCTTACTCGTCTTACTTGTTAAAGAGTCTACCTAAGATTTTATACTCTTCGGATAAAGTTAAGGTAGCACACACGTTATTGAACACGGCAACCGAATCACCATTTTAACTACAATACATACTCTACATGCCTAAATACATTCGCCACGAATAGCCTGCCTCTCCTGAAGTTCCTGCAACTGGTATATGCCCCATATCCGAAGTACTTGAGCCATTGTGAGCGGGTGGCTGCTCGACGCGATATCGGTGGGGCTCCCGTGATGGTGCATTGACAAAATTGCCAATCAATTGCGGGTGCATTTCCATTGCTGGTCCAAGACTCATTCCATGCTGCCGGTGAATGGCATTGACTATGGGCTCAACCCAATTGCGAGGCATCCCATTGAAAAAATTAGAGATACTTCTCGTCATTACTATTGCTTGGGGATCAACATGATGCGGAGGAGGGGGTTGCTGTTGAGAGAGGGTTCCAGTTTGTTGTAGGGCGATTAGCATTATCGGAGAAGTATCTGAGAGAGAGTACAGACATGTTTTCTTGCAGTGGCTTCATTATCAGAGACATTGCGCTTCAAAGGGGTTTAGCGTCATTTCCTGGGCTTAATTACTCCCGTTGACGTTTTCGGGTGTGCACAGCGCCGAGGATTGAGCTCCCCTCAGTACCGTCTTCGTCCATAGAATCAGACTCTTGGCACCCGTCTTCGGTAGGATCTTCGTTTGAATCGGACTCCTGGCTTTGGTGCACGGAAGTCTGTTTCTTGTCAGTCTCGTCATGAAATTGATAATCCTGACTTACTCGCTGCTTCATTATCCGGACTTTCTTACGTTCTCTAACCTCTTCCATGCTCAAGCTAGCCATACTGCCAGGCCTACCTCCACTCACTCGTGCCTCCTTCTGCAAGACTTTGGCAGTCTTTCGCACTCTTTTATTGTTTCTCCAGCCTTTAATATCATATTAAGGTCATCTATCGCTACCCTCCTCGTTTTACCAAGTAGATCTTCTACTTCGCGTTTATTAAGCGAACTGCCTTACGCACAAGAAGCCCCAATTAGCTTATTTAAACTACACTATGGCACGAGGACTTGAAATTATAGAGTCATAAATGTGTTATATTGATGGATTTATAAAGCAGAATCGAGTGAATGTCTCGATATTGGTTAAGGGCAACTCCAAGGTTTGACTATATACCAATATGAATGATGAAAGACCTTAAGTGAATCATGATCCATTTGAGTTAATATCCATATCAGTAATCAAAGAATCAGTTGCGCTCCAACGCTTGTCAAAGTTGGTTTGATCGTTTGGATCAATCCGGTAGTAGCGTCAAATAGAAGGCGGTCCATCGTGGTCTCACGTCGATAACCTCCACCTCCTGGTATTGCGAAGCGATGATATACAATGTACCAGTCATCAGTGCCTGGGACGTTCAGGATCGAGTTGTGACCGGTACCAAGAATGCCCTGGGAGGTGTCTTTTTGCAGGATAACTCCTCTGTATGTCCATGGTCCGGTAGGGTTGGGGGATGTTGCATAACCAACACGATAGTTCTCGGAACCAGTATCATCAATTGAGTATGTGAGGTGGTAGAGACCGGCGCGATACACCACAAATTGTCCCTCTCGGAAGTTCGTCAATCCTGTTATTGCCTGAGCGGTATCCCAGTTAATGGAAATCATGTCGCTGTTAAGCTCGGCCATGAGTGGCTTGCCGTTACCCCAGAAAAGGTAGTAAGTACCTGATACAGGATCCAAAAACGCATCTGGATCAATTGCCTGCCCACTGGTGATTATCTCATTCTGGAGGATCATTGCAGTTGGTTGAGCAGTGAAAGGTCCCTCTGGAGAGTCTGCGATGGCTACTCCAATGGTCTTAAGTCCATACGTAGGGTTATGTCCACTAAAGTAGAAATAAAACTTGCCACCACGTTCTGCGATTGTGGGTGCCCAAGCATTACCACTCGCCCAAGGTACATTACCATTTGTCCCGTCAAGAGTAAGTATTGGCGTCTCTGATCGTGTCCAAGTAACAAGATCGGTTGACTGCCACACATAAAAGTCTTTCCCACCCCATCCAGCAACGCCATCAGTTGTCACATAAATGTAGTATGTACGGTTGTAGACGAAAACATTTGGATCTGCGTAAAGGCCAGGCAGGATAGGGCTTCGCATCTGGACTGCTTTCATAGTCCACTCTGCAACAACTGTATCTCCTTGGTGCAGAACATATGTGGCATTAACGGTGAGATCAACGACGGTACCAGGTGCAGGTGATGATGTAATGCCTATAACCGTAGAGAAGACGGGTGCAAGAGATGTAAGATCGGTCTCTGGCATTACTCCAAAGACCACCTCATGCAAATCTGCGTTTAGAATTGCTGGAACCTTTAGTTTTGAGGCATCGCTGAGAGATACATTTGAAATGGTAGCAACGTTTCCAGAACGTAGAAGAACTTCCGAGGCACTCAAGGCTTTGTTGAATATGGCAAATTCGCGGACTTGGCCCTTGAAGAGTTTATCGCTTGTGTACGTTGAGCGGCCAATATAGTTGGCTGAGGTATAGCCTCCACCAATGGAACCTGGTATAATAGTGACGGCCTCATTCCTGCCCACCTCATAGCCATTAAGATAGATGATGGCTGTTTTTCCCTGGAGAGTCCATGTCAAGTATTGCCAGCTAGATTGGCCTAACACAGATCCAGATGTTGCCGTCTGCTCTGTTGCCCAATTACCAGTCGCAATGCTGGTGCGATAAGGACTTCCTGTAGTAAAGAGGTAGCCATTCCCTACGCCTGAGAGAGTGTTGCCAATGCCGAAAATGAAGTATGGGGTCTGCTGGGTGGAGTCTATTAGAACCTCCATCTCAATGGTCATATTGGTCACACCAGCAAGCAAGTTGTTTGGCAATTGAATATAATCATCTACGCCGTCGAAGGTCATAGTTCCATTGTTTATTGTCGCTCCGCCTTGAACAGTGGCAGTTTGGTTATTGCCTGAGACATCTGGAAGCAAGGTTCCATTTAACTTGGTGAAATCATAGCGGAGAATTTCACTGTTTGAATTAACTGCCTTTGGTGCCAAAGTGACGGGTAATAGCGAGGTGAGTTCGGCAGCAGTCACAGGCACAACCGTTCCATGTCGGGGACTAGTAGGCAATGAATAGGAACTAGAGACCTTCCAGTCGGGGTTGCTAATATTAGTTGTCTCAAGTGGAATGTAGCCTCGACCGCCATACTCATCGACAAAGAGGTAAAATTTGTCCCCATTCACATCACCAGTGTTGGAGTGGAAAGCAGTCGGACCTTCTACTGAGCTTGTACCAGCTTTGCGACCAATACATGCATCGACTATTGTCCATGACTCGAGCGTGGCTCGGAGAGAGCTTGAACTCTCCTGGATTATATCGCTACAGCCCGTACCGCTCGCACCTTCGTCTTTTGTGAATCGGTAGAACAGACCGTTGGCTTGAATGACAGTCGAATCAATTCGCGACATATTAGCATCTTGCCACACAACCGGGTTGCTAAAAGTGACGAAGTCGCGGGTCGTTGCATACAGCATTCGATGATATGTACTGCCAGTATGATTCACATCAGCTTCAGTATAGAGTGATGATGCCCAGAAGACTGCGTATGCTCCGATCTCAGGATCATAGTATGCTTCGGGTGCCCAAGTGTTACCAGCGGTTGGTGGTGAAACTAGGACGTGTCGTTGAGCGGACCAGGTCTTCAGGTCGTGTGATTCCCAAACCTCGAGATATCGACTGCCGATGCGCACTGAATCTCCCCAGGAAGTTCCGGAGCCAATGGATAAATCCGTTGCAATAAGATAGAAGGTGTCTCCTTCGGGGGACCGGATGAGGAAAGGATCGCGTAGGCCTTTCGTTCCAAAGGTGGAAGTCAAGACGGGCTGACCACCATTGAGTTCACTCCAATGCAGAGCATCATTGCCATTACTCGCGGCGAAATATATTTTTTCGCCAGCAATAGAACTTCCAGTGAAGTAGGAGAACGCATAGCCCGCAAAAGGACCGAGATGGACTGCTTGGCGGACAGATGCGATAATCTGGCGTTGTAACTTGACCCCTTCGTAGTCAATTGATGCAGTTAATGTGACTTGAGTATCCGCAGCCGGCCGATTGACAATGCCGTCACTTGTAATGACTGATGTATTGCTACTTTCCCAGGTAACTCCTAGTCCGTGTGAGTCCACAGGCAAGAAGATGTTCCCACGGACGTCTTCGACATTGGTCACATTGAAAGCAGAGAGCGCTGCGCTGACCAGTTCTGTTGCATTTTGGGCTTGTATAACTGTAGCAAGTGCGAGAATGCAGGAGACAAGTAGATGATGAGTCTGCATATTTGCTTTCACCTTGAGCTAACATGAATAAGATAACCGGAAGGCGGAAGAGGCTTTATAAACAAATCACTCACTTGCTATTAGGAACAGCTTGACTTGAGAACAACATCCTACCTCCTACCTCGGCAATCATAGCCAGACAACACCAGATTTTATGGCAAGCCGTTGAAGATCCTTGCAGTTCGGCCCCAGTTTCCCCGGAAAAGAATATTGTGTCCGGCGGGAGGGGCGCAACTTTATCGTAACATGCACCCGATTTGTGCGCTAAAGGCAGCAGATCTATGAGCCCCCATCACACGGAGGAATTCTAACTGCACCATAGAAGCGACAGATATTTGAGTGGAGAAGGGTCTTGTATCTTACCTATTTTTTTTCTTCCTTTCAGGCTATATCATACACTTAAGAACCTGAGCGAATAGCAGCACTACTGCTGCTACTGTCACTAAGCGAGACCGAGCAGACTGTCTGGGTAGGGTACGTAGTGGGGCTACCTGGATAATCTGGCTACTAGTGTACATGTACCCAGATAAACAGTTATCCTGGCAACAACGAGTTGCATTATTGTGAGAGTTCGACATGATCTTGGCACTTTTTTCACGGGCAACTTACCTACCTAAGTAGGATGTGATTCAAGAACTATCACGTGTGTGGCAAATTGGCGAAATATTCATTCAATTGTGGATGCATTTCCATGGTTGGTCCAAAGCTTCCGGTGTGTTGATTGAGGATGAGACCCATCATTGTCTCGACCCAGTTGCGAGGAACTCCATTGAAGAAATTGAGGAAGTTTCTTGACATTGCCATGACATGTGCGTCAATAGAAGGCAATGATTGAAATTGAGCTCCAGTATGCTATAAGGTAATTAGAATTGTCAAAGAGCGAGAGGAGGGAACAGACAGTGGTATGTGCTTGAAGCTCCCGTGTGCTAATGTTCGGGTTCATTCTGTACTGTGAGGTATCGTTAGGGTGAGCTGGGGCTGGTGGTAAAGCTCCAGCTTGTTGCTGCTGCAAGAGGTTAGCGAGAGTGGTTCTGACATTTGTGGATTACCATACCGTGTGGTAGGCTTGAGACTCCTGTGCAGCATTGGCGCTCGGGTTAGTCGAGGTAAGAAGCTGCGTGCTACTACTAGGGTTGATACGTGGTGGAGCTTTCATTTGCTATATAACGTGAGCAGGGTGAAGGAAGTAGGCTGAGGAGATGACATACACTGACTTGGGCTTGGGGCTCCAGTTGCGGTAGACCACTTTGTCCGACGACGATGTAAGGCGTTGCAGCTCCGTTGGATTTTGGCTGCTTGTTATAGACAAGGTATGGCGAGTCAGGTAGATCTTTGAACAAACCAGCGACCTCTTGATATTTTAGGGCTCCAGTGGCAGGGAGCTTGAACTGGCTCTTGTTGGCCAAGAAGTAATCCAAAGATTCATCTTGCTAGGTTGATTTTCTTGGCCCATCAAGTCACTCCTAATGCAGGTATTAATACCATCTAGTAGGGCAGGTCGACTCTGCTAATGGCGAGCTTTCCTTTCATCTCCAGCTAGACCGGCGCGGTAAGTAAAACCACTTGAAGTAATCCAGATAGCACAGTATTGGTCTGGCTCATACTCGTTGACTCTTTCAATGAAAATTGTCAGGCCTTCGAACTCTGGCTTCCTATTCAAGGCGTGCAAGGTTGACAATCCCTTGCGACCAGCTATGTTGGGAAAGATGTCCCTGTTGTGAGATATAAGAAAGGCCGGCTGTACGAAAGATGGTGGACAGCCCATTGTGCAACCATCGCAATTAAATTCGTAGATGGAAGTAGCTTGGAGGACATGTGGCCTTGTGGCCTTGAGCATCTCTGAATGGAGCATGAGACAATAAGTTCCTCTGAGCAAGAGATGTAAAGAGCGGCTTACTTGTAGACCATGGCGGCCTTAGAGGAATCCTCATTCTTGACCCCAAAGTTCTACTTGACAGGGACATCTATGGTTCTGATGGCACTCTTCAATAGTTTTTCTATCTAACTACCTGAACATATATTTCCAAGAGAAGGAGATAGCGTTCCTTTTCTCCTGTTGGAGCCCTCCTTGAGACGTGACAGCAGCCTAAACCAAAGGTGCAATCATGTGTGATGTCCACTTAGAATAGGCGACATGGAAGTCATTAGAGAAGATTCCGCGGACGTCGACGGTGCCAGTCACTATTGAGAAGAGTATCGATGCCTAGTCCAAGGTCCTGTAGTATACGAGAAGCTTTTGAAATAGATCTGGGTCGGTGGAAGACCAGGTGGCCCATATTAGCTCCCATTTCATGAAAGGGATGTGTTTGGTGCGGAATTCTGAAATGAAGTAGCTTTCATTATGTGTCTTGCGAGACAGAACCGAATCCCACAGTTTGTGTAATGCCTCTGGTTACAATTTCACCCTTAATTATGGTCTCGCGCATGAATGGGAAGGTCAAAGTTGTCGTTGGTGTAGGCAGCGATTTCTTCGTAGCAGAAACCACTTGCGCGAATGGTATCCGAGATATTTCTGGGAAGATTGTCTAGCCTTCTTAGCATGCAGTTTCAATAATTTGTGCCTGCAATCTGACAGCAGATTGGTGTAGTAATTGGTGCTCCATGGATTCATCGTGGTTGCTCTGCGGATTGCCGCCTATGCTTGGCGTGGTAGAGAAGGAAGAGGTCAAAATACATGGTTGCGTGAGCAGGCGAAGGGAGTTTAGTCATGTGACGTCGACCCTATGCAGAAGGTTGGTCTGATTTTCAAGACTGAATTGATATATATTTACATAGCAAGAGCTCCAGGGAAAGATATAAGGCAGTAGTATATAGAAGCTGGAAACAATTCAACAGTCTTCAGTGACAGACTGAAGCATTTTATACACATTTATGTTCCTCCTTCCTACTAATCATGCCGCAGTCAAAGCCCACTCTCGATACCAATCCAAACATTCCTTGTTTGCCACACTCGCACCAACCTTGATATTCATCCCACAAACTATCTGCTTGACAGCAATCTCGACCCTATCACCAGTCAGTACAGCAGACCTTAGCAACTGACAAACTCACTTCTTTCCATTTCCCGTCACAGGAATCTCCAAACATGTGTCAATAATCCCTGGCACATGCCTTGCCGACAACTCCTTCCTCACAATCGACTTGATTCTACTCCTCGTTTCATCATCCAGTTCCCTCCCTGGAGCCATCTTGAGAAAGAGCACAACTGTCTCATCGGTATCAGTCTCTCTTCGCCTCCCAACACAAACAGCATCTTCCACTTCCGCCGCAAAATGCTTGAGCAACACATTGTATATCTCCGCACTGCCAAACCGAACACCGCTTGGCTTCAAGATCCCATCACTCCTGCCTAGCATCGTCAAACCTCCAGTCTTCTCAAAGCGAACGAAATCACCATGATGCCACACCCCCTCAAACATCTCAAAGTATGCTTCCCTATACTTTGCTTGTCCCTTCGCAGGATCTGCACTCCAAAATGTGACTGGCTGACATGGGAAAGGCTTAGTGCAGACTAAATCTCCTTCCTCTCCGTCAGGCACAGCAATACCATCAGGAGACCAGGCTGCAATAGCCATCCCAAGACCCGAGCATTGAATTTCACCAGAGTAAACGGGAATGAGAGGACAAGGTGCACCAAAAAGGGATATAATATCTGTGCCTCCAGTGATGGAACCAAGATTTAAACTTGGTGGAAATGCTTGATAGACATAATTGAACGTTGATGGAGCGAGAGGAGAACCTGTTGAGTAAATTGCCTTTAGAGAACTGAGGTCGACATTGTGTGGTGACTTCATTGGAAACAGTGCTTTTTGTTCGAGCATAGACAGATATTTGGCACTTGTTCCGAAATGTGTGATCTTGAGGTCCTGGATCAGAAGTGACATGGTGAGCTCGCCATTAGGATAGAAAGGTGAGCCATCGTAAAGAATGATTGTTGCACCAGATGCAAGTGAAGACACCAACCAGTGCCACATCTGGAAAGGTTAGCGTGGTAATGACAGAACAGTTGGAACGAGAATACCATCCAAGTTGTTGTCGTAAAGTAAAGTATACGATCTCCTGGATGAATGTCGCAGTGAATAATATGTTCTTTCTTGTGTTGTATGAGTGTTCCAGCAGAAGAATGAACGATACACTTTGGAGCACCCGTGGTACCGGAGGAATAAAGAATGTAGAGAGGATGAGAGGGAGGAAGTTGAGCGAATGAGATCGGCTCAGAAGATTTTGGAGCGCTATAAGTCAGCATAGAAACATCAAAACAATCAGACATACCTTTCAATGAATTTCTCATAACTCCATGCCTTTCCACCAACAGGATTCAGCCCTTCCAGCTTCATCTCAAACCCATTCACAGTCTCCAAAACAACACAAGCCTCAAGACCTTTCAGTCCTTCCACAATCTCCTTGACTTTCTGATAACTTCCATGCACTTTACCATTGTATCTCACAGCATTATCCACCAACAAAACCTTGGGACTAATTTGTACCAGTCTTTCCAAGACAGCGGTAACTCCTGTATCAGGACTCACACCAGTCCAAATTGCCCCAATCGACGCGGCAGCCAACATTGCCACTACAGCTTGGGCATGATTCCCAAGAAATCCAGCAACACGGTCTGATTCTTTGACTCCATGATGTCGAAATGCTGCAGCAAGAAGACGGACACGTTCACGAAGTTCGTCCCAGGTGATACTCGAGTGCCCGACTTCATTTGCTTCAATTATCGCTGGCGAAGAAGGATCGATGTTAAGATTGGCGGGGTAAAGAAGGTTTTCCGCAAAATTAAGACGAGATCCAGCGAAGAAATCCGGTCTTGGGAATAAAGGAGCATTCTCTGGCAAGACCTGAAACCTCATGAGCTTACTATATAAAATCACATGATCGCATTCACTCACCTCAGTGTACTTCTTTTCAGCAACAATACCAGTAAAGTCCCAAACGTCGGCCCAGAACGCTCCAATGTTATCATTTGACCACAAATACAGGTCGTTGTATGACTTCAAATTGAGGCTGTACTTTTGATTCACCCGCTGCATGAACCCCGCCATCCGTGTCGAGTCAGGATGGGCATGTGTCCATAGAATTGGCTTTGATGCCTGCCCATTGGCCGTGGAGGATACTGAAGTCATGCTTTCAATTGAGATACGCCTGATCTGATCACAAGAAGAGACAGCTTCCTTAATTACTTCATGTTCGAGATCAAGATAGTTCGTCTTGCCTCGGCTTAAGGGAGCGATCGGAGGACTAGTTCGGATTATGTAATCTCACTGTCATGTCATGAATGATAATAGTAATATCCGCACGAGTTGCTAAAGGGAGCACTCATTGCTTTCGCGTAGTAACATCAGACTATGAAGGAGAGGTGAGAAGGGGCTCGTTTTGAACAATATCACATGACTGGAATCGAGTTTTCATGAAATGTCCTCGAGGAAACAGCATATCCTTTTAACATTGCTCAGTGCTCTCATGCATTAATACTTCCTCTCCTAACCACATCAGCAACCTCGGCCTGGTCCGCAAGAAGAGGACTCTCCTCATCTGGAACCTTTGCTTTCACGCTCGCATGAGGTTTCTGTAAGGCAGACCAGAGCGTACTTGCAATCACAATTGCTCCACCAGCAAGACTCCATCCACCAGGAAGCACACCCCAAATAGCCCAATCAAAAGTCAAGGCAAAAAGCACTTGAGTATACATCATACTTGTAGCTTTACTGCTTCTATCCAATTGAAGACCAGCCGTTAAAAGGAACTGTAATCCAAATCCAAACACACCAAGAAGTAAATTCAAGGTCCATTCTTGAATCGTGTTAGGCATAACGAAACCAATACCGGGGACAACGAGGAGAGCTATCGCTGACCCGGTCGACGATATTGCTGAGAAGTAGAACACACTGATCAAGGGATGTGCTCGGTTTCCAATTCCTCTGATAGTTGTATAAGCTCCAGACGCGGCCAGGACACCAATCAAGGAGATAATTATTGCAATGAGACGCTGGACATGAGTGACAGCATCGGCCTCGGTCGCGTCGGCATGAACACCATCATGTCCAAATATTGCAGCAGGATGGGCAATCATGACCACACCCAATAGCGCAATGAGACCAGCAATCAATTCTCTGTGGGTGAAAACCTGTCCAAAGAGGACGGAGCACGCATAAGCAGTGACAATTGGCACCAAGAAACGAAAGACAGTAGCTTCAGCAAGCGGTATATAATGAACGGAATCTAGATTTGTTAGGCAAGAAAGTGAAGAAGGCGAGATACTCACAATATAAACAGAAGATACCGCAGAATCCAAACAGCGATCGAAGAACCAAAAGAGCTCTAACGCTTCGATTTCCAAGTGGAAAATCCGGAACTTGAGTCCACCACATGTAAATCAAGCACAACACACAGGTTATGAGCATGCGGGAGAATATGACCTGGACGGTTGGTTAGATGAGGTGTCAATTGGAAGCACCGAGACGAACCTGAAAGGAATGTATCCCATGATCTCCTTGTTGGAGGTATCTCGCAATGGCATCATTGCAAGATCCAAAGCATTCAGAGAACAAGATCAAGATCGCTCCTTTGTTGTCAATCCATAATGATTGAAGTGTGGATTGAGTCTCAATGGTTTCATACTCCTCATGATCCTGACCAGGAGATGTCATTTCGTTGGTGGGGTTTATTGGTGAAGCGATGAATGGGGACCAAGATTTCGAGTAGCCCTACAATTATACTTATACAAATGGAGCAATAGGATAACTCATTTGAAAGCGAAAACTCTGGTCCCACCCCACTCACCCACCTTTGAAAGCCGCTGACGGTACTCCGTAATGTGAGACCTCAGGTGCCACTTTTTTAACGCCGTCAACGTTGGCCGCAGCATGCTACCCCGTGGGTCCGATGACGGAGTAATATGGTAATATAATACCTTATGGTAACATAGTATGGCCTGCTCGAAGGATTCATCTTCTTCCATGTAGAAATTAGGGAGGAAGATCGATTCTTTGGTACACTGAGTTGCAAAAATGTCCTGCGAACTGACTTGAACGTGTCGAAGTGAATTTCACTTGAGACTGGAAGGCTCTTGAATTGGGACCCACTTGAGCCCGCCAAGACAGGCCCGTTTTTCAAGATCTTCATCAGCTTCATCAAAACCACCAGTTCATCTTCACCAAGTTCATCCCTCAAATCCATCAAGTTCACTAACAATCATCTAATGTCCACATGAAACTAGGTACACAGCTGACCATTTCTCGTCATGCTCGAGGGCCATCAAACCCCCCCCCCCCACAATCAAGCCATTGTCGTACTCACGATGGAGAGCTGTTTTACCTGATCATGTTTATTCGTCAAACGTATTTGCTATTCCTTTCTGAAATCTTATCTGTATTTGTGCATCCCATTTCAAGCTCTGCAGTTTGATGCTTGTCTCCATTTACACAAGCTACTTGTTATTCAGATTTTTTGTTCTAGTAAGGTCAGAGTCAGACAGTTGAAGGTGACCTCTTCTCAGTCAGTCTTGCCAGTATAACGTGTCTTTCCGCGATATCAAAAGCTCATCTAGATTCAAATGGGCGAGAGACCACTTCTCTGCCTATGCATATGCATCTCGCTCTACATAGGTTCTGCCCCTCTCGCTCGTGATTGGTTGTCCCGTGACGCGGTTCAGCCTCACAGCATTGAAGATGAACTGACTCTCATTCTTGCAAACATCCTCTCTCAAAGCTGATATCAGAGAAGTCCTCGCACATCAAATGTCCTTTCAGCATCCTCGTCGTCCCAAGATGGGGGCATGGCTCTGTGCTGAAGGGCCATATCTAGACTTGATCTCAAGTATGCCTGGAATCTCTCCAGAAATCGAGAAACCAGATCCCAAGAACAAGAACATCGGATCACGGATAGGGCAGTCTCGATCAGTGATGTATGAAATGAGCTCCAATACCGCGTGGTCACGCACAACCTTCACCACTGCTAGTGAGGTCAGAAGCCATCTCAAAGCTCAGCCAACCACCGACAAGCCATACCACAGAATCTACATCCTCGAAGGATTAGATCCTGAATTTATCGAGGCCTACGGATCACACTTTCTCATGGATCCATCTTTCTTCATCAGACAAGAGCGCAATGAGACGTGGAATTCGGGGGATCTTGAATCTCATATCAATGATCCATGTTCTCTTCCATCCACTGTGGATCCGACGAAATACTTCAGAATCAAGTACCGCGAGGTTCGTGAATTTGGACCTAACTTGGAAGCTTGGCAGACAACTTGTGCAATGACAGAGAGGCATGTTTCGGCAATTGGTTTTAATGGTAAACTTGATACTGTGGGGCTTGTGTCTCGAAGATTATCATTCTGGTCCAAAACGAGTAATAATGGTAGCTGGGATGGTACGTTTGATTCAGTTCCCTAAGTCTTATTTCCTGACAATATCAGTTGTGTTTCTTTGTGACCCGGCCACAAAGATGATACATAGACCGTGTAAACCACCACTGTCGATTGGATTCCACACTGAGCTGATACCGAGTGAGCCATTTCAAGGCGGATATGTCGATTTCACGGCATATCGACCAAATGCGTTATATCAAGCGCCACCAAGGACTTCTTTGCTAGACGACATATGTCACTACCTTGAATGCCACTCACCAACAGCAATTTCGCTTATTTCTCCTCTCTCTGCTGCTTCTCTACCCATGAAGATTCTATGTGGACACTACATGAAAGTAGTCGACTACTTCGAAGTGGTGCTCCATCGACTAAACCAAACAGAGTGGCAGCTTTCTCGACGCAGCGATTATGCAGATTATAATGTCCCAGCAGTCGAAGAGCAATGGAGCAGTATTCATGTGACCCGCAAGCGATTGACGATGTATATTGGCGATCTTCAAGAAGCGATCAAAGATATCACAGTTGGTGCTAGCACTGCAAACGCTGAATGGGAGTCTGTCAGAATTGACCTTCGGTACATTCTTCAACGCCTAGAAAAAACAAAGTGCGAAGTGGACGAAGCTGTTACCTCTGCCATGGGCTACTCCAATATTGTCGGCAACCAGCAAGCGTTGATTGAAGCTCGGCGATCTGTCAGGGAAGCAAAACAAAGCAAATCACTTACAGTTTTAGGCTTGATTTTTATTCCACTGGCGTATACATGCGGTTTGTTCAGCATGAGTGATCAATTCATGCCAGGAAAGCCTTTGTTCTGGGTCTACTTTGCGGTTTCTGTTCCTCTTATTTTGCTTGTGTTTCTCGCCACATTTTTCTTGCAGTTAGGCTATGATAAAAATGGCACTGCGTGGTCAATGCAACAGTTTACAACAAGCTTCAAGGAGAAGATCAACTAGCTCTGAGGGATCAAGCGTCAGCTCAAGCGACCTTCTCTCTGCAATACCCTCTCGATTTCATGCTCGGCTAAATCTTTCACCCACCTCAAGTTGGGCAAATGACAACATCCTTGGGATCAAAACACGCATATTAAGGAAGGTGGACATCTCGTTGCTTTACAAACTGATCGAAATGGGCATTGGACATCTCCTAAATCCAGCTTGATAAGGTACATTTAGCGACTTGCCTAATCGAGCCGCACTAATTCTCGTATCCGCCATGAACCAACCAATACCAATCTTCGGATGCTTTTCTCACATTGGAGCGGTACATTTTAACCTTGAATCAATCAAGCATCCGACAAGCATTTCTCTTGCGCCATCATATGCAGCTCAAAGAGGAAGCTTTGAAGCTTGGCTTTAGACTTGAAGAGGGAAGCACTCATGCGAAAATGATGGTAAACCTTATCTCAGAGACGATATTGCTTCCGACACGAGGTATATAATGGGCGCGGCTTCATTTGGATTCTGATGGCAAGCCCATCGAGGACTTCTCCTGTAGTCATTTCCACCTTCGCTCAAAATGCACTTCTCGAAGATCAGTTTCGCAGCTCTCCTGCAAGCATCAGTGGGATATGCCGCCATCATTGAGAAACTCAATGGTCCCCCAGCTGGATGGACCAAAGATGCGACACTCACTCGTCAGATCAACAAGGATGAACTGAAAATGAAAATGAGAATTCATTTGGTACATCAAGACATGGACAAATTTCATGACTTAGCCATCCAGGTAATTTCCTCTCTTGTCTGATGGATGTTCGCTCACGAGAAAGATTGCAACTCCAGGCCATAGCCTCTATGGCAGTCACCTCACTCAAGAAGTGATCAATAACATCATTGCACCAAAAGATCAATCTACCGAGCTTGTACTGTCTTGGTTGAAGACAGAAGGGGTTACAGCAACTCTGTCTCCCCGGGCTGACTCGGTCATCGTTGAGGCCAGTATCAGCAGAATTGAGAAACTCCTCAAGGCCCAGTACGAGGTATTCGGTGAGTCCATCTCTTGAGCTTTTGAACAGGATTAACAATCATCAGTGGATGCTTCTGGAGAAGGCGTTATTCGAACTCTCAAGTACAGCCTACCAGACACTCTCAAAGGACATGTCGATATGGTCCAACCCACCACTTTCTTTGGCCTCAAAGCCATGAAATCTACGGTTTCTAGCCACGGTGCTTTCGATGACTCAATCCTGTCCACGCAAGCAGTCTCGGCTGTCACAGGCTGCACCGGCACCACCATCACCCCGGCTTGTCTTTCCAATCTTTATAGCTATGCCGGAGCAACCGCTTACACAAATGGTCGCATGGGAATCGCGGGTTTCCTCAAACAATGGCCCATCAAGACTGATCTCACTACTTTCATGGGAAAATATGCAACACAAGGCAACGCAGCTCAAACATTCACCTGCACACTTGTGAACGGTGGCACCTGCCCTCAGACAGCTAGCTCAGCGGGTGTCGAAGCTAACCTCGATGTTCAATACGCACGCGCAATCACCGAGTCAATCCCAAATGTCTACTACAGCACTGGTGGCAGCCCACCTTGGCTAGGAACAGGAACCAATACCAATGAGCCTTACCTGGAATTCTTGAACTACATGCTCGGTCTCACCAATGCAGCCCTCCCTAACACCCTATCGATCTCATACGGCGATGACGAGGACACTGTCCCTCTGTACTATGCAACTGAAGTGTGTAATCTTTTTGCACAACTTGGTGCTCGAGGTGTATCTGTTCTCGTTGCCTCAGGTGACTCTGGTGTGGGAACCACATGCAAATCTGGAACAATAAAGACTTTCACCACGTCCTTCCCAGCGGCTTGTCCTTGGGTCACCGTCGTTGGAGGAACTACAGGTAACAGTCCTGAAGCAGCATGGTCTGGATCGGGAGGTGGATTCTCGAGCGTCTTTGGTGTACCAGCATACCAGAATGCAACCGTCCAAAAATGGCTGACAACAGACACAACCCATACCGCAGTGAAGTCTTACTTTAATGCATCTGGTCGAGCTTATCCAGATATTGCAGCTCAATCCACGAACTTCGTCATCACTGTTGCTGGGACTTCCGAGCTCGTGAGTGGAACAAGTTGTGCCAGTCCTACATTTGCAAGCATCATTCAGCTTTTGAACAGTGATCGATTGTTGGCTGGAAAGACAGCTTTGGGGTTCTTGAATCCTTGGCTTTATAGCAATGCTAGCACTGGCTTAACTGATATCACATCGGGGAAGAACACTGGATGCAGTGGTGTGATTTCGGGTGCTGGATTCTCGGCTGTGGCTGTAAGTCGATCTGTGCTTTATATTTGAGAAATACTGACATTTTATAGGGCTGGGATCCTGCAACAGGCTTGGGGACACCTATCTACACGAAACTATTGGCGCTTGCCAGGGCTTTGAAGTGATAGATATAATAGAATGAAAATGTATCACGGCAGCAAAACTTTGATTGGAGAACCACCATCATATTGATTTAGTCGAATTCGAGATCCTCTGAAGAGACTGTAAATGCAAGCTCTTTGTCATCTCACTACGAGTTGTCGCAAATCAATGATCATCCATGTGCCAACGAGTCCCTTCCGTCGATACTCTTACTCTGCACGCACACTCTGTTCTTAAGTTCGCAATATACGAAACAAAAGCGAAGCCAATAATCTCCAGAATAGCAAGACAAGAGCAAGTCAATGCCGATGATTGACCCACCATCATCCCTTGATGCACAGCTCCCGGAGCTCCAGATACTTTACATAATGATCATCATAATCCCCCGCGATCCATTCACACAGATTCGTAATCAAGTTTGAAGCCAAAGGCATTGTTAAACCTCGTTGAATCTGGCGCTCTCTTTCAATTTCGGCGAATTCGTTCTCAGAAGTAACCTTGACATCCAAGTCTGCATAGCGCTCTTTCGCTTCGTTTGTGTATCGGCGAGTAATCATGGCGATAGAGTAGATAGCATAGAGGACTCCTTGCTCAATCTTTCCTCCCACAGTCTCCTCGTGAAGCAAACGACTAAGTTGCTACGGGTGTTAGCTTCGCTTACCATAAAGAGACGTAAACATACTTCTGGAGACGCGAAGTGAGATCTCTTCGAGTTGATACATCCATAGTAAACGTCCAGCTCAGAGATATACTTGGCAGCGAACTCGGCAAGCTGTTGGGAGCGGCTAGAGACTGGCTCATCTTGGACAACAGGCGCCATGGTAACATTTGGCAGCTGCTGAGCGGCGTCGATTTGTGGAAGGGAAAGTGTCATATCAACTACTTCAGCCCCCTCCATCTTCACCAATGTATTCTGTACGCCCTGCTGTTTCTTCCGCGCCGCCGCATTCGTACGTTTCTTAATTATCGCAGCAGAAATCAACAGCTTGTGACCCGACCAGATCGTATTCTTGTACTTGGCCAGCGCCGCATCAGCCGCCTTGGCCGATTGGAAATTCAGAAAGCCATAGCATCGTTTGTTCCTGTCCTTGGCTCCTCCGGGAACGTTCGCGCTCAAGAAGCCTTGGCAGCTGATAAAGTAGGCCGCTAGACTATCAGTGGTCGCGCCCTGGGGCAGGTTTCCAACAAACAGACGACATGCCATTTGGTCGGTCTTGGCTTTGACTTGTGGGGTCTTGGATGATGTGTTGGGGGCTGGCGCTTCTGGAAGCTCATCGAGGCAGATAACTTCCGAATCAGGGTCCATCTTGATCTGCGGCTGTGAGGGAGGAAGAGGGGGAGGCGAGTGCTGAGCTAGATCAGCCATGTCAAATTTATTGTCAGGTTGCAGAATTACCTGCGATGCGCCTTCGCTTTTTAAGTCCATAGCGTATCTACTTGAAGGTCAAGTAGGCGCAGCAAGAAATATTCACGCAGCTGCGAATATTTTTGGTTGCGAATAAGCGAGACTTCAGGATTAATTGGGAAGACGACGACACTTCACAGTCACGAATTCTATTTTAATAATAGGTAAGAGATTTTTGCTTAATCACAATTGCCAAATCTGGCTTGCCATTATTTATCTGATCGGCAAAACACAGCACTTATGTAGGATCGTGAGCTTCATGTAAGTCCGGTCCTTATGTCAGATCTTCCATTCTTTCTGCCACATCTCCACAGTCATTCTCTGTGCAAAGCAAATAGCTAAGGTTTTGTCTCAAATGATTGATCACTATCAACATTTCCCCTTGACTCAGACTAAACCACTCTCCCCGAACCCACACTTCGACTCCCAACCCCATTCCGCTTCATCCTGACCATCTCGGAGCACGCCACATCAAATACTCGCTATGAAGACTAGGGATGTCTTCATGAATGAAATTGAACAGCTCCTCAAGATCTTCCGCCCCAGCAAGACCTGTGCCAGCTCTGATTGTAGAATATCTACGCAGAGGCAGCATGGCGTCCATAGTAGTCAAGATTGAATCAGGGAGTGCCTCAAATACCAGCGGGTATGCTTGGCTGAGATCCTTCAACTGTCTCAAATTCTCATAGACTTGATTGATCGATCGGAGGGTAATGTCTCTTGCTCGCGTCACTGGTGCTTCTTCGTCGTCCCAGGGCTGGAATGCCAACAACTGGCAGAGGTTAGTAGAATCGCTGTCAACGAAAGGCTCGACTTACCTCAGGAGAAGTTATCAATGATCGATTAGTCGAGATCGTCTTGAAGAGTTGATCAAGCCAAAGAAGAAACCGATTCTCGTAACGATGTGTTTGCTCTTTTGGATTCTCCTCCGGATAATTCGCCTTGATCCTGTCTCTGAGCTCAAGAAAGGCAATAGCATCGTTCTTGATTCCCTGAGCGAAATTTTGAGGGGGCAGATGCATGAAATCCGAGTCAGTTCTCTCATTTCCGGCTGCTTTCACGCTTTGGTTTTCCAAGTTTGATACATCTGCTGTCACCGCCTGCATGTTTGGGATGTCTCCATTTGACTTTATGACTTTATCTGACCCAGCATTTGCTTTCTTCATTCGAGTCTGCTGCAGCACGACATGAATCCGTCTTCCTCGAAGTACAGACTTATGATGTGACTGTATGGCTGCGACAGCACTATTTGCATCCGCGAAATTGACGAAGCCATACCGGTTCTCCTTGGACTGGTTTGGGGGGATGTAGGCACTTTTGAAGTTTGGACAATCTGCAAAGTGGAGTGCTAGAAGTTCCTTATTTACTGACTGTGCTAGATCTCTGACATGAAGACTTGTAGGTGTACGAGCGTTGGTTTGAGACGGTTGCTGATTGTCGAGGAGAGCTCGCTTCGCACTTTGAGATTGGCTACCATCTGGGGATGTTTCCGCCTTTCTTTTCTTGGACTTTCCCATCTTGTTGCGTAGTTGTTATGAAAATTCGTTGATTTTGTATCTTGAAGTTTTATAGTGTTAAACGGATTTTGCAAGCCGAAGGTTCTGAGAGGAGTTCGTTGAATGGTCGACACTCAACAACCCGAGCAACGACCATACCTTTCACGAATTCACCATAAGAAAGAAAAAGCGTAGCCTACCTTAGATTCTAAGTCTAAGCTCTTTGATTCATTCACCTACTTCTTCATCTTTCGACGCTGTTTGCTACCTGTTGTATGGAATTTAAATCACATCTCAAAGAGATCATGTCCCTTCACTAATAAATTTCACAGACTAGACTTCCAGCACTTGAGCTGACAACATTGCAGGCTTCTGATGACGCTGAACTTTCTGAGGAGTTCGCGTTCTTCCAAAGCTCCAGGAACCTTTTTCGAGTATTTTCTCAAAGACCAACAAGACTCTGTCAGTCGATACAAGTCACAACTTCCTTTGACTTGAATCTTCAAGCGAATATGAGAGGAGCTGCACGGCCGATGCCATCCGGCAACAAAAGGAGTGTATGCATACCTACCTCATGCAAACAGTTTTCCCATTCATTGACACCTGGACAAATGCCCCTGTGTACTGAATCTCCTTGAAAACCTCATTCTGGCCTGGATGTTTCTGAAATGCCTTATTCTGAGGATATGAGCCACTTGCGACCAACGTTCGCTCCCTAGGTCATATTGGCCTTTTCTCTCTTGTGATTGATTTTACTCTTAAATACCTTGAGTTATAGACACTGTTAGACCTATTCCCTAGAATAAAAGGCATGAAATCTGGTCTGATTTAATAACATGAAATGCACGCACGCCGCATCAGGCATAAACAATGCACGTATAAGGCATCATGATCCCAAATGGCCAAGGCCATTCTATTTAGCCAACAAACCCAACAGGTTCATCAGTTAATGCTCTGCATAATTCCCCTTTTCGGCATGGACAACGCAATCTCCGTTCCTGTTTGAGAATACTCTTGGCTCTAGATCTTGGCTGGAAGTTTTCCCGAATAGTTCCAGCCTGTTTTGAAACCAACTTGGATGAATTCCGGGTCTCTCGCCTGTACCTGCAGCCAAGCGAAAATTCATCTACAGCGGAGAACATGATTCGCGGGTTGTCATGGAAGCCGTCAATGACTGAAGAAGGTAATAAATAACCTTAAACTCAAAAGAAATGGGTTTTCTTCCACCATTGGGAATCGACTTCGGAAAGCAAAAGGGGTCAATCACTATAGAATTTCCCAATGTAAGTACTGAATGAGGTGATGAACAGGATTCTTATTTCCCTCCAACGGAGATGAGAGTCTCGAGGATAGATGAAAATTCCTTGGTAAAGAGCATATATAAAATGATTCCTTCTTGCAATGATGGTTCGATCAGAACACCACTTGTCACCCTTTCAAGATGTTCGTCGTGCAGTTGTCATATCCCGTCGCTCTCTTGGCTGCCCTTACCGGCACTGCCTGGGCTAAAGACATCTATGTTTCTCCAACTGGAACTGGCTCTGGAACCTTGGCAGCACCATATAAATCTATCCAATCGGCAGTCAATGCCGCTGTTGCTGGAGATGTCATCCACTTGAGAGCTGGTACCTATGCACCAACGACCAACATTCAGATTGCCAAAAGCGGAACAGCATCAGCTCCCATAACGCTTCGATCGTACCTCAAGGAGAAGGTTATAATTGACGGAGAAGCCCTGACAGGGTAAGTTTATGTTTACATGAAGAAGAGTAAGATTAACCATGTACAGTACACCTGCTGCTTTGGATGCGTCCCTCGCAAATGCCGACAGAGGAATTCTTCATATCCAGAATGCCAACTACTGGAAGTTCTACAACTTGGAGTAAGTATTACTAAGCAGACTGGAAGTTCAGAGCTAATTTCAACAGGCTGATCAACGGACCATACGGCATTTATGCCCGGGATGCCTCCTACAATACATATGAGCTTATCAGCACGCACGACAACTACGAGACGGGATTCCAACTCGAAGGCGCCTCTGCATACAACACAGTCACCTACCTGGACTCATATCGCAACCGCGATCCTCGCAAGAACGGAGAAAGTGCTGATGGCTTCGCTTGCAAATCAGGCTCGGGTGTAGGTAACACTCTGAGAAACGCGAGACTCTGGGACAATGTTGATGATGGTCTTGACCTCTTCATGTTCACATCCCCAGTCACCATCGAAGAGGTCTATGCATGGGGCAATGGCGTCAATCGCTGGGGCTTCTCTAACTTCAACGGTGATGGAAATGGCTTCAAACTCGGCATCAAAGACAACCCAGCCACCAACCACGTTGTCCGAAACTGCATGGCCTTTTCCAATGCCAAAAAGGGCTTTATTGACAATGGAAACCCTGGAAAGTTGACCCTTGAGCGCAACACTGCATGGAACAACGGTGACCAAGGATTCGTTTTCAAGAGCTCTTCCTCTACTCTCAAAGCGAACATCGCTGTTGCCAATGTTGGTAGTGCCCAAGTAAGCATCGTCAGCACTACTACCGCAACTGGCAATTCTTGGAACTCGGGTACCTGGTCAAACAGCAACTTCAAGAGCATTGATCCAGCTACTTTGAAAGGTGCAAGAGGATCAGACGGCAGAGTGGTGGCAAGCACCTTCTTGGTCCCAACTTCTGGAGCAGCTATTGGTGCGACAACACAAGCGGACGTTTGAGGAGGGGATAAGTCGATGGATGTCAACATCATGACCGAATGTGTGGACATTGTCGTAACTAGTCTAGTAAATTCGATGATTTAATCAGCAAGCAATCAATCTAGCGTTCATCTGCCTTCCCATTTTATACATGTGGAATTTTAGCTTTTACTTCCGCGTTCTGCTCGAAAGGATTAACTTAGCTAACATTCAGAAATCTGCATATGCCACGACAAACTTCATGACCACTATACTCGTTGTAGATAAGCTCCATGATGCTAGGACCTTCGCCACGCCGACTTCGTGATGAAAGATTGATGCGCAGCAGATGAGGCTTTTGCAGTATTGGAAATGGTGGGGAGGTGGTTCTACGTTCGAGATATGAAGCCTCTCTTTTTAAAATCGTACTAGAAAGAAAATGTGTATAGCTGGATGACAAAAGGACTATTACCACGATGCATCTAACTCTCCTCTGATCAGGGTGGCCTTGTCTTGAATGGTATCCTGATTGAAGCGGGTCGTCAGTCTTAAGAGCATACACAGATCCACTATCAATCAATCAGTCATTCCCAGCGCATCAAGACTATGAACCACGCTATATCTATCGACTATGCTGATAAGAAAGAACAATTAATCGCAATTTCAGGTGTTAGAGCTGACCTCGTCACTGGTGAAGGAAAACATGCGTTCCACGGTCGCACAGAGAATGCCCTGAAGTCAGCCCCGCTCCAGTGCACTCGCACTGCGCCTCCAACAACAGCCTCACCACGACGAAGATATTAAAACATCATGAAATCCAAAACTCAAGGACTGTGAGTTTCTCACCACCAAAACATTGAAACTCTCACCTCCTACACCATGTCTTCGGATCTCGCCCCTCACCCTCAAAGTCGAGTCATCATGGCTCCAAACCCCTACACCAAAGCTGGAGCAACCGTCTTCCTCTCAGGCTCCATCGACACCCCACCAGCGACTTGGCAATCAACCATCAGCACGCATCTCTCACCCTATCCTATCACAATCCTCAATCCGCATCGACCAGATTGGGATTCCTCCTGGACTGAAGACGTGAGCTTCGCTCCGTTTGTACAGCAGACGAACTGGGAGCTGGAAGGCATGGAAAATGCAGATGTGATTGCTGTCTTCCTCGGACGAGAAGCAAAGGCTCCCATTAGCATGATGGAGATGGGATTGTGGGCCAGGAGTGGGAAGGTAGTGGTGTGTTGTCCGCACGGATTTTGGAAGCAGGGGAATGTGAGGGTTGTGTGTAAGAGATATGGAGTGCAGGTTGTAGATGATGTGAGAGAATTGGTTGAGGCTGTTTTGGGGAAGTTGAGGGAGTCGGGTGCTTTGAAGGAGGGAGAGTAAGTGTAGGTTAGTGCCGCATGTTCGGCGTCGCTTGAGGAAGGTATGCTTGGAGAGACTGAGAATGCGACATCATAACCAGGAGGATGGGATTTCTTGAAACGTAGCAATTATCGTGAACCCCTTCTATCTATTTCTATCTACATACATATAGAGTGAATCAAGTCGATTCAATCACCTGATAACAGAGTACATCCAAATCTCGGCTAACACGAGAAGTCACTGTGTCTTGAATATAAATTTCAATTTCAACAAAAAATAAAGCTTACATAGCCTATTTTCCAAGTGGCCGCTTCTATCATTCCTCCAGTGATACGCTCCAATGCTATGCCAAAGTAGTAAGATCCTACAACGCATCTGAACAGACATTGTTCCCTAAATGTATGACTTCACTCCTTCCTGTCCCAGAACCTGCTTCCCAACCCAACTAAGCCTTCGTCGCATAAACTCCATCATTCTGAGCCTCATACACCAGCGATCCAGCACCTCCGTATTATTGTTTCGGTGCGCTAGATGCGAATCTTTGCTGCAGCTCCGTGGTGTCAACATCATGCATAGCAAAGCTCGAGGCCCTTCGAGCATTTGCTAGCAATGATCTTGCAACACTCAAGGGCCGTTCCATTGGATGCGAAGTTCCCACAATTGAATAGGCCTCATCTGCACCAAGATGTCTCCTCCTCCATTGACGGAATTAATCAACGAGGCCTTGCAGCAAGATCGAACGATGTATGTGGCAATACCAGGCCAAATCTCACCCAGCTGTGATCGTCTCTAAATCGTATTTATAGCTTTAAGCCTTATACTTGTCTCTTTAATTTCTAAATCTAGAGCAGAGAATAGAAAGGGCTTGGGTGGTCAATGTCGAGCATGATAGAGTATGAAGGCTTCGTCTCCAAGCTTCAACGGTAGCGAACCTTGGAGCTATTCTGGAACTATCTTGGAGCTTATTCTAACATCTACCTCAGTGACAAAGAAATGAACGAGTTGCGATTTTATGCGACAAAAGATTGCTCCCGAGTTCGCTTATTTCTTTATCCAAATCCACCACCGAGTTGCGAGACAGAACGAAGGTAAAGAATTATGCTTCTGTGTCCTTTCGAGCAAGTCCATAACGTATACATTTGTTTCAAAACTCAAGCTATTCTAAGATGAGCTCCTGAAAGCTAGAAAGCCATGGCGACCAATGACTTGATACCAGAAGCATCCTCGAAGCTGAGATGCTCAGTCAAACAATATCGGAAGAGTCAACTACCTCCTCCTCAACGCCAACGAGCCGACCACTTCCTCCATAACATTGCAGCATCTAATCACGCCGACTCGTATTCCACCAACTCAAAAACCATCGCCATGCTCATCAACCGGTGTTGGTGAAAACCTGAACCTAGGGAGCTTGTAGCCGCTTGATTGCCCATGACAGTGCTCCAGATGCATCTAAAACGCACGTTGCGTGTCATTGCGGCGCTCTTGAGTCATCAGGAGGCAATCTTCCGAGAATTTCACAATGATTATTTGATGCTCAATACGGATTTGACTGTGAAGAGGCATTGGAACTATTTCCACGGTCCTAAGATTTCGCATGCAGCCATAGACCGACGCCTGCTCACACCTCATCTCCAGAGTAGGCAATTCCTTCGAACGTAATTTTACAAGCTTGAGGTGTTGCACTCTTGACAGTGCGCTTGTGAGCATGTCCCAAAGTTGAGCTTCCTACATGAAGTGCCGCATGAACCAGGGATCGAGTCCAAAGGTGACAGTGTCACGTTTTGTGTGGAAGCAGGTTGGAAATGTAGCTGTGCTGCTATCGGTATACACCACCAAATCAGGAACTACAATATCCTTGAAGTCTTCGAGGATAACGTAATACTCCAAGCCGAACGCGCGGCTTTCGCGGTTGATTCGCAGAACAACTGGTAGGGGGATATCGAGTGATGCTGCATCAAAGACTTCTTGGTAGTGGCGATATAAGTAGACCTCTCGAGGTTCGGGGAGTGTTTCCTTCCACTAGAGGCGTTCATCAGCAGTTGATTCTCTTTCACAAAGAGAACATAAAGAAATAAGCACTCATGATCATGCGACGAATTTCCAACGGTAATTTGAAGAACAGTTCAGGAGCTGCATTGTCAGGAGACGAAGCCTGCATCTCTATCTCGATGGTCGGATTTTCCATGGTAGTTGTAGCGACCAGACTAGAATTATTCTCCACGCTGATTGAGGTGGATGCGCTGATGATGTTCACAATCGGGAATATCTGAAGGAGTTGGTGTTGCCTGGCCACAGGGTAAGAAGTTTGCATTTATACTCGTAGAAAGAACTCGGGTTGGGATTGGTATGAAATTAATTGCCTAGAGTTGTAAATCACAAGTAATAAAAGCATTTGATTATGGAGCTGTGTGAAAGTTAAAAGTGAATCCTTGGTGAAGAAAGAATCTTGTTTCAATAACGGACCTAGAACCATCGAAGCGTAAATGCTTTGGTATTACACCAATCCAGAGCATTATTCAGCCATAGCTTGAAGGGAAAATTGAATCTGGACGGTAAGATCCCAATCTATCTAACTAGTATCTTGAAATCCTTGTCATCGCCTTTCCGCTCCCGAAAAGCATTCTCAACATGGCGAACTGCATCCTCAACTGTGAAGCAATCACGATTCATCCACCACAATACGCGGTGTCGCCTACCAGTTTCGCGTAAAATAATCTCGCCACGTACGAGAATCTTGATATTCAATGTCTCGAGACCTCGCAGATAGTCCATACAGCTCTCCTTGTTGTACTTGGAGCTACACAGAGGGCTAGAAATGGAATGTGCTCCTTTAACATGCACTTCCCGAATCTGTGCCACTTTCCTCCCATTTCCATACAAGCTCTTCATCCATTTGCAGAACGCCGGTGTCGACAAAGACTCCTCCGATATCACGCCGGAATCTCGTGACGGATTGAAGAAGTCTGCCTTGGTATAGTATGTATTCGGACTCAGGGCAAAGGGCGGCCAAGCGGGAACTTGAACGTAATTTTCTAGGAAACATTTGCGACTTTCTTAATTGACGAAGAACATTGCCGGGATTGGGTGGGCGTTCTTGCAAATAGCGTTTCCAATGTGGGACGTGTAATTGGACTTCGCGAGTCTCAGGGAAAGCTGCAATCCAAGTCATGCAACGGGGCTCGAAAGGAAGCTTTTCAATTTTGTGAAAGGTGAGGTTATCAAGTTGCTGGACAAACAGATTTGAGCTTCTTCACACCCACATCATTCAGTAATTCAACCTGGTAGCCATTAGAAACGTATTTTTCTTGCTTGCACTCATGACTTACCTCTCTCCGCAATCGAGAAAACCGTACCTGATGGTCATCTCTGAGATAGACCTTGGCACAAAGCTTCAAGGAAAACGATTTCTCACATCCGGGAGCTCCGCATCGATATTGTCGAGTAGACATCCGCTCAAGCTCATTGTTTTCTCCACTTCCTTACTCATCTGCTCCATCTGTGAACAGATTAGCTCTAAGGTTCTCCCACAGGCTCCTGAATTTGGCGTATATCTAATGAAAGTCCCAAGCCAAGCTTGATGATCGCGTTGCAGATGCTCTGCCAACTCATCCTTAACAATATCTTTCTCTTCACATCTTGGGATTAAACATGTGGTTACCCTTTTAGCAGACCTATAGAGAGTCATATGACTGAGGTCTATATCAACGAACTCTCGCAATTGAGGGTTGATCCACTCATCGTCCAGGAGCTGGTAAACCCTCGCGAGTGATATCATTTTGGTGGTTCCGGCAGTTGATGCTCTGGAGAAATGATTTGTGGTTGGTGCGAAGTTGAGTTCCTGGGAATGGTAAAGCAGTTGTTGAGTTAAATGGTCGGACGAAGGTCACCTACACATGTCTCGGGTAGGTAAGTTTACCTCACGCCTGGAAGGTGGAACCGGAGGGACATGGGCACGTGATATTCATGTCGCCAAAAAGGTGAGTTGGTACCTCAAGAGGTCAAGTCAAAAGTCTCGATGTAGATGCCAGAAAATTAAAAGTATGATGATTCAAGAACAACTTCTGTCCGAAAGAAATGCGTCCCAGCTTCCAAAGGAGTCGAATGCCTCCGGTGGTCTCTAAATTTTAGCGAGCCCCTTTTCATGTCTCCACCATGTTGAGATGTTAAAGTGAAGGAGTCTTTCCTGAACGACAACCAAGTAGCACACTGAACCACACTCCATTCCTTTCTACTGAGGACGGCTCAAGAGACTTCCTATAATGACTCTCTCTTCCCTTTGATGACTTGAAGAAGCGACACTTGAATCCGGCTCAAGAAAAGACAAAGGAGCAACTGAGTTGTTTAAAAAGTCCATAAATTCGTATCTACATCTACATCCTATCTTTCTCCCATCTTCATTCCCAACTCCATCCCAAACCCATTTGAAAAAACCCAGCAAGACCCACTGGGTCAAGCTAATTCGAACATATCATAACAATTATCAGCCATCTGTTTTTCCATTCCAACGATCAAGACCCCTCGTAGATCAGACCAGAAATCAAGCCCCGTATGTTCGACCATGCACTCGTATACTGTATACTACACATCTTCAAACCATGACCTAGATCGCTTCCTTCCTTGCTTGTTCCCTCCTCTTCGTTCACACACCCATTAACGCCAGGGAAAATGCCAGAGATACCCGCTCCACTACCTGTTTGTCCTCATGAACAATCCGGACTTGCCAGCAACAACTACCCCAAAGAATTTCACATCTTCCCCTCAAACTCAACTAACTGTCTTGCCCCCACAGCTAGGGATAACAACCCCAGGTTTCAAGTTTCGGTTGACATCCAACAACCCCCATTTATCCTCCCACTCCTTGCCCTTCTCATTGAACTTGATCTTCCACGGCTCATCAAAAGCTTCAAACCAAAAGTAATTCGTCCCATTCGTCAAGCTCTGACATACCCAATTGTTCATGAAAGTGTTCATCTCTGGAATACCCGCCACGCTACCATTCGTGCACGTCGCAGCTCCACCGCAATCTGTACCACCAGTGGAAGGCCATCCTGTTTCCGAGATGTAGTTCTTGGAGAGGTCGGATTTAAGAATGAGATCGTGAGTCTTCCAGAATTGATATGTCCAGTCTGCAGCTTGTTCAGCAGTGACACCAGCAAAGAATGGATGGATGTTCGCCATCAGGATGTCGACTTCAGCAGCCAAGGTAGGATTTGAAGACCAATTATCACCAAGATCTGAGCTAGCAACAGGAATTTTGATACCCATGGCTGTCAGATTGGACTTGACACTCGAAATAACCGTCCCAAGTTCAGTTCCTGTCATATCTTGGCGGAACAAGACTTCATTACCAACAATAACGCCAGCAAAAGAAGCGGAACCGTGCTTCTTGAAAATGTCATACATCTGAGCGATCTGTCGGGTGTTGGTCGTTTCATTTTTGTCCAGCCATACACCCATCCAGATTTTAATAGTACCATTCAAACCAAGGCGATCAATCGAATGCATGAGCATCTCTGTCTGATTACAGTCTGTTCCGTAGAGTCTGATCGTGTTTGTGAGTTGCGAAAGAACAGCCAAATCTCTGGTGACGTTGTTCTGTGACGCTGGATACGAAAGACAATCCGGGTATTGAGTGTACATAGGTGTATAGTCCATTCCGGGGAAAACTTTGTGTAGGTTTTTGTTCCCCAGTATGGCCTTAATTTCTGCTGAGTTCTTGTCCAAATCTCCATTTGTCTGTGTATCAGTACTCGCCGATGCACCGCTTGTACTGGGGCTACTAGATGAGCTTTTGTGTAGGACACCTCCAACGATACCACCAGCAATACCACCAAGTATCGCCAAGCCGAGCAGTATGCCAACCAGCCATCGCAGCTTCTTGTTCCCCGAGGATTGTTTGTTCAGCCATTCACTCTTCTCTGGTCCCAGGTTGTAATTTCCAGCTGATCCTGCATATGCATCTGTCACTGGGTTATATTGCGGTCCTTGTCCAACTGGTTTCCTGCCCGCAAGTCCACCAATAGCACCCAGTACACCCCCACCGGCAGCACCAGCTACAGCACCTGCTACAGGAGCATTGCTACGGTCTGAATGTCCTAAACTCAACATAGAAGTCCTATGCCGATTGTTATATTCCAGTCCATCGTCGCCATCATCTTCAATGCTATTCGGGTCGAAATCCTGCGGCCCTAGAGAGGAATCCAAATTCCTCGAATATCGATGCGTAACAGGATTGTCAACATAAGGTTCGTGATTAAAGCTGTGGGGCGACCTTGATATCTCGGATCTTGACTGTGGGGTAGCAATCCCCGGGGGAAATGCTGCGGCTCCAAGAGGTGTCAGACTCGATTGTGAAGGATCCTGTCGAAACCCTGGCCTCGAATATGGCGTTTCGTCATAATCGCTCTCATCATATCTTCTAGCCTCCATGCTTGGATGATATCCTGGAGTATGTCTCATGGCTTCAACACCACTCTCTCGTGGATTCTCGTTTGCGACTCCACGAGCCAATCCTACCATTCCACCTGCGGCGTGTTCGCTGAAATTATCTGCGCCGGGCGAGATGTTATGAGGATCGTTGTAGCCCAATTCGCGACCCCAGAATCTGCCTTCAGCGTCGCGATGTGGTGGAGGTGCTGGAGGAGAGATGAAGGGATTCACTGGAGGTGATTGATGTCGCGGTTCGCCTCTCTCTTGACTATATCTGCGAGCAGCTTGTAAACGATTGAACGTCGAGTCGGGATGTGCGGCAGGATTAAGAGGAGGTGACTGGGACTGGTATGCTTGGTATTGCTGTGGTTGAGAGGGCTGCGGAGGATCGTAATATTGTTGGTGATTGTGTGGAGGAGGAGGAGGGTCAGCTTCGAAGGAATATCGTCGTGACATTGTGAAGAGGGAGAAGGGAGATTCAATCGATAGAAAGGGTGATTGTTCCAGGTATATTGTCTCTGGCCTGTTTTCTTGTCTCGTATCCCGGGAGGAGCTAGTCAAGGCACAAGAAGCACATACGAGGAAAAGCTTCTTTTCAAAAACCGGATGGATGACGAGATCAGCACGGTGTCAGACCAAGGTATTCTATGGAGACAATAGAACAGGGTGAAGATATCGCAGTGAGCATCAGATTTCAAGATGCGAAACGAGAAGGATGAGGACAGTCCGAAACTGCATTCATGTGGTCGTCCTTAGCTAACAAATTGAGGCTGTAAGCAAACTGTGGCAGGGCAGCAGGTTTGAGACTGAAGGGTGGCAGACACGCTTTTTGCCATCTGATTTTGGCCCCAAGCATCAAATCAAGGCGTCTTGTTGGTATTGTGGTTGGCTGGGGAGCCAGATGAAAGCCAAAGTCCGAAACAAAGGCGGGGGCTGAGGCCGAAGGGTATGTTTCCTTTTTTAGGAGGAGATCGCCACACCTTGATGTAGGACAACGGAGGTTGGATCAGTGGCTGGAATTGGAAGTGAGGATATATTTTATGGCTGGTATGGGGTTTCGATACTTTGATGTATTGACGAGAATGTAGAATATACAATCCGTTTGCATTCCTATCGATGGATGTAATAGTGCTTTTCGCGCAAATGTAGAGTTTGAGATGACAGTGCAGTTGACAACAATTAAAATAGACACGAGACAAGGATCTTCAAGCGAGGACACCCCGTATTATCTATTACCTCCGTATGTCACATCAGCAGAGCCGAAGAAATACGAAGACCAGGTACCTCTGTTGAAGTATGAATAATCATGTCTAATAATCAAGTCGTCCTTAAGTGGGTTTTCTTTGGAACTCGAATATGAGCAGATGTGGAAAAAAAGGTACTCCTCCCGCTGAACCGGCCATGCATAAGGGATAGCCGTCCCGAATAGTACATCATTAGCTCATCAAACAATGAAACTAAACTCCACTGAGACCAAGTGGAGAGCTTTCGTCAAGCCAAGGTAACGAGAATCTAAGCTTAACTTGATTCCCCGCTTCATATCGAGGGGTAAAGTTGACAATGAGCTTCAACCCAAAATTAAGCATAATTCCCTTGGTTTGATCTTCTCGAAACAACATCACAAGCACAGACAGAACTTCACAGAAAAGCGCGAAAGGAAAGAACATGTCAGCCAAAGCATTCAGAGAACTCATTGGCGTGTCGCCTTCCACGGCTTCAACAAAGGATAGTGTCTTGGTTATTATTGATGCTCAGAATGAGTATGCATTCTCCATTCTACATCCCTTACCGAATTGTCGCAAACCACTGACACAAAAACACAGATACGCAGACGGTCACCTCAAGACCGAAAACGTCGCCTCAACACGCAAAGCCATTTCCACACTCCTAGAAAAGTATCGCAGCGCTTCCGCTCCTATCGTTCACATCGTGCACCAAACCCCAGCAGGCGCCCCAGTCTTCACGCCTGACACCGACCTAGCCAAGGAGTTCTCTGAGCTCACACCCAAGAGCGGTGAGAAGGTCATTGGGAAATCATATCCTGGCTCCTTCACGGGCACTGATTTAGATGAGTTCCTGAAGGGGACCAAGAGGGGGAAGCTTGTGTTAACAGGGTATATGGCGCATGTGTGTGTTAGTACGACTGCTCGACAGGCTGCTGAGAAGGGATATGATGTTGTGATTGCGGAGGGAGCGGTTGGAGACAGGAATATTCCTGGTGCGAGTGCTGAAGAGGTGGTTGCTATGACGTTGAAGGAGCTGGGAGATGCTTTTGGGAGTATCGTCAAGGCCGAGAGCATCAATTAGTGGATAGTATCATTGGTACGCATCGTGAGCATGTTGTTAGATAATTCCTCAAGAGGTTGGTTGATCTGTTTTTGGCTCTAGTGACTCGATACTGGGTTCGGACTTGGTGACTTCTGCACTGGAGGTCTCTTCTGGTGGTGATGTGATTGGGGTTTCGATACTTGCAGTCTCGACTTCGGTTGATTCTGGGGTTTGTAGGAGGGCAGCCTCGTTGACCTCTACGGGCTCGACACTTGGTGCTACAGCCTCTTCCTTGACCACTGGACTATCAGACCTCCAATAAAGCTTTGTGTCGGAGAAGTCGTGTCGAATTTGCGGGAAGTCTATCGTCTTGCAGCCCGCCACGAGACTCTCAAGGGACTTTGCAACATCTTCAATGGTGTCCGACCTACTGCTGTTAGCTATGATCCACCGACATAGTATCACACTCACGTATCGAATCTCCCAAAATTCCCCACATCTGTACCAATCAACACCGCTGGTCTCGGTGCCTCACTAACAGCCTTATAGACCTTTGCATAGCAATGAATCGCATACACCAATGACCCCTCATTCACCAACTTGAAAGCCTCAGGATCCTTCACAATTCCATATCCCAACGAAACCAAAAACTGCTCATCCAGCTCTGTGAACTGCGGATCCTGGCAAGACACTTCCATCTCCCCTCCCAAAGTCTGCACGATACTTTGCAAAGCAGCCAACTGTGTTGCACTCGCCCTCCTGCCTTCCCTCCGGGAACTCTGCAAACTCCCCAGTCCAAGCACCACCACATTATTCACAGGCTTCTTGCCCTCCCATACTTCTGTCGCTTTGGTTTTCAATTCCGTACATGCATCGCTCTCCTCCCAGGACTTCTTCCAGTACTCATAATCTGCTTTCAGTTCCTCGAGTGTGCGATTGATGTAACTGACACCATTGATCTCAAAATCCCCACCATGGAGGAGAGAAGTATTGGCATTCTTTTTCAACGTCGAAGATCTTGCGCGAGGTGTATCAACGATATGTGTCCATCCCTCTTCATCTTCAACTTCTTTCCTCTTGGTGTGGACGATCATGGGCTTCTTGTCGTCTTTCTTGACAGTTGACCCCGCCTTCTTCTTGCGATTGGTGTGTGGCATCTTGGAGGTAGTTTCTCAGAGCCAAGATGGTGACGTATGTTTTGTCTGGAGTATAGTCCTATTTTGAATCTCGATATACGCTTCTAGACGCAATATCAATATTGACATGCAAATGTGCGTTCTTCCGTCCAAAGAATTTCTCTGCAACATTTTCTATTTTTAGGCCCCACTTGTGGCAGAATGGAGGGTCACCGCCTTGGATCATCTTATTCGGGTACACCCGTTTCTCGCTTCGAGCTTCCCATGTGCCGATGTGCTCGTGCCTTTTTGATACTTCCCGCATTGAATGAGGGTGGTGTAGGTAAATGAGCGAAGCGCTGTGATTGTGATGGAATCACCCGATATACTAAGATGAAGTCAAACTTGGATTTATGATGGAGAGACAAATGAGACGAGATGATACTGGAAACAGCGCTTGGAATGGGATAGGAAGCAAGAGGAATCGTGTCATTCGAGTGATGTAGTCGTCACAGCAAAGAGAGACATAGAGCTCATCGAATTTGAAGTAAGTCTAGCTCTATTTTGAGTGGAAGACGTAAACGTACCTTAAGCTTACCTCTCATGATATCCAGTTGTTGATTTACTTCTTGACCGTTAAGATATCACAAATCACGATCTCATCAACCAAACTTTGATGTCGGCCGATACACCTCACCTCATCTCATCCGTCATCCGAGGACCCAATGCAGAGCGCCAAATAGGTACTGCTTCTCTCATCATCCCACAATAAGCCGGTATAGTATGATCTCAGTCTCTCTGATACATCTGCATCTGCATCTGCATCTGTATCTGTATCCGCCATGCATTTCTGCAACAAAACAGAATGTATCACACCAATCCAGCGGTTCTCTCATACTTCACTCCGGCAGTTACCTCCTTCCAGCCTTCCAGGTGTCTCTCCTCGTGTCTTCTCAGACCAAAGAATACAGTTCCTGATGGGTTCTTTCCCCAAGCGCTTCCATTCAAGTTTGTACTTTCCGCATTCCGAGTTTCCAGACCCCATGCACCTGCACCTGCCCCATTCTTTTCCAACCCTTGTCGTCAAAAGACGGGTACTCTACACCTAAAGTAGATTAGTGTTCTTTCTCCCCTCGATATGATTTGCAGATCATCTCATACCGTCGCAAGACGGTCTTTCCTCATTCTCCCAATCACAGACCAAGGAGGGGTAGCGCCGCCATTAGTGCAGGGGAAGGATATGGATACAGCCAGATACGGCCTGATGATTGGTGGTTCGTGTGCTTCCAGCCGCTGAGATTTTGGCCTCAACCTGGTCAACCTGGGTGCATGCAGAATTGTCAGCGTCTGCAGCTCTTTCCAATTGAATTGCCCACCCACCAAATCATCACCCCCCAAATCATCCACCACCAATTACAGTATTGGGGAGAGACAAAAATGGAAGACAATGAATGGGAACTGGAACAAAAGGAAGGTCAAGCCCAGCTTTTGGCCGCGACCGCGAGTTTGCCTGTATTGTATCCTATCCTTTCAACACTCTTCATCGCACAACCTGGATATCATTACTTGATCACGGTATCTGGACAACAATTCCCAAGAATCATCACTACTCCAAGATCTCGACTCCGACTTCGATCTGGTATCGTTCCGTCAGCCTTCTACGGAACCACCGATAAGCTGTCAGCACCAGTCAATTAGCTCGGCGCGAAAAATAAGCACCACGAGACGGCAATAAAGACATAGGACAAAGCAGGATATCAAAGGATAAAGAGAGGGCATTCGCATTTTTGCACCAACACACACATTCACAACACAATCAACATGTTCCATCCCACATTATCGACGCTGGTGGCAGCCATCAGTTTGTTAGGTCTGGTAGAGGCACATACGGTGATCACGTATCCAGGATGGAGAGGAGATAATTTGATTACGAATGATACGTTTCCCTATGGAATGCAATGGATGTATCCTTGTGAGTAGATTTTTGTTCTTTGGTATGAAATGGTTTTGGTTTGTGGACAAGGATTGGCACATTGAAATTTGCAAAAGTGCTGGATTGTAGTCAATTTGCCATCTCTCATCCAGGATTCGAAATCTCATTCTCACTTGCCATTCATCTTCTCTCCCAGCTTGAGATCCTACTAACACCTGCAGGCGGTGGCATGCCCACAACCACAAATCGCACAGTCTGGCCAACAACAGGTGGCGCAATCGCTTTACAACCAGGATGGTTTCAAGGACATGCAACTGCCTTTTTCTACATCAACATGGGATTCGGAACAGATGGTCCAACTTCCGGTCCCTTGAACATGTCGTTTCCAATGGTGCCAGTATTCCAAATCGTGGGCCCAAGCAAGAACCCATATCCAGGAACGTTTTGTCTGCCACAGGTGCCATTGCCAGCGAATGTCACTGTGAAAGCGGGAGACTTGGCAACAATTCAGGTGGTTGAAGTAGCTGTGCATGGAGCTAGTTTATTTTCTGTAGGTTTTGCTTCTCGTTCGAACTCTCAAGACCCAGACCTCGCCTGCCCATCCTCTCCACATCCAAGCAGACAGGCAAGACACTACTGCTGCAGACACCATTCCATGTTGGAAGGCAAAAGCTAATATCCAAAAAGTGCGTCGATATCATTTTCGCTGAACCAGCAGACGTCTTCAAAGTTGCTCCCGTGAACGAGACGAACTGCTTCAACAGCACCGATCTATCATTCAACAACGTATACTCCATCACCGCATCGAGCAAGTCGGGTGCAAAGCGAACACTAGCATCGAGTTCGATAGTCGCAATGCTTGGTGGACTAGCTGCCTGGGCTTTGTTATAAGCTTGGCTTGGTTTTGAGTTATGTCATGCTCAGCAATATGCCGATATTATGAATCAGGGGAATTCGCGGAAGTTTGAAACTGTGAATAGAAGAAGCAAGCAAGCCAGCGAGCGGGAGTTTTTGTAAATAGATACCATTTCCCTTCCTATCCTCACCGTCGATTTTTCACTGCTTGTCCGGTGCGATAAAGCAAGGAGAGAGAAGAGAAGGAAAGCAGAAGCAGAAGCAGAAGCAGAGAGAGGCAATGTGTATCATATGGCGTTTATGGAGCTTCGGATGGGAGGAGGTGTTGGATATTTCCCACATGTCTATTTGACTGTCTACTTTACCTGCCTGTCATGGAGGAGCTAGAAGTCTGACAGTCAGTTATGTAGTCGGTTCGAACTCGACTTTGCTGTAATTGTCGATGAATAAATGGGGATCTGAGGATGCAGAGCACAAGAAAGCCCAAATAAAAATTCAGATAATTCACACTCAAGTTTTTTCATGCTTCAAGTAACTGAGGAAGTCCCGCTTGATGAAGCCTCCCTATTGCATCGCTATCCTTGTCAAACTCAGGAGTTAGGAGTCCTCGCTCGCTTAATCATTGTCTATCTTTTTGTTTCTTTTCGTTTCATTTCATTTCATTTCTCATCTCATGCTAAGGTTCGCTCCAAAGACGAAAAGCAATGCTAGCGTCTTCGCTTAATCACCTCAACTACCACAACTCAAATCAACCCCCTAATCTCAGCCCCAAGACTCTTGATCCGAGGATCACTAGCCTTCGCCAGAACGGTCTTCACTACCCCCTCGATACCATAGACATCCTTCGCCATGGCGGTGACCTCTTTGTCGACACTCAGCAACGTGCCTAGCGCAACCATACTCCTGTACACGACCTCTGAATCTGCCTGCGATGACAAGATCCGGGTCAGACTGTCGATGATCTGCAGGATGGGCTCGAAATCGGGAACTTCGGTGTTAGACGCGAATAGGACCGCGTAGTTGATATACACGGTGCTGGCTGCGACGAGGAGGTTGCGGTCCTTGGTGTCCTTGAGGGAAGTCGAGATGAGGGTTTGGATTTGGCTGAAGGATGAAAGAGCGAGAGTGCGGCCTTCGGGAGAAGAGAATAGATTGGCGAATGCCCGGGTGGCCATCATGACGTGGTTTGGAGCTGATGGAGTTTCTTCTGTCGATGCTGCTTCAATAATGTCTACGATCGAGCCACCGCGGGGATGCGCGTACTTTGCTGCTTCAGATGAGACAACCATGATACGAAGCAAATCCAGGCCCGGGAGGCGAGACTTGTATGGCCAGATTGTGCAAAGCTTGATAGCCATGTCGAGACCATGAGTGGGAATGACACTGAGTTTCTTCTCCCCTGATGGATCGATGGCTGCGCAGAGAGAGCGAAGAGTGTTCAGTTCAGAGGGGTTCATGGAAATGTCCTTGTTGCCATCCGCGATGAGCTCTGTGTTTAACTCTGTGAGCTTCTTCTGGACGCCAGCTACGCGAACAGCGAGGATAGAGAGATAGTCCTTTTGTGGAATCTTCTTTGGTGCAGCAGCTGGAGGTGTATAAGCTGATGCAGGATCAGCATCTCCAGGACGGTAACGATCCTCGCTTCCCCAAGGATCACCACCAGGACCCGAAGCTGGTGGTGCAGACCCTCCAAGCGTTGCACCTTGGGTGTTTTGAATGATGAAATTGGCGACTTGTTCGAGGTAGGTAATGGGTGCTTCGTTGTCCTTGATGAACCTGGTAGCAGCATCGTATGGATTTTCAGAAGTGTTGTATGGTAGCTTGAGTGGTGGCTTTCCATCCTCCATATCAACATCGAAAACATAATCATATTCCTTGCCTAAGTAATCGATCTTATAATGTCAGTATTGCACACCTCAAGTCATTGCAGAGCTTAACTTACCTTCTTTCCATTACCAGCAGCGTCCACAACGGTACCCACGTTGATCCATGTCTGTGAGGCTACGTTTGTTAGCTGATGTTTCCCCAATCACCGAAATTTCTCACCAGTCTGCCATTGATGTGCCGTAGTTGATCCATTTGGCTGCCTAATCATTTGCACTTGACCATCCTTCGTCCCTGACTTCTGAGTTAAGAACTCTGGTCCTGGAAGCTGCTCCTTGTTGATATCTCCCATGGTCTGTTGAGGAATCGCCGACGCCTGCACAGCTTCATCAAATAACCGAGTCGTCTCTGCGTTTGCGAATCTTGCTTCTCTCCTAGTAAACACCCTCACAACGTTGTCACTTGCGCCAGAAACAATATCTCCGGTCTCAGCGCAAACAGCAACACTCCATACTGAAATCGCTGGATGGGTAATTGTCTGGATGCATGTACCATCCTTCCATATCCGAACTGTGCGATCCTCTCCTGAGCTCACAATCTCGCCCGTTGGTAATGATGCTAGCGAGTATATGAAAGAGTCATGACCTCTCAACTCCCCAGCAGGTTGACCAGAAAGCTTCCATAACCGAATGATTCCCTCATTATCCGCAGTCGCAAAATCGGCCTTAGGATTGTTCAAAACCCTACACAAAGCTCGAATAGGTGTTGAGCCACCTCTGAACTCGCGAACCATCTTTCCCTTAGCTGTGAATATCCGAATATTCTGATCGGCGCAAGCTGTAATAATGGTATCCGAATTGTAGGCCAGAACCCCCCATACTGCATGTTGATGTCCTTCAAATATAGTTTCACATTCCCACTTTCCTACAGGCCATAATCGAGCTTGACTATCCCATGCACCAGAAACAATGAACCTGCCAGCTGGATCAACATCCAAGGTACAAACATTGGCAGTATGTCCCAACAATAGAGCTTCCGCATTATCGTCCGGAGCTTTGGAAGGTTGTCGCACATCGATAACCAGATCCTTTCCTCCAGAAATGACCAGTCCTTCTGGGAAATCTTTCGTTGGGGGATAGTACGCAACCGAATTCACATATTCTGTAGAGTGAGTGGAAATCTTATTGTCGTGTACGTTTGGATCTTCGCTGGAGATATCCCAGATCCGCACGGTACCATCCCGAGAGGCAGAAAGAACAGCTTTCGAATTTGGGAAAGCTACTTGTTTGACCTAGAAACTCAGTTACAGATCAAGAATGCGGGGTGTTCGGAGAGCTTACATCTGATTCGTGACCTGTTAACGAAGCTGAGAGCTTGAATTCTGCCATACTTGCGACTATTTGCTCTTCTCAACTATAACCGGATCCGCAATATTTCTTCCTCTTGATATAAGTAAGAACATTCGAAGCTGGACGATCTTGTTCTGTAAATGCAACAGCAGGCTACTCAATGCCACCTCAGCCTTGCCTCCGCCGGTTGAACTATTAATCCTATGCCGGCACTAATCGGATTAGCTCCGGATGCAGCAGGAGGCCCTGAATGCGCCTCGACCTTCTTCTCCTTTCCGACTTCACTGGGCCCTTGAACTGTAGAAATACCATTCAAGTGTGCTCTTGTTGTTGTTGCCGTCAAGAGGAGGAGAATACCCAAATACCACAATACCACAATATCCACGAATTCAAGCTATTACGACTTTTACGACCAATCTAACGAATCTTCTTGTCACTCAACTACAATTACTGTGCTTCGTACCTGGATTACGATCCCTCATTTCAGACAATTCCTCCGTCGCTCTCGACTACTAGTTCTGCCTAGCATTTTCTACATTCTCTCGAGCTTTCGACCTCAGTACTTTGCGATTTTAGATCCTCAAACGCTAAACCATCTACAACGTCATCATGGTAGCCTCAGAACAAACCACAAAACATACTGTTCCTCTCACATGCCATGGGCACTCCCGACCTGTTACACATCTTAGCTTTTCTGGATTTGTTGGAGATGACAATCAATACTACTTGATATCTGCTTGCAAGGGTATGTCCTCTGAGGGTTTTACCTTACTATGCTAATAGACGCAGACAATAACCCTATGCTGCGTGATGGTGTGACTGGAGACTGGTAGGTCACAAGAGCAACAACATTGTACACGGACTCACGAAATATAGGATTGGTACATTCTTTGGACACAAGGGTGCTGTTTATCAAGCACGTCTTTCTCCCGATACCTCAATTGCTGCAACTGCTTCCGCAGATTTCACAGCGTTTGTCTCCATGAGTCAGAAGTGTAGGCATAGGCTAATATTGTTACAGAAAAGTATGGGACACCCATTCCGGAGAGGCCCTCATGACCCTACAACACAACCACATCGTTCGAGCAGTCGCATTTCCTCCTGACTCTGGAAAACTTCTTGCAACTGGTGGAATGGAGAAGAAATTGCGGATATTTGATGTCAGCAATGTCGGTGATAGTGCCACTTCCGGCGGCCTCACTGATGACCGTAAGCTAGTCGCTGCGGATGCAGGCTTCGAGGTCGGGCCAGGTGTTCACCAAGGCACTATCAAAGCAATCGTTTGGACTCGGGACCAGAACATTCTGGTCACAGCTGCAGATGATAAAAAGATTAGGTGGTGGGATTTGCGAACTCGGACAGTGATCCAAGAACAAACCGTAGTTGGTGATATCGGATCATGCGAGTTTACAAATATCAAACCAGAGGAAGGTGATATTGGTGGAGGACTCCCAGTTCTTACCATTGCGGCTGGGAAATCCATCTACTTCTTCACAGGCCCACAAGCCAGAAAGTTGACCAAAACGGTCAACCTGCCATATGAAGTCGCCAGTGTTGCACTACACCCTACGGAGAGGAAATTTGTTACTGGTGGTATCAAGGATACTTGGGCAAAGGTGTACGATTATGATACTGAACAGGAGATTGGTAGGTCTTCCGAGCCCTTTTTTTTTGATGCTTGTCTAACCCTCACCAGACCTACACAAAGGTCATCACGGCCCAATTTGGAGTATTAGCTTTTCCCCAGATGGAAAGCTTTACGTCACTGGGAGTGAGGATGGTACTATTAAGCTGTGGAAGAATTGCCAAGGCTCGTTTGGTCTGTGGAAAGCCAATTCCGAAGCCTAATTGTATGTCGGTTGAGATACCATTGTACGGGAGTTCTCGGTGTAATGCTTTGGCAGTGATGCATAAATCGGTCAAGGCTCTAGTCCTAGATAAATCCTGTTTAGAAAGCGAGACTCACATCAAATATGCATTTCCTCTGTTCGAACAGCACTAAGAATTTCAGAGACCGTTTTGATACTGTTCTTCTCTTTAAAACTTTGCCATGATCAAATTCTTGTCTTTCACTTCAAGCATGCCCTATGTGAGTAGTGCTTCTGCCTATGCTTTCTACCTTAGACTTCGATTCGTCTCCAGGAAGTAGCCAAGCTCCATGCCATGACCCTGTCTTCAATTTTACAATAAAGTCGAATAGCCTACATTCGACGTTCTGCTCCTTGAGCTGTGTCACAAGCTGATTATGCTAAGCGAGATTCAAGAAATTACTACGATGTTCTTCATTCTAGTCGCAGTTCAGCTTTTCAACAAAAGATTTAGGAGTTTTATTCATGATAACTGGGCCAGGGATATCGACCAAGCATCTACTTTAGCACCTATCAATGCGTCGTGGGATAGCTGAAGGGTTGAAAGTTTCGCCGCCAGCAAAGAACACTCGATGCCCGACTCAGGAAGCAGAGTACCAGCAGTCAAGCAGCAATAATCGAGACCCGTGCATCAAGATTGAGACAGCCCTTCTGATCAAATTGCACGAGATGAATACGATGTAGGGAGACACAGAAAGGGAAGATCATCACTCAAGATCACGCCAGCAATCAGCGCCATAAAAGTCTCTCGATGCTGGAAGACTAATACCAGAGAAATACAGCTCTCCAGAAACCTCGAGGTCGAAGAGAAAGCGAGAGGAAGCCAATGGTGATTTCGAGGGAGAGCGCCAAAGTGGACCACGCTCCATGGTAAGCTCTATTCTCGATCATCGAAGCAGCATTGCTATGGGATGATGCCAACTTTGCAGTTGTCTAATCGAAGATCGAAGGCTTTTTGAGATGGATGTTGCAGTTTTGCTTGATGTTGCTCGAGGCAAATGCGATGTGGGAGATCTATTCGGCTATTATCAAGGTTTTGTCATATCCAGCTGTAGCCAAGAGTTGAAAAGAATGTTCATATGATCTTGAGTTCCATTGTGAACTATACCTAGGTAGTCATCTTGACAAAGGTATGTAGGAACAAAAGTTGATGTCACCATATTTCTAACGACAGATACAAACTTCTTCATCAGTCTAAAAAGAAATGGTTAATGTCAGTATCGATAGGTGAGGTTACTTGACGATATCTTGCCTAGAGAGCCCATTGAACCCTGTAACATTGAAATATGCGGAGGTTTAGTGCTCGCTCGATTGTTTGTCGTCCGTATGTTTAGCTTTCCTTCCACATTTGGGCGTAATTTCTGCCTCCAAATCTGTCGTGGCAATTAGAGCCTCTACAACCTCGACGCTTCCAAAACAATACAACAACTCCACAATAACATCATCTATCGAAATGAAGTATCAATCCCAGTTAACAGTTATTCTCGCTAAGCTGGCACGCGAGGGCTCGAAGCTAAATCCGCACGCAACGCCGGAGCTCTGCAGAACAATCCGAGAAGGAGAAATCAATTATCTAGCACAGACGCAGACGCATGGTCACCTCAGCGCGAATGTGCATGAATATATTGCAGAACTACTGCTTTGGGAAGATTTATGTAAGTCTTGCGAAAGTCCGCAGTTGTGCAAAATCGTAGTACTGACTTCTGATAGGGGGCGATGAGCCTTTCCCAGGTGTTATACCAGCACAATTAATCGCATTTGGGGATGCCAATCCGAATACTAGCACTGGTGGCCGTTTCAAACTTCCCATCGAAGAGCTGACAGACATCGCTAAATCTTCCCTGTCAGCCAAAGTTTCAGGTTTCGAAGCCAAAGAGAGTGTTTCTCAGTCAAACACATCCCAGAGCAATACCCACTCGGATTACTTCAAAGGTGCCAGTTTCGCCTCCAGTCTTTCCTCCATAAAATGGGCCAATGTACTCGCTGAGGCGCAGAATCGCGCGTTCTGTGAGTCCATCTTGATGCAACAGCGAAGCAGATCTAGATATCGATCAAATTGGCTGGGCCCAAAACTTGGATGGGACCTAGACAGTGGTCTGCCAAATAATGGTATTCTTTCAGAGAGCTCAGCAGCGTATTTCTCGGTGTGTGGTAAAGGTCATCAATACAGCAATCGAATAGATAAGGAGTGGGCACCACACTTCCGAATCGACTACCAGGGGTTCCGAAACGCAGATTTTGTGGACTGTCTAGCTGTATGGGTGGAGCCTTCCGATGACTTTGTTAGAGATCCATCATCTTTCCAAAATAATTTGGAATATCGCTCCGTGTTTTTGGTATACTGGCGGCGCAAAATGGAAAAGGACGCAGTAGGAAAGAGGGACGTACCTATTGACGAGACATGGTATGAATGGATTGAATATTCTAACTTGGAGGACTTCAGAGAAACCATATGCAAAGACAAGTCGCAACACCAAACGCCACTAGGTGGTTCATCTCGTTCCTTCAACCTGAATGAAGAGCCTCAAACAACCAAGAGAGTTCGAGATGAGCAAAAAGTAAGACCGCGAGATGTGTACCTAGGAGACAAGGAGAACAGCTCGATCTCAGATCATCGAGGAGACATACTCGCTAATGACCGCCTTCATAGTGAAGGGCAAGAAGCAGCTAAGCCGCAGAGAACTTCAAAGCAGCTCGGCGCTGTATTTGAGAAAGTTGAAATGGCAAATGGCAGGTCTTCTAAAAGACAAAGAAGCAGATCAGCTCACGGCCACAGCCCCGAGAGAAAGAGACGAAGATCAAACGAAAGAGGCGGCTATAGCAGAAAACAAGAAAGGTCAAGCGACAGTCGCAGCGATAGAAGGAGGCAAGAGCAGGTACGGTCAATCGATAGACAAAGGGAGAGAGATATGGAGCGTAGGGAACGTAAGGAAAGAAGAAACCACTGATGGCAACATCTCTGTATCTCGAGGTTGTATCGGAAGAGATGATGGGATTTTGCACGTGATATGTGCTTGATATCATCCAACGTTTGGGCTTTGCTTGATGTAGAAGTCTCGTTTTGTTTCGAGTTAGGGATGAATAAATTATTGTCAACAATTTCTAACAGGCTGATTACCCTGTTGAACACACACATTAGCCTTCACACTTCCGTACGTTATGGCACTCGGCCCTTACCTCCGCAGGTGCATGAGAAATCAGCACAATTTTCCACGAAACGCGGTCGTGATGTTGACTTTGAGCCTCACCCCTTCTCCGCATTTTTGGCGCCACTTACTTTTAGCCGGTACTTTCTGTTTCTTTTACAGACTTCTGATGTTTTCTTGGAGCTATGCCCGAGGTCATTTGACAGAGCAAAGTTGTAGATGACGACTACGTAAGGTTGCATTCTTAATGAGGTTGAAGTTACATCTCGGAACGTGGCACTCCACCTAGTTAACCACGTGATTTTTTATTCATTTGTCTTTACATTCGACGGACAAATCCAGCTTACCTGTTGGTGGGAAAGATTTTATTCTTCTGAAAGTTCAGGATATCTTCACTGGGAGGTTCATGAATGGCTCGTTTGAAGAGCAAGGTGAGAGAAAGCTTGACCAAGTCGTCTCGCTTCTCCCCACAGTGGATACAGAGATGGGGCCGAATTGCTTGATCTGAACTATTAGCCCGTTGTGGGGCATAGTCTTGCGCAATTCTTCCCATCTCATTTAAATTCATCTATTTGACGATGCTTGTATAGTATCTGCCGGCTTCAACTTGTACAAAAGAAGTCCTTTCCTCTCGAGGCCGAAGGCTTCTTGACTTGTCTCGTTTTGCACTCCCTTTGTTATCCTCAAAACATATTCATGATGAAGTTCACGCAGGTCGTACCATTGCTCTTCTCTTCGCTGGTTCTGGCTGCTCCCTCTCCAGCTCCTGTTCCTGACAAGACCTTGAACGCTAGAGCAGTTACGATCTGTGGTCAATGGGATAGTGTCGTAACTGGCACTTATACCGTGTATCAAGACTTGTGGAATCTCGCTTCAGCTACCTCCGGATCACAATGCTCCACTGTCAACTCTCTGAGTGGTAACACCATCTCTTGGTCCACATCTTGGAGCTGGGCTGGTGGTTCTAACCAGGTGAAGTCATATGCTAATGTGGCTTTGACTACTACCGGCAAGCAAGTCAAGTCAATCACGTCTATTCCATCTGTCTGGCAATACAGGTAAGACCTTTTGAAAGATCTGAGAACTATCTGACTTTTCTAGTTACACTGGAACTTCCATGGTTGCAGATGTTGCCTACGATTTCTTCACCAGTTCTACAGCAACTGGCAGCAATGAGTACGAGATCATGATCTGGCTTGCAGCTCTTGGAGGCGCAGGTCCAATTTCATCAACTGGATCAGCAGTCGCCACTCCAACTATTGCTGGCATCAAGTGGAACCTCTTCTCTGGACCCAATGGAGCTACGACCGTCTACAGTTTCGTTGCCCAGTCCCAAGTTACTAGCTTCTCAGGAGATCTCCTCCTCTTCCTTACTTATCTAGCCACTAACTACGGCTACTCGACCAACCAGTACATTACTACTCTCGAGGCTGGCACAGAGCCTTTCACTGGTAAGTCTCCCGGTTCAGATTATGCAATAGAGTTAACTCGTTTTAGGATCCAATGCCGTTTTCAGCGTCTCAGCGTACAGCGTTGTAATCAACACCGGTGCCGTAGCAGTATCAAGTAGCACCAAAACATCTTCAACGTCTACCAAGTCATCGACGACTTCCACAAAAGCAACGACCACTACCAAAGCGTCGACAACTTCAACTAAGACGACCACAACGGCGGCGGCTAGCACTGGTGGAACGATTGCAAAGTATTTCCAGTGCGGCGGAACTGGTTGGACTGGCTCGGGAACTTGTGTGGCTGGCACTACTTGCACTTACAGCAATGATTTCTACTCTCAGTGCTTGTGAGTAAGGGATAACTGCTAGGTGTTTTGCCTGCTACCTGCTGGTGGATTTCTTGTATATATTTACTTCTGCTTGTATGTAGCGTTGGTATCTTGAACCACACCACATTGTTGTTAAATGAGATCCATTGCTCTCAGTGTTGAACTTTGCTTTGAATCAAGCTTCCGTGGTTGGTCTTCGCTTGTATTGTAAAAGGGGTGTTCGCTTAACCGAGGGGCATCACCCGCTTCGTGAACTACTGCCAATTCCACCACTTCTATTGCTGAAAGAACTTGATCGACAAGACATGATTCCTCAAGTTCAAGTCGAATTTATGGCAAAACAAGGATCTTTTCTGCAAATCCTCTTTCCAGTTAAGTGTTATAAGCGGGGCAAGACTGTCCTGCCCACTGAAAATCATTCTGCGCTGGCAAGACTGAGACATTTTCAATCTTCATCCCGTCTTTCAACACTCTTCTGGTGCTTAAGCTCCCCATGTACGAAATCTGGTTATGCTTGGAGCAGCTGAGAGTGAGACATCTCGGTCTATTATCAGCGCCGCTGAGAGAATGCAAGCTGATCAATTCGATGCGGACTGCTAAACTGATGATATTTCACAAGATAACGAGTAGGTAAAGGAGCTGATTCCCACATTCTAATGTAGTATTTTCCGATAACTTTGCTCGTTACACAATATCATGCAGATATCCTCTTCGTTCATCGGATGCTTGGCTGCTCTGTTTATTACTCTTAATTGCTTCAGTATTGACTTCGTCAAGAAGGTTGATAAGAGTCTTGAGTCAATAAATATCGAGTCTTCCGTGACCCTAGACCACGAAAATGAAGCTCAAATCTCCCTCCCAAACCCACCAGCATCAGCCCCACAGACCACAACCAACCCTCTCAAAAAGTTCCAACTAAAAGCCATCTACGTCGACCAACGCTTCGATCGATCTACCGGCTATCTCTGGGTCGAGCCCACCACGAGAGCCCTTCTCATTATTCCCATACAATCAACATATCCCCCAATATCCGCTCGACCTGCAATATGCACCGGTCTTCCTGGCTATCTGACATGCGATGGGCTTCCGATTGACTTAGACGATGCAGGGAACTTCATCGCTCAACCCTACGGGCAACGGAACGTGATTTCGTTCCAGGATATTGTGCTTAGAGGCGTCTCGCATACATGTCTTGCCTTTCAGGTCATCGTGGAGGGGGATTATGTTCAGTTCTCTGGTTTGTGTTCCGGAGCGGAGAACTTAAAAATTTGAATAGCTGACGATTCTTTTAGAGTTCAACGTGACATCCCCTGGTACTCGGATCCCAGCATCTTTGACTTCCTGTATTGGATGGCGCACGTTTAGATGTCCTAGTGTGTCCTCCATGCGAAAAACTCATAGATCTTCGATAACTGATTCTCTACTTAGGCTGTGCTACGGGAAAGATTCGCATTCTACTTGAGCTTGAGTATATTCGGGAGGGCCTTTAAACCTAGCTGAGATATCTCGAGATGAAGTGGATGACCGGACTTGAGTTCTTGGCAGTCTTCTACATTCATACACGAGATATGTATTTCTCTAGTTAAATTCATTCACCAAATATAGCAGTATGGAACTGCTGTGTTAAAATTACAAGCACACCATATATTGAAGAGTGCCCGTCACTTGGGATAGCTTGCATCATCACAGGCGAAGATTCTGTTGTGAGAATAAACTTAGATTTGAGTATTACTTTGTATTATATGTACAGTCATGCGATCAGTTGAAGATAGGCAAACACCCAAAGTACTATATCAAAGTTAGCTTGTCGTCATAGATCAAAGAAAAAAATACTTACCACCAAAGGATTATTAAACCTCAAGTTCCTATCCAACCCGCTGATCCTCTTAATCTCCTCACCACTCAAATCGAATCCCCTCGCTTCCAAATTCTCCGCAGCCATAGCAGGCGTATCCGACTTCGGAATAACAGCAATTCCTTGCTGCGTTGCCCACCTCAGAAGAACTTGAGGTGGTGACTTCCCATGTGCTTTTGCAATCTCAACGATGGTTGGATGCTCGAACAAATGTGGTGTCTTGATCGCATGGTCGAGATCCATTTCCACATAGCCGGTTGGACCGAAGGAGCTGTATGCTGTGACTGTGAGGCCTTCTGATTGGACGTAGTCAATGAGTGGTTGCTGTACGAGGTATGGGTGATGTTCGATTTGAAGTGTGGCTGGGCGGATCCTGGCATAGCGTAGGAGGTCCATGATGAGACCACAGTTGAAGTTGGAGATTCCGATAGATCGAGTGAGCCCAATGTCTACAAGAGCTTCCATTGCTTCCCATGTTTCTCTGATTGTGGCGTTGGATTGCTGGATATCTGTTGGTGTGACTCCATCATTGAACCAGCCGGGTGGGTATCGAACAGCTGGATCGACGTATTTGAGTGCAATGGCTGGGAATATGAGCTCAGATCTGGAACCGAAACCGACAAAACTTACGGAAATGCATGATATAGAGATCAAAATAGTCGATTCCAAGATCCTTCAGTTGTTTCCTACACATCGGCTCGACACGTTCCCGCTCATGGAAGTTGTTCCATAGTTTTGACACAATGAACAACTCTTCTCTCTTTACAATTCCTTCTTTTATTGCCCGTGCAATTCCTTGTCCAGCCTCGACTTCATTTCCGTAGTCTATGACTGTCAGTTTGATCCAAGATGATTAATTCTTGACGTACCAGCAGCACCATCGAAGAGTCGGTATCCAGCTTTGATGGCGTTGTAGACATGATCTGCGATCTTTTCATTTGGTATTTTCCATAGGCCGTGCCCTACTAGTGGCATCTCCTTTCCATTGTTGAGTTTTAATGTGTAGCCTGGCATATTGTCGTTTGTTTGTTTTGTTTGATTGAATGTCTGTTCTGATTGCAAAAGAATGTCTTCAGTATACGATACCTTCCATTTATATACCAGTCGCGGCAGTGAACCGTGAAGGTAGCACCATGAAAGAAGATCTCTGACCTTGGAATGGCGTGGTGTGATGACCTGATGCTCAACACTTCGAGAGTAGGAAATCTTGTCATCAGGTGGTGGAAGAGTAAATCACATGGCTGGTCAAATACCCCAAGATACCAAAGTAAGAAAAATACGGATGAAAAGACCTACAGTAACATGTTTTTGAAGTCTCGTCTTCGGCTCGTGTTTGCCGGTAGGAAGACAGAGAGTGATGTGGGGGAGGTAAGGTTTTCTTGAAGGTTTGTCAACATCACCCGACTTTGTGACATGAGATGTCCCTCGGAAGCAGCAAAATTGCCAAATAAGAAACGAGCAAAGCAAAAATTGGCACGCCAGCAATTGGAAAAAGAAAACGAGTGTTACGGTGGATTGAGAAGAAAAGAGGCATTTGCGAATGAGTGCGCTGGCGCCAGGTCGCAATGCTTTCAAGTATTCTGACCTACCTAACCTACCATTTCAAGGCATGCTATTCAGTATGCGAACAGAAACCCAAGCATCTCGAATACCTCAACGAGAGTAGAACCGTGCAATGCAGCCGATTCTAGGCTCTCCCACTATTGTTTCGCAGACTGAAGTCAATGCCTTATGGTACTGCCGTTGGGATTGTTTTGGGTCCAGCACGGAATGCAAGATATCGTATTGGATAGTTGATTGATCGTGTATAAATGTTCGCGCCAGCAAGATCTCATGGTACTATTTGCGTGTCAGATCTGCCGCGTGGGATAGACCATGTTGAACTTGTCTATGAATATTGTTGTCAAGGTTGGTGGGAAGATATGACGAGTCATTGATTTATGACTTCATCTGATCAGAAATTCTCGAGATGCTCTGGCGGAAAGGTATTTTGTTTCAATCCATCCTATCTCTGGTTTGACATGGTCACCAACACGTGGATAGAGGATACAGTACTGTACCGTTGTTTATCATTCATGACAGTTCGTCTGAACAAGCTTGAGCGACTAGCCTCGGTTTGGGTGTTTGTCAATTTTAGGTTAGCGCATTCTCCACAAAACCTGTCAAGTTTCAGTTCAACTCGATCCAAACTCCAAACTCCACGAACTTCACCTGACTTCCCCATTTCTCATGCATTGCTTTTTACACTGACAGTTTTGTTGGATCTTGAAGTCTTGATTTTTAACCTTCTCGAAGACCTTGAGGCCTCGACCTCGCATGGCTGAGCATGTTCAAGCCCTTTCAGTGACCTTCCACTACTTCCAGGAATATCGTGGTATATCCACAACTCTCGGGTTCTAAACCAATCCTCTCTCACTTCAAATGCTTGACCTCCACAAAATCCACGATTTGAACAGCCATCCGTCTTTGCATTCTCTACCATACGTAGGAACCGCTGTACTTTCAAATGGAGCCGTCATCTTGTCCTTAATTGGTTACTTTATATACATCGTCAAGGATTGCAGCATTGCCCCTCTCATATCTCAGGGGTCGCTTGGACTCCTGAATCTTACGTCCAACTTCAATTGGTCTGTTCGTTTAAAAACAGTCAGCCTCAAGGACTGTGAGACGGTTTTCGAGACCAACATATTCTCCCGGTACATACAACATCTCCGCCCCATGTTATCAGAAAAGATCCTTTGCGGCGTAGTCATGATGGGACTGAGAGATGCTCCAGTCGAAATATCTCACCATGTCCATGTTCAATCCTTTCAGACCATTGTCACCTGTGTTGCTCTGTAACTTTGTATCTTTCTATCTTCAGCGTAATTCATCATGACAACTTCTCGTCCTCCTCAGCTTGCGAATGGCATCTTGACCTCGTGGATTCCACTTACAACTACTGGTCCAACCTTTTCGCAAACATGCTCCTCTGCAATTTACATGCAGCCAGGACAACGAATACTTGCAGCTTTTGACCCGTGGTATGGCCAACATATCAACACGAAGCAGCAATGTTTAGCTAAAGAGATGACAACGTGGTGGGATCAAACCGCTGCACCGTCTACAACTTATCTCTTGGGTCCTTTCGCATGTCCAACACAATATTTCCAAGTCACAGCAAGCTCGATTGATGCGACCTCCACGCTAATTGCATGTTGTCCAAGGTTAGTTCAATCCAAGGCGCGCAAACGCTGCAACCACTAACTCTCTCAGTGGGTACAACTTTCTCGGAACGATATACTCGGCACCAACACCATCGCAATGTGTGTCGATTGCAACTTCGGGTCAAGTGGTGACATATGTGGGTAACTCTGCGGGAACCTGGGCCTACAACAGCACGACATTCGGGCCAAGTGGAGGAACCATCCTTGGCGCACAACTGAACGGATATCAATTTGCGGACCCCGCGACAACTTCATCTTCCTCGAGCTCAACTACATCCGCAGGTACAACATCGAGCAGCAGCAACACGATAGCACAGCAAACATCGACGTCTTCATCTTCAGCAGCAGGGAACCTCGGCGTTGGTGCATCAGGTTCAAGCGGACTTAGCTCTGGAGCGAAAATTGGACTCGGTGTTGGCGTCGCATTGGGAGCGGTTGCCATTGCTGTATTTCTTGCCGCATTTTTATTGTACAGACGGAAGAAGGCCAAGCGAAACGCCCATGGACCGGCTGAAATGCATGAGAGCAACAATTTTTTAGATACGCCTCACCACGATGGGCCTAGTACTGGACCTAGCACGCCGTCGATGCAAGGAGCGGACATGAAGAAGCATAGTCCAATGACGGAGATGTACGCACCGCCGTACGTGAGTGAGGTACACGGCGAGACGCACACGCAGCGAGCAGAGATGGCTGGATAGATAACCCAAAAGAAGAGCAGATACCTTTATTCGCTTAGCTTGGAGTTTGGAGAGGTGGACTGTGATATCCAATTCTTGTTATAATTTAATGATGGCGTTATTGGAGGTCTTATTGCATTTTTTCTTGCTTAGTTTCGAGTGGTAGCTACATGTCTTTCCTCGTGTTGTTCTTTGGAGGTTTCTCTTGCATCAAGTGGATAAGGCACGGTGTATCGTCATCTCACATATCGTGAGGAAGTGGTTGCGAAAGCAGAGAAATCAGTCTCATCTTTTTGCTAGGCACTCACGGATCTAACATTCCGCAATGGATTATTATTTGGGACTCATTCTGTTCTACATTTGAGCAATAAGCTGCTCAGTTTTCTTCATTGTGTGAAAGATGCGGATATGAGTCGTTGTAGCGTAATGAATGAAAACCTACTGACAATCATGAAAGGTTCATAGTTTTTAGGACAGTTCATTCGTTTTCATTATCCCTATTCAATTTGATCTCAATTAATCTCTGTCAATAACAATCAGGTCCTGTTTGAGACAAAGTATGGCTGGTACAGAAGCGTCTTGATCTGAGTACATACTTCCATCCTCATAAAAGCCTATATGCTGTAGCGCCTTCGAAGCTCTTCGTCAATTTCTCCTCATATAATTCATCCTCGGGTGTTAGGATATAACCATTTTGGTAATGCGTGCATACTGACGCTGACGTACGTGCAGTCCCGTCATGACCTTCACCATCTCTCTGGACAGTCAAAGTCAAGACAAGTAACCGACTTAATGGCTCATGACACGTAAAAGCTGGGTAAGCAATGTGGAATAAGCGATCACTTCCAATGATTGTCATTGAACCGTCTACATACATGAATCCTGCGAAATGCTCACTTTATGGGGTATGGATCTGCAAGCTGATGAGTTTGATAAGCGCTAAGTCCACGGCGGATTCTCGACCCGCCCGTTCTGAATCACGAGTGTGGAGTATACATCTATCCTCGATTTGTTTGAGTAGCCTCTGACCCAACTTGCCATTAAAAGTAAATCGCCAACATGGGTTCCTTTTCTCAAGATATCAAAATTACGTCGAAGAAAGGGGAGGTTCTAAGTGCATCAGCAATTCAGGAGTTGAAAGCTGCAGTGTCAGGCGATGTGGTGATCAAAGGCGAAGCGAGTGAGGAGGTATATCTTGCTGCGACTGAAAGGTTCAACAAGACGTTTGTTTGCGAAGCCGTGAGTCTCACTTTTAGAGAATGGCATTGTTGTTTCTCACTGACACGTATAGGATTTCGTGGTCTTTTGCAAGACTGAGCAGGACATTGCAGCTTCTCTGGCATACGTGCAGAAGTATGACTTAAATATGACCATTGCTTGTGGGAGACATAGCTACTATGGAGCCTCGAGCATTAAGGGAGGGTTGGTGATTGGTTTGTGACCGGTCTTGATATCTTAGTATGTGGTTAGCTAACAAAGAATAGACTTGCGTGAGATGAAGAAAGTGACCATTGACCAACAAGGCATGACAATCACAGCTCAAGGAGGATGCAAAGCCATGGACTGCGAGGAGCCATTACAGAAACTAGGTCTCTCGGCTGTCTTTGGAGCAGCAAACGATACAGGTATGATTCTCGTCAGACTGTAGCGAGATGTGGAACCTAATTCTCGCCTAGGTATTGGAGGCATCACCCTCGGTGGTGGCTCTGGTGTTCTCACTGGCCAGTATGGCCTGGTGATCGATAACCTCGTTGCAGCCAGAGTTGTCCTCGCGAACGGAAGTGTGATCAGCACATCCGAGAAAGAGAACCCAGATCTGTTCTGGGGTCTTCGAGGAGGTGGTTCTAATTTTGGCGTCGTGTCTGAGTTCACGTATCGTGTTCATAAACAGGGTGATGTATTCTTGTATATATCTTCCTCTATCCAAAGTAGACGATGCTCATAATACCAACAGCGGTCCTATAGTCTTCACGCCCGACAAAATCCGGGCAATCCTCGAACTCGGTCCGCAGCTCCGCGAGCTCGTCGAATCGGACGCTGTGGCAGGAAAACTTGTCATCTTCTTCGCGTTCATGAAACCGCTCGGAATGCCGGCTATCACACCTCTCATCCTCGCCTTTTACGACGGCCCCGCAGATGTCGCAAATGAGCTCCTCAAACCACTTCTTGACCTTGGGCCTGTAGCGAACATGATGGCCACCATGCCCTACGCGAGCGTCAATGTCGTGACACCGCTCACGCTAGGCCCATTGACGCATCAGCACTACGCTACTACTTATGTGCCGCTCTTCGACTTCGAGAACATGGACTTGCTTGAAGCTGCTGTTCATAGCATGGGTTCCTTCCTCGAGAAATATGGCGACCCGGTTGCGCCGTCGAAGATGGCGATTGAGATTCGCTCACACAAGAAATCATGCAGTATTGACCCAGCATCGACGGCGCTGCGGGCTCGCGTGCCCGCGTTGATGATGATCGCTGAGGTGCAGCATGATGGGAGTGTAGCGGATGCGAATACGGTGTTTAGAGCTGAGTTGAATGGCATCATGGGAATGTTGAAGGCGGAGATGGTGAGGAAGAATCCGGTGAAGGGGAAGTTCTTCAATGCGAATATTGGGGAGGGCACGGAGAAATTACAGGATATGTATGGGGAGAATCTTGTGAGGTTGAGAGAGTTGAAGACGAAGTATGATCCTGGTTTTGTGTTCGATAAGTGGTATCCTATTCCTCCTGTCCAAGCCTAGAGAGGGTTAGGCGAGAAAATACATGCCATTAGATATCTACAGAAACCATGTAGAAGATAGACTATCTGTTTCGCTTCCTTCCTCGTGAGGAACCATTAACTCCATATCCTCCATGTAACCACGATCTAAACCTCTCACCTCTGCAAATTCCCAGCTGGTAATTCCACAGGAGGTGCATCATGAGTTACATATTCACCACTCCCATTCTTCTTCCGATCCCTCGAATCAGGTAGTTCCGAAACAACCAGATTATCAGCATACTTCTCATACACAGGCGCACTAGCTCCATTTGCCTCATACAAGGGATTACTGTCCAGTATCGCAGTATTGGAGTTACCGCCATCGAGCATCGCTTTTGCTTCCTTCTTTCTCCTCTCCCGACGAAGGAAGAACAGCGCAAGTCCGAGAATCGCAGCGATTGCAGCAAGACCAGCGATCACACCACCTGCTATGGCGCCGACTGACGTCCGTTTCTTAGTGGACGCAGACGAGGATGATGGTGTCGAAGTTAAGGAAGTGCTGGATGGGGTGTTGTTACCTGCTGAGGAGTTTGTCCCGTTCATTGAGGGAGGATAAAAGAGTGCTTTGAGAGCTGGACTTGCGAATCCAGCTACGGGTGCACCGATTGTGGCTCCTCCATTGATCCTGCAAATTCTTAGTACCAAGTGATCCAAGGAAATAAGACAACTTACGTTCCACCGAGCACAGTCACTACGCTTGTGGGAACAGCATATGGCGCAGCATCAACTCTATATGTGCTTCCCCAAGTGATAGCCGAGAGATCCATGACACCTACACCGGCTGTATGCCAATCACATCCTGAAGTGATATTTGATGTATCTGAACCTCCCACGGTGATCATTTGGCGCTGACCGATCACATGGCAAGTATGTGAGTATCGAGGCGAATAGCCTTTGTAAACCTGGATCCATTGAAACGACGGTAAACTAAGCACCCACACTTCATCATAGTAAGTGCTCACTCCATCTCGTCCTCCATACAGGTAAAGATTGTAGCTAGAATTGTCTGGCGCTGTGCCGAGAACGAGGCATGCATCAATTCGGGGACTGGGTGCGACACCCGAGGTTTGTTGCTTATACCAGACACCATTGGGGGTGCTGGCATTGTTTAAAGAAGCTACATCGAAGATGTGAACCGTGGAGAAGGTCACTAAGTCTCCTAAACAACTACATTAGTATGTTGCAAGAGTCACTACCAAGCTCACTTTACCTTTCCAGTTATGTGTCAAATCCGATGTAGGCTTCTCTCCACCACCCATGAGCACAATGATGCCATCTGAGCCTAACAAAGGTACATGTATCATTGAACCTCTCACTCTCGCCTTCTCACTCACAGCTGTCGTCGATAAATTTCTTGCCGTCTGGTTGTTCAAATCTAAAACAACCATTCCCGTCAGGAATCGTGATGTGTCTGCTATCACAACTGTCTCAGCCGAACTGCCATTATCCTGCATGCCATTGAACCAGAACGCCAATCCTTTCCCTGGTACGGACGTCGTTGCTCCTGATGCTGGTTTCTGGATGTTGTACTTGGACATATCGTATGCAGTCCAAGTGTTGTTCTGGCTATCGTAAGACCATAATGAGTTTGCACCTGGCTGTGGGAGTTCCCAACCTGTGAAGGTGATGTTGTCTTGCGCAGTGGTACCACCAAAAAGCCAGAACTTATAAGGATTTGAGGAGTCAGGATACAGTGCTCCTCGCGACCAATCCGGTACGGAAAGTTTGCCAGTTGAATCTTGGAGTTTGGCGATTTCGCTTTGAGGGAAGTTGGACTTCCAATCCCATGATTGGGAGACATTGACTGTGATGAGGAATTGATCTACTATCGTCAAATTTTGGAACTCAGATACCCGAGGGGTTCCATACTATTTCCTAAGGTCCGAGGAGAGATTTGAGTAAAGTTCTCATTGTACGTCACGAAGACTTCCCTCCCACCATCAACATAAAGCATGCCATTTATGACAGTCGACTGATGATCCAGCCTCCTACACAGGTTTGCTATTGGATCAAACTGCGCCTTCACGGTATATGGAGCAGCTGCCAGCAGCAGGGAAAAGGCGTTGAAAAGCATTTTAAAATACAGCAACAAAACAGATGGCACCGTGTAGAAGAACGACAGTCACGAAAAGGAAGAAGACAAACGTAAGAACAAAGGTAAGAATCACGGCGGCAGACAATATCTCACGACGGGAACACACTGGTGAAGATCACTCATTGCTGACGGCAAATCTCCACATTGGGGGCTTGATCAAGCGGTTCATCCAAATCAAGGAGATTCTCTGTCTTGGCACCAGGGACACCTTTTGAACAGTGGCTGTCATAGCCCCCAAACCAGACTTTGGTTGGACATAAAGCAGTCTTTTCACAGCAAATAGTCCGTGGTGAGAAATACAGCAATATGAAAAAGAACGAGGTACTCCTTAGCTCCTTGCGATTGGCAACTTCTTGTCAGATAATTGGAGACTCTAACCTGAAGAAGAAAAAGGTCATGGTGTGCACACCCCTCGCTGGCAACTATTTGTGTGAATTTCAGGCATGTTAAACGCTCTGTTCACACTTTAATTTTTGTTTCGGTGTGCCTCTGAAAAAGATATTTAAGGCTGAAACCAAAAGGAGAGACGAAATCCAATCTGTGATGCTGTGGAACGGTAACACCTGAAAAGTTGTCACGAAGCTGCTGCTGTTGTCCGAAAAGTCTAGAACGAGAAACGCGCTCACATTTGAAGTACTGTAAAAATGATATTGCTAAACTCAAGAATTATAACACAGCGTTGTAAATCGAAGATGGCAACTATACGTTATGTAATTGCGAGAGAGGATGATGATGAGGATGTTGTTTGTGGTGATGTGTATTTTGCGGCTGAGAGTTTCCTGTTTCAAATAGACCCTTGATGCACCAAACCCAAAGTGGCTATGCGAGTAAGGTATGGTTTCTTACCTCAGCCCAGCCAGCAATATTATGCGATATGCTGTTGCTTAGTAAATAAAGGTAGATATTGAAATTTTCAAATCCCGAAATCTCAAAGGCCCTTCCGGACATAACATAATCAAACACTTTTCGGCAACTGGCATGTTTCAATTCAATTCAGTGCCGAATTGTAGACAAATTCGGCTCACAAATTGACGAGTAGGGGAGGCGAGAAGAAGAAGCGAAATCTACCACTGCGGAAGATATTTAACAAGAGCAATGTGCCCGACGGCCATGACTCAAAGGCGTATGCAAAGTGAAGCATAGAAATATTGCGCATTGTGACAATAAATATCTCTCTAGCGTCAGATACGCTCGAAGGCAGGAGAAGGGAGAAGAAAGCATGACTTCAACTCCGCCATTCTAACAAAGTACACAAACTTATCCGCTCGAAGAGATTCAAAGCCATTGCAATTCCAAGATGCACCTAACCAAGCAAACCTCCTCAAATCTCTCTCTCTTCACTTTTGAACCCAAAAATAAACATACACCAGTAAGCATTGCCGTCTCAACCACGAACTAGCTTTAGTCTGCCAAGAGGACCAAAAGTCTCGCCTGCAAGTCACAGCAAGACGAGGCTTGCTAATGCAGCTAATGACTAACTTGCGAAGATCTCGAGTTGTAAACCTTGATTCTGGCTATCATGCATAAGGTTTATGCATACTTTATGTAGCTCGATTGAGATGCATGATGTGGTGTGCAGTGGGTGGCATGTGAATGTGAAAATTCTAATGCCCCCTTCATTAAACGTTGCAGGATATCTTATTGTACGGGTGCACTATGAAATGGGATAAAGTCAAGACAAACCGAAATTGAAATGCGAGAAATAGGAGTTGAGAGTGAGAACTGACATCTAAGATACAGTCTTATTCTGCGCTGTTTGCAGGTAACTATATACAAGAGCTTGATGCTAGATCATGATTCCTAAACAATGTTTGATTCGATCTGTGCCCGAGCCGTTTGGTCCTTGTCATTACCATCTTCCATGCCATCGTTCAAGCTTTCACTTTTCATTACGTACCCTCAACACCATTTAACATCACACCTCATCATTGTAGATTCGATTTTACAAGAAGAGCATGGCGACTAAGCCGATGACGGCGGCTGAGAAAGCACCACCAGTGCTGTGGCTGACGGCAGCACCAGTGTACATGATGGGAGTGGTGGTAGCATTGCGGGATGCTGTGGCAGTGGCCTGGATCTGCCCGTCGCTAATTTGGGAGCTTGAAAAGAGTCAGTTATGTACCACCGATATAGAATATCAAAACTTACACGACTGGGCGAGAGGTGGTGGTAGGTCTAGCAGTACCAGTTGCTTGAATTTGTCCTGTAGAGTATGTTAGTTGAGATTCCTATGCTAAATGTATGTATGCTTACCATCGCTTATCTGGGAAACAACCGGTCTCACAGTTGTGACTTGAATCTGTCCATCAGAGATCTGGGACACAACTGGTGTGCTAGTAGGCCTCTGAACCTGTCCATCGCTGATCTGAGACACTACTGGTCTAATTGTTGTGGCTTGGATCTGTCCGTCGGTAATCTGGGAGACGACCGGTGTGCTGGTAGGTCTTTGAACCTGGCCATCAGTGATCTGTGAAATAGGAGGACGGATAGTGGTGGCTTGTGGCTGTCCATCACTCGTCTGGGAGACACCACCTGTGGCACTTGATCCAGAGCAGGCAACTCTGTCGAGGTGGACAGGCACACACTGTGGTGCCCACTTTCGATCATACAGATTTGAGAATCCACCAGTGTAGCATGAGTAGAAGATGGCAGATGGGCCAAGGGCAAGAGAGCCGTTGCCTAAGACTGAGAATCCCGCAGTGTAGATGGCCCCAGCTTGTGGAGGTGCATCGAATTGGAATTGGTAGTTCGATGCGATGTATCCAGTACGTCTTTGAGAATCGGTTAAAACACCGTTGGTGAGTGAGACAGTGAGGGTGCCTGCTTGGTTACAAGCCTGTCGCTGAAAGATTGTTAGCAAGTTAAGCAGCAGTGGAAAAGAAGTTGAATTACCTTCTCGAGATCACGCTTAGCTGCAGATGTTGTAACATTGACAACAGTGAGCTGGAATTGACCGGGGTAACTGGTCTGGGCAGTTGGTGGTGCTGATCCAGTTGGTGAGATTGGTGCAACAACTTCACCACTTCCACCAGTTGCCTGAGGAAGGGCATAGGCGACAGCAGCTAGAGCAGCGAGAGCGAATGTGGTTTGCATATTTACGAGCGAATGTGTGATAGACAAGACTGTGGAATAGATGGATGGTTGTGTTGGAGAGGGTGTGGAAGCGGAGATGACAGAGAAAGACTATATATCATACGACGACACTAATGAGATGAATTTCGGTGAAATCGGGAGGCAGGCCAACCTTCGCATGCACTTGTTGACTAGACTACGGCACATAAGACGCTACTGCTCTGCAAACCATCTCTTGGTTTCCATATTTCACCACTTCACCACTTCGCTTCCTGAAGGCGGGCAAATTCTAGGTGGTTGGAAGATGCGCCAAATAGGTAGCTCTGTTGATCGAAATCTTCAGCCTAGAAAGCGAAATGTAGCGCAAACTAGCCAATATCTGTATTCTATGTGCCAATTAGATGACAGCTTCATCTCCCTTTTACCGTGATTGACTCGATGACTTACACATTCCCAGAAACGTTGATGACGATCTGTACGAGTTCTTGTTTTGTTCAAGGGCATTCAAGCGTCTCGGGTGTCTGAGCGGAAACCCTATTTGAGGTTCTCAGTGGCTGGCTAGTGAGAAGAACTAATGCTCGGGAGTGAGCTTGTCCAGACACTAGTGCAGCTGAATATGTCGCTGGAACCAAAGGGGCATAGAACGACCAGCGATATGCGGGGACTTGTTGCCACAAGCTCCCATCAATACGAAGTACATATCGATAGTAATAAGCTTTGAGGCGAGTGTTGAATATAATTTCTGCGGAGCTCCCCAAGTAGCTGGAACGAGAGCGATGCCGTCGTGAACTCTATTTGACAATTCATGAGGCTGGATCAGCTACTTGCTGAAAGTATCATGACATCCCAAGCTCTGCACGCGGGATATCTCATAGCCACTCTTTGTCTGGAAGCATCTATTGTACAAACCTGTCGAAGTGTCGAAGCACTTGTCCTTGGGACTCGGACACCTGGAAATCGCCCTATGTTTACGAGGAACTAAAGTGACACTCATTAAACCGCACGAGGAGAATTGCATCCAGGATGGCTGGGGGCGATGGAGTCGGAAGTGAAATGCGGCATTGCGTTACTACAAAGTGAAGAGGAGGTTGATTTTAGCTTTCCACAATTTCTAGTGGGGTTGACATGACGATCATCGACGTCACCTGATCCGAGAGTCCAGAGACAAAACTACGATCTTGGCTCTTTGTTCTTGTTTGAGGGTGTCAAGCTCCACCAGGTCCGTGATAAGATCCATAAGTATGATATTATTTGTGGGGTGAGAGCGGAGTATGCGTCTGTCTCCCCTCACGCCATATCTCGCTTGTTATGAGGAGCTATTCTGTCGTCATCGGTTGCCACGATATATATACCTCACAGCACTGGCAAAGTTTGCAAGCAAGATCTGGAAGAAAGAAATGTGCTGCTTGCATGCGTCTTCTGTGCTGAACATTACTTCAGCATAAAGTTTATTCTGCCATATATCCATGATTATAATCAGCTCTGCCGTTGAGGCGCGTTTGTCGAATATCGTCCACTCGTTTCCAAGGCATAATTGGAAGAAAAGAATGATCCACCATATTAATTTTGGAGTCATTGCCCAATTAAATCGAGATTTTAGTCTTTCGAATGCAAAATGAAGGTGTGATCGTATTCAGCATGCATCTTGACATTGTCTGATGGCGGGGTAGTGCATTAGGGTGAACCCTTCCAGTTGAAGATCCTCAGTCGATTGCGTTGCGCTCCAAGAATTCGGGTCGCGAAGTACGCACTGCATGCATCAAAATCGTCACATTGCTTGAATCCTGCGGCTGATTGAGGGTGCAGGAACCATGCTTAACTGATGCTGTGTCAAACACGGAGGCATCTCCTAACCATATATGTGAGAATCTTGACACCCAGTCTTCTTTAGGCCAGGAGGCTGAAATTCCGTCTGTTTTGAGATTTATATAGGCACATTTGTAGTTTGATCTCTTTCCGTTTGCGACGTTCGTTAAATTGGGGGGGGGGGGTTACAATTTTGGAGCTTTAGCTATGAAAAGAAACCTAAAACGTGTTTTTAAATTAACGAAATATGAACATAATTGTGCTAATAATTGAACAGTAAACGCAAACCTGGCACGACTGCGTGATTTGAATTGTTGAATAGAAATGCCTAAGAAAGAACCTTGACTGGAGGTATCCAGGCATCAATATATACTTGCGACACCCTCTCGTTGGCTCGAAGCATCTGTCATTCCGAAGAAATAAAAATACCCGGAAAACTGCTTTAGGTCGCTTTTTCTATAGCTCGCTTGTACTCTTTGGAGGTTTTTAAGAGCTCCGAGACACAGTCCCAAAATTTCTCAGATGTGACGACTCGTTGAACTTGGTTGGTACTTACATTGCGATCATGAAATGTTTCATGCGGTTGTACATGCCCAGCCATGACTCTGGCCCAGTCCGATCGAAACTGCATATGGTAGGATCGCAACGCACGAGAAGTTGAATGTCTACCTGTATTACTGTGTACAAATAGAGATCGAGAGACTAGATTCACGCGGTACACCAATTTTCAAAGAGACGTGGATCAAGCGAGCTCATTATCTTTCAAGCGAATACTGTACCGTTGGGAATGGATTTAATCTATATCGAATTTAGCGGATGGTATTGCACAGCTATGATTGACTTTTCTTTAATTCTGTTATTATTGGAAGGTTCATCAGTTGAGAAAAGCGCTATCGTACTTTCTTCGATTTATGGCAGCGTTCTCAATTCGTTCCTTCTAAGTCTGCATCATCCGCTCGAACAATTCCATGTTCCTTTTTTTTCTCAAACTTATAACGCTTTCTTCATCATTCTCTTCAACTAACAACCAGTAAAGTCATCATTCAAAGCAATTCATACAACCACTTATATCATCACCAACTATGGCCCACGCAAGTCTCAAAGTCAAGGAAGAACCCGTTGATTCCCTCTCTTTCAAGAATCTTAAAATAGACCCTACACCCAACTCAGTTCAGAGCGGTCCTGAGAACATCCAGGCCAAGACCAGAAAACTTCTTGGTTCCTCTCACAGCACTCACCGTTCAAGCCTCTCGGATTTAGAATACCAAGAACCAATTTACAATGAGATTGAGCGACGCCGACGCTCTCGAAGTTTAGCACCGTGCCCTCAATCACCGGTTCTGGGAAAACCTACTTGGGAGAAAGATTTCGTTCAAGATGATGCTTTCTGCCCTGTCTTCGGACAACCATCTTATGGAAGCATCGAAAAGAAGGAGCGCAATCCATCCATGTTTAGAAAGTCTGCCCCCGTCACTGAAATAGCCAGTGATAGATTTTTGAAAAGAATTGCCCGATTTCAGAAGGAAAAGCTGGCCTCTGGTGCGAAGATGACACCTGCCGCTGAAACTAAAGCATTACAGCCAATTCTTCCTATCGACAGGACCGAGAAACTGCCATCTAGCTCGCACACCTCTCCAAAACGCCCCAGAAGACAATTATTTCGTCGAACGAATAGGCTCTTCGATCAATCGACCCCCTCAAAGTGGTCGCAGAGAAAGTACAAGGGAAATTCTCCAGCAGACATCAACATTGTCATCAGTCGCACCCCACAAAACAGAGGCAAGAAGATTAAATTAGGCGAACACGGTGGGATAAACATTACACTTAGCAATGTATAATACCGTTCTTTTTTATTATTTTTCTTTTAGCAGTTTGAGTGCTAATATTAGTTCAGAACAATGATAAGAGCAGAAGTCCACCGAAACGGCGAGGACTACGACGTGGTACTCGCGAAACCTTCGACCGTCACGCCCTGTCTACTCGAACTGAAGATGATCAAAGAGGATACATGGCTTGTGACGAGGGACACTCAGAGGATGACAAGGAAAATTTCAACAGTGAAATTTCGGCAAGACCCGAACTTGCTGAAGGCGAGTCCCTCTGGGACTTCATTGCTGCTGCTTACTAGCTCGCTCACGCCAGAGCTTGTGTAAGTAACTGGATGGTTCAAGGAAAGCACACGTACTATGTTACAGTGATGGAGTCGCTTGGAACTGAAGGAGACGTGTGCGCATCATTGGACTTGGATATTGATATCATAGGTGTGCCGCTTAGATTATTACACGAGGCATTAAGGAGGAATGTCAGCATTGGGAAGAATCTTCCTAACTTTGTATTACATAACGAAGGTCGAGTGCAAAGATTATGAACAATAAAACAAGCATAATGCATTGGATTGCAAGCTCCCGTGTACTCATTAATTCCTCCTTGGACGATTCTCAGATTCTGTTGCCGTACTAACACAAAACAAACACATCATTTCTGTCATAACCATTATTCAGCACCACCTGTCTCGTCATGTCATATTTTTCAATTCGCGACCCATTCCATCAAAGCACGAACATAGCTACTCCCAAAACTCCACTCAGCACAGCCCATCCTCCAATGACCCACGATCCCGTCCTCAAGCCTTCGAATCCCCTGGCGTCGCTCTGCTGGCTACTGCTAGCGCTTCCAGTAGTGACTCCAGTCGATTGAACGGGTACTGATGATTGCGAGCGTGATGTTGTGCTGCTGCTTGTTGATGATGACTTGGTGGATGACTGGGTGTCAGAGGTGGACGGAGTGGATGATGGAGTCGAGGTAACTGTGGGTGGTGGTGGGAGAAGGGCGGCTGACGGAGTGATTTGCGCGATGGTGGAGGAGGATGCTATGTAGCTGTCTGAGTGGGGAGTTAGCTCATGCTTTGGTGGGATTTGGGCAGGTTTTGATGAAGTGATTGAGGGGATGGTGTTTTAGGGATTAGGATAGTGTGGGGAGGTAAAGACGAAAATTCAATAACGCCGTAATGACTTACTGAAGGCTGATAGAGAGTCTGTCTCGTAGATTGAGATTGTGGTTGTGGTTGTTATTTGTGTGGATGCTGTGCGTGTTTGTAATCTGGACGAAGAGCTCATTAGCGAATTGAAATCGACGAGGATATTTCAAATTGGGGGTTCAAACAAGTGTAAGGCTTGCTTGGAGGTATTGAATGCCAAAGCTATGAGCTTGTGAAGATCGCGGATGACGAGCCATCTAAGCAAGTATACCTGTATGAGAGGAAACGGCCAGCACTTACGTCCAGTAATATGAGTAGTAATACCACGTAATGGTGTAGTAGTACCAGATGTAAACGACTGCTGGCTTAATCTGTGAGGCATTAGATTTCGATACTGTCTGATGCACAACCCAACATGACATATGAACTCACTGTAGTTGTTGTCCTCGCCGTGGTAACTGGCGCAATTGCCGTTGTCGTTACCGCAGCTCTTGTAGTCGATGAAATGGTGACAGTTCCTGAAACATATGCCGTGCAGAGGTAGTTTGTGCAGCACTTTATCGCGCCTGAAACCAGGACACACTGATTACCTGCTGGACACCACTTTCCATAGCCATAACAGCATTGACCACCAGCATCAGCACATCCTTCGGTACCGCAGCACTTCTCGCCCACATCGCAGGAGTATGTGACGCAGCATGCGCCACCTACCTTTGCGCAACCAGAAGAGCCGCAGCATGAGTATCCGGGCTTGCAGCAGGTGCTGGGACAGCAACTATCGCCTGTGGGACAGCAGTATGATGATGTTACTGAATGATTAAATTAGTTGACGTTCTGACGAGACGATATTGAGAGGCACATACAGCAAGGTGAGTAGCCTGCATCTCTGCAGGTGGCACGTTTGCCCATCCATGAGGAGATGAGATCTCGTCCGTTAAGTGGCATAGCACCTACCGCAGCTCCATTTTCTTGCTTGGTTGTATCCTGGCCATCTGGAGCCTCAAAGTCCTCTCGAGCGATGATTGTAGCAAACGCGAGAGTGGCAAACAGTGACACGGAAACGAGCGTGTTAGTGAAACGCATTATGATCCTGACACAAAGTCAATGATTGCAAATGATAAATGAAGGATTTCCTTGCAATTTTCGTGGAGAGGACCGAAGAACCAAGCGAAAGTGAGAAGCAGAACTAACTTCGAAATGCCTACTGAGAGGGTTCAATTCTATATTTGAGGATTTCATCTAGTCTGCCTGCTCCTTGACAGGGCGTCGAATTCCTTGCTCTGCACCTTACCCGGAAGCGCAAATGAATGCGAGAACCCTAGCAAAACCCTGTGTCAGAGTGCAGATCGCGATGCTCACGCGACTGTAGTTTGTAAGAGGTTTAAGCTTAAAGACAAAAGATATCTCATTGCTCAATACGTCCCTTGGCAATCTCCGTCGGATGGTATTCTCGATAGCTTGCTTCCAAGTAGAGATATCGAATCCAAAGTCTCACTTGAGATCATTCAAAGGAGCTTGATGTCCAACTCATTCGCAGAACATTTCTCTGAATTGCCTCATCCCCATCCATCAGATCCTAGCGAAGCCACCAAGTGCAGAAAGCTCAACGGTCAACATTCTACCGACTTCACGGGCTTGAAAGCCCAAGCGGAAAAGATGGGACGATCTTAATGAGCAACGAATGAAACAACGATTTTCATAGGAGATTTGATAACAAGCCCATGTCCAACCCCAGTGTCTTACATGCGCCGCACCGCCAATTGAAAGTCAAAATCAACGCCACAAGATGGGAAGGCTGGCGAGGTGATAATTGATAGGACACGAGAACCACAGCCACTTTGATATGCTTGAAGTTGCATATTGGAAGGATTGCCAAGTCGTGACTCAATTTTGACCTTCCATCCTCTGAGATCTGATGGTGGGCTGCTGGTGGTTTGTGCTGGCGATGGTGGAGCGAATAAGGCTGTGGCTTCAACGGTCCGCATTTCCTCATCCACTGGCGCAGCAGGCGGAAACATGGAACCGAAAAGTTCAAGGTCTTAAATCATGCACTTCTTCGGATTTAGAATGAAATGTAGTTAGACTATATGTCGTGAACTTGAGCAGAAGTTAAGTGAGAGTGAGTGAGGTTGAAAGAAAGTTACCAAGGGTACCTCGCCTATTCAGGGGCAATCGTTGATGTCAGCTGCTAATGATTATAGCCTCGCTTCAGCCTTGTTGATACAATGGTCTGATATCTTCATGACATTTCAACATGCCACTTCCTCAACCCCTCAAACTCCGACATCAGAGCTTCAGGCCATCCAGTCGATTATGCCAACCATCTTAGCTTCCCCGCAATCAAACGTGATGTGCTTCCGGCATACAAAGAGACCAAGCTCCTCGGCATCGAGGAGTGTCACTCTACCTTTGACATAATTCCAAGAACATCTCAATAACTAGCTATGAATACCAGCAATCAGACATTCAGGACAGTCCGACTTCTTTCCAATGGACAAATCTTCCGCCCGCCATTACGGCAAGCATCATATGCAACGATGAGGGCTCTGGTGTATAAGGGCTCGAACAAAGTTGAGCTCGAAGACCACCCCAAGCCAAGAATCAGACAATCTACCGATGCAATTGTAAAACTCAAGCACAGTACGATATGCGGTACCGATTTGCATCTGCAGAAGGGAGATGTGGCTACTTGCATTCCAGGGACAGTGCTCGGACATGAGGGTGTGGGAATTGTTGAGGAAGTTGGAACATCTGTGAAAGGCTTCAAGAAAGGGGAGCATGTACTTCTTTCTTGCATTACTTCATGCTCTACTTGCGAATATTGCCGAAAGGGCATGTACTCTCATTGTACGACTGGAGGTATGTAGTTCTACCATTCATCGGTAAATTTTCTAACAGTTACAGGCTGGGTGCTTGGCAACACAATCGATGGAACACAAGCCGAATATGTCCGGATTCCTCATGCAGATACATCTATGTATCCAATTCCCGAAGGGGCCGATGAATCAGCTCTAGTTATGCTAAGTGATATCTTCCCCACTGGACTCGAGTGTGGAGTCTTGAACGGCAAGGTGCAACCTGGAGGGACTGTGGTGATAGTAGGAGGAGGGCCAGTTGGGCTAGCTGCTCTTTTGACAGCACAGCTGTACTCTCCGTCTATGATCATCATGGTGGACATGGACAAGAATCGCCTAGAAACCGCAAAAACACTGGGTGCCAAACACGTCATCGACCCAACAGATGGAAAAGCAGCCGAGACTATCAAATCTCTTACCGATGGTAAAGGTTGCGATACTGTTATTGAAGCAGTTGGTATTCCTCAAAGTTTTGAGTTGTGTCAGCAAATCGTCGCTCCCGGTGGTGTCATTGCAAATGTTGGTGTGCATGGTACCAAGGTTGACTTGCACTTGGAGAGTCTTTGGTCACAGAACGTTTGTATGTCACTGCCCTGTCCATACATGATGATTCAACTAATGCTCGCAGCCATAACAACTCGACTTGTCGATACTGTCACAACACCGATGCTGCTGAAGCTAGCACTAGATGGGAAAATCGATCCATCAAAATTGATCACTCACAGTGAATTTCACCTAGTTCTCAACCCTTTGTATAATATGCTGACTGATGTAGGATTCTCTTTTAATGAGATGGAAGATGCATACAAGACTTTTGGGGCCGCAGCTGAGCACAAGGCATTGAAAGTTCTGATTGACTTCTCTTGAACATTTCGTGTAACTGTATGCGCATTGGTCACTTGTATTTCTACTTTAAGATTGGCGTTCGTTATCTGAGAAGAGAATGAATTGAAGCTTGTTAAATTTCGTAGAGCTACTTCAGTTCAGCATGATTTTTCTGTCTCCCTTGTCCAGTAAGGGTCAAGCCTTATTCCCGGTTAAGTCAAAGGACGGCAGCACCCCGCATTTTAGGTAGCTGCGGGCTTACCGAGGTGGTAGTAGCTATTTGACTACCTGCAAACTTCAGATCGCACAAGAATACAAGTAAGGCATGTTTAACAATAATAAGGCCTCTCTTATATCATTTTGAATAGTTCTCAAAGCAGTCAAAATGACAACTCAAACCCAGCTCGACCAACTCCTCACTCTCAATTCATCTTCGAACGAGTTATCATTTCCTAGCCTCCCACCATTCCCATCCCATGTACCCACAGCGCCACTTCATCGTTTATCATTAAGCAAGCTTCGATCCGACCCCGAAGAGTCCTCACGACTCTTCTCATCATGCAAAGATCTCGGGTTCTTTTACTTGGACTTACGTGGCGATGTTGAAGGCGAGAAATTATTGGCTCAAGTGGATGAGCTATTCGATCTCGGACCAAAGCTGTATGATCTAGGCAGAGATGAGCTGAGTAAGTATGACTACAAAAGCGTGGGTAGTTATGCGGGGTATAAAGGTTACGGATCAGCTGTTGTAGACGAGAAGGGAAATCTGGACAGGAACGAATTCTACAACGTTAGCTTTCACCCACACTTTCTCCCTCCCTTTCTCCCTCCCTTTCTCCCTCCCTTTCTCCCTCCCTTTCTCCCTCCCTTTCTCCCTCGCTTGTCGACAACTGACACAACCCACCCATAGATACCCAAAGATGACTTTCTCGGAATTGCCCCCAAACCCTTCGCCCACCCGCAGGTTCTACACGATCACCAGCCCCTCATCGAATCCACAATCTACACCTCGCACAACCTCGTCCTCCACATCCTCAGCCATCTAAACACGCACCTGCGCCTTCCACCCCAGACGCTCGCCTCACTACATCCCCTGACAGTCCGGTCCGGCGACCAAATCCGCATCATCAAGGCGCCGCCTCAGCCGCCGTCAGATCTCAAGACCGCGTTAGGGAAACATACTGATTTCGGGAGTGTGACATTGCTATTCAATCGACTTGGGGGACTGCAAATTTTGCCACCTCCTTCCTTAGTTGCGCCTGGTAAAGAGCCAGAATGGACGTACGTGCGTCCGCTGAGAGGCCATTGTATTGTGAATCTCGGGGATGCGATGGTAAAGTTCACGAATGGGCTGTTGAGAAGTAATATTCATCGGGTGGTGAGTCCGCCTGGCGAGCAAGGGAAGGACACAAGGTGGAGCGTGGTGTATTTTGCGAGACCGGGGGATGAGGTTTTGTTAAGGAGATTGGAGAGTGAGGTTATTCCTGCATTGGGAGAGGGAGTGGAGGAGGAGCAATGGAGTTCGAAGGCATGGGTGGAGTTGCAGGCTATGCGATTGAGGAGCGTGAAGAAAGGGATGGGTGAGGAGGAGAAGAGGAGGTTGTGGAAGGAGAGTGGAAGAGGTGTGTAGGTTCTTGGGTAAAGTAGTTGTGGTGGAGGGTGACTATGCTTTTGTACACATGAGTGCTAAAATAATAGTAACAACCATTCATTGCCCGTCATCCTCTAGGATCTGGATCTTATCTCCAGGGCATTCTCCATACTGGAAGTTTAAATAAGTGACTGTAGGCGCATTGGATCTTTGGTCCAAGAGGTCTCTCTTGACAGTCATGTGATCTGAGTTAAAAGAACCTCAAGGTTCCTGGAAGTTAAGGCAACAAGAGTTTTTCTTCAGAATAGGAAGGCGGTAACATGCTACTAACCTAATAAACCATCTGTTATCTCGCCAAGCATTTCGAGACTATCAATACTGTATAACATTTGAGCAAGGCTCTGGCTTCGGCTTTACCTTAGGCCTTTTCTTCTATCGCACGCGTTTTCTTACAAATAACCATTACAATTGTATATTAGTTACAATGCCGTTGTCTATCGCCCTAGAACTTCTTGAATATGTCCTTCGTATACATCCATGGCTCAGCCCAATATTCACAGACTCGATATGGAGATACCAGCTTGCCGATAGATAGCATCCAACGAGAAGCGTCCCTCTTGGCCGTGGTGTAGCACATCTTCCACTCTTCAAACTCCAACCCCTGTTCGGCGAAGAACCATTTGTTAGCTTCACGGCTGGTCTTATCTCGCTCAGAGAATTCCAGGAACAATCTCGTTGAAAGTCTATGCAGGAACGCCATGCTAACAAGCAGGAATACCTACCTAGGACCAAGGTTCTAAACTATGAATACGATTAGCATGATAGTTCGGCCGGAGCTCCCTCAGTCTTGAAAGTGGGAGGTTTTTTGAGAGGTAGGTATATATTTCTCGTCACTGCCGCAAACGCAAGTGCTTGTGGCTACCACCGTCTTTCTCAATTTCACAGGTCGAATTCACTTGTCATTGAATATGGGTCTTTTCTGGTGCTTTACATTGCTGATTGCAGCAGTAAATGCTTCAATTTCCCAGACTGGTCAAACCGTTGTAGTCAATGGTATAAGCTACTATGCTGCTCCTGAGTCGGTTTCTGTCATTGCTGCAAGCGAGGATGTGTTAAGCTCTGCATCCTCAAGTGGAGGACTGATTCCATTGACTGTCATGGAGGACAATTCCACCTCCTTTACTACATCAATCTTCAAATCGATTGTGGGAAACTACACAGCGGCGGATGATGTCTTCAATACAGGATTTCTCCAAGGTTGGTGCCATTTAGCGTTTGATCTCAACAAGACTGATTCATCTTTTAGCAATTTACCTTAAGCACACAGGATCTGCCCCGGCTAGCGTCAAATACCCACTCGGGGCTGCACTTACACAATACGGCACGAAGGTGTTCATGACATCTCGTGCATACAGTTCTTCGGTACAAAGCCAGGGCCACAAAGTGACCGGATGGAGGACTGAGCTTCCGGCTGGGCCATATTTTATGTCTGCAACAACTGGTAATGTCTACAAAGCTTTTAGACTGTATACAGACATTCAAGGCGCCTTTACTGAAGGATTGAAGCCGAACAATGATGGGACGTACTCTGTACTCAGTGCTGCTATCCCTGGTGTCCAGACACTAGCAATTGGAGTACCTTCCCGCCTATACTACACAAAGACAAAGGCAAAACCATTGGCCGGCGTTAGAATTGGAATTAAAGACATTTATGACATTGCGGGTGTCAAGACTGGGTGTGGCAATCGCGCATATTACGAATTATACCCTGCAGCCAACAAGACTGGCCCAGCTATTCAGAGCCTAGTCGATGCTGGCGCGGTCATTGTCGGGAAGATGAAAACTTCACAATTCGCTAACGGAGAGACCCCTACCTCTGATTGGGTTGACTACCATTGTCCGTATAATGTTCGTGGCGACGGATACCAAGATCCAAGCAGCTCTTCTTCCGGTCCTGGAGCTGGTATAGGCGCGTATTCTTGGATCGATATCACACTTGGATCAGACACTGGTGGCTCAATCCGGGGCCCAAGTGGGGTCAATGGATGCTTTGGAAATCGTCCAAGCCACGGATTAGTCTCCCTCGATAGAGTGATGCCATTGTCACCCAACCTTGACACTGCTGGTTTCCTAACTCGTGATCCATACTTATGGCATGAGGCAGGAAAAGTACTTTATGGAAAGAATATCACAAGTAAATTTACCTCCTTTCCCAAGAAGATATTGACCTCCGGCTTCCCAGTCAATGTCACGACGGAGGCATCAGCCATTTTGCTAGGTTTCTTGGGTAAATTGACCACATTCATGAACGCAACAACCTCTGTTCTTGATATCAACACACTTTGGGCTCAAAGCAGGCCAGCTGCTGCAGGAAATTCGTCTCTTCCTCAGCTTGCAGGGTCTGTTTACGCGGTGTTGATTGCACGGCAGCAATATGATCTCCTCACTGTCCCCTTCTACGCCGATTTTGCCGCAAAGAACATGGGAAAGAGGCCATTCGTAAACCCAGCGCCTCTGATCAGATGGGCCTATGGCCAAAATAATTGGACATCAGGAGCTACTGAACAGGCATTACAGAACAAGACAATTTTTATGGATTGGTGGTCGAGCAAAGTTGTGTTGCCAAGTGCTGAGAGTTGTTCAGAGAGCATCATGATTTACGTTGGCTCTACTGGAACCCCTAGTTATCGTAATGTGTATCGCAGGTTAGTTTTGCTTTACTCTTGCTCACGTTTGCATGAACTAACAGCTGCAGTGCTCCCTCTGCTCCCGTTGGATTCAGCACTTCGCGTATTTCTCCCTTTGCTGAAGTGCCCGATGTCGTGTACCCAATTGGTCAAGCCGCTTATAATTCGACCATCACTCTTCAAACGGAATATCTTCCTGTTACTGTTGATTTGGTTGCGGCGAAGGGTTGCGATGGAATGTTGTTTGCTCTTGCTGAAAAACTTACAGATGCAGGAATTCTCAAGATTCCAGGTGTTGGCAGCACCATGTACTAGAAGCAGAATAATTGGATATACCCAAATTTATAGCATAATGACACATTGGTTGACAAATGGTTTTTAGCTTGTTAAGCATCGATTTAATTTCTAAGTCTTCGTGACCTTCAAGCCGACATGAACTCAAAGAAGACTTCCGATTCTCGCTCACAGGCTGAGATTCTGACACTAAATTCAGTTTATCATTGCAATCTGATGTGGCCACAACCGCCAAATAAGTTATTCCTAAACGAGGACGCCTAAGCGAGATCGCAACCCACATGTTCAAGTAGACAGCCATCCACTGTTAGTATGTTGCTATCAAAGGGGCATCAAGGTTACTGTTCATTCAACGAATGATCATGCTGTCATTTGATCGGTGAACCTTAATTTATGGATGCCAAGACGTGCGAGTAAGGTTTGGGTTGAAGTCTCATCCGCCCTACCTATTTCGGCCGAAAAGACCTTTTCGTATAGGAGTTTGGGGATGGGAAAGTCCCCATAAGTATGGATATCTTTCTTTTTGCCTCGAGATGTCGATTTCGTTCAGGTATCCGTTAAGGTTTGAGTGGTTTGCGTACAAAGTGGACCTGCGCGGGAGGTCACTTGGTTTCCGGCACATAAACCCCACTGCCGGCGATTAAGACAGGCATCCACGAGGATAAGGCTTTGAAGTTGATTTACTTTGTTGTGTGCTTTTGGGTTTTATCGATGACTTCCCGTATGTAACTCAAGTAGGGAATTACAAGTCGCTTCAACAAGGTTGTCCCGTCCCGTCTCAATCACGAACTTGTTGGAATCTCAAATTTTAAAGAGCTGCCTTGCTTTTCAATATGTCGAGTCAAGACATTGTTGAGCCAAAATTTATGCACGAACTTCCTCATACGGTCCTCGTTATCATTTTCCCACCATAAGCCCGTACCCAAGCATTGCTTTGCTTTAATCCGAATTTCTACCTGCTTGTGCAATATCTTTTCGTGGAGCTTTCTCTATCTTTTTGATCCACTTCCTCCCTGCTGCTGCTTGCTGCGCCAAATAGTACTCTTGTTTTGTCAAGCATGGTAATATGTAGCTTAAATGTACGCCATACCAAATGTCTTGTCAATTAAGGGGAGGAAAGTCTCACCCTTTGCCAAGAAGTGATACGATTGCGAGCGAGTATATATATTATCAATCTATGCCGCTGAAATGTCTCTACCCATTTTCAAACCACTCCTCCTTTGAAGCACGAATCCTCAGAATCGTTCATCATGCACGTCCTCAGCACACTTTTCGCAGCCACCCTCTTAACAAGCGTGCTTGCTCATCCCGGTAGCCACGAGCATCTCAAGTCCCGTTCCGATGTCGAAAAACGCAGCCTCATGGGAAAGCGATGCGCTGCAGCGAATGCCGCCATGAAGCAGAAGCGTTACAACAAGCGCAACTTGCAATACAAGCGTGATCTTGCTGCTCGCAGTAACACCACTTACCAGATCACGACTGAGGCACCGTATTACGAGGTTCTTCAGAACGATACCTGTGTTCTGGCTCCTACCGCGACCGAAGGACCTGTAGGTTGCATCACACTTAATCGCTTGATAACATGGCTAACAAGTCCACAGTACGTTTGGCCAAGATCTCAAACTCTTCGTCAAGATATGACGGAAGGCCAACCTGGTATCCCATTCACTCTCGATGTCGGAGTTTTGGATATGGCAACATGCGAACCACTCGAAAACGTCCTCCTCGACTTCTGGCACTGCAACGCTACTGGGTCATACTCCTCCTTCACTGGTCTCTCACCCGATGTTCGCTTCAGAGATCTCCTTAAACAGGTACCACTTCTCTTCCTCCTTAGCATCTCACTCTATAAAAACTTACAAATCTCCCATAGATGAACATCACCAACTTTGGCATCGGCGAGACCGACGTCCACACCGACGAGTCCACCTTCCTGCGCGGCATGTGGCCGACCAACTCGGAGGGCATCATGGAAATGAAGACTATCGTGCCAGGCTTCTACATCCAGCGCACGATCCACATCCACGTCGAGGCGCACATCGATTGGGTTGTGGGGTCTAACGGCACTTTATCAAGCGGCAAGCGTGTCTCTACTGGCCAGATCTATATCCCCGATGATATTGCTGCGGAACTGATGTCTGTCGAGCCTTATGTTTCACACACGGCTATCAATCGCACGACGAATTCGCAGGACCTGTATATTGGGTCGAGTTTGTCCGGGGGTTACAATCCCATGATTGATCTGGTGGCTGCTGATGGTGTGGACATGAAGAATGGAGGTAAGTCAATACTGTGGCTCATATACGATAGGAGAACTTTGTCTGACAGTGCGATTAGTTATTGGGTATATCACAATCGGAATTGATACCACTGATGTTCAGACTGGCTCACTTAATGGCACGATCCCAGCTAACACTTGAATGGATGGTTAGTATGTAGACAGTAGGTGTCAGAGCAAGATTGATTCTCTTGATGTTTAGTAGCGGCCCATCTCTGAACTTGCTAGATTAGAGCTAGGGACATCCAAAAAGCAGGAAATCCAAACAAAGACATAAACACATGCCCCTTTTCAATTCGGTTAAATCAAAATCATGTGACCTCATATCTCATTACCACCTCAGGATACAAATGAACACTTCCTCAGAAAGATATGCTCCCAAGTTCTACCAAATCTCCAGCCATTAATCCCACTATCACTTTTACTCTCCAGGATTCTTCATCCCCTCGTACGGAATCCCCATCCCAGCATCTCTCCACGTCTGAATAGCCTGCGTGCCCACCTCAGGCGGCACCAAGCTCTGAATACGCCAAAGATTGCGATCACTCTCCGTGACATGGAACTCCCATCTTGACATCAAATTAGTCAGTCAAACCATTTCACTCAATGATTTAAAGCGACAGGGACAACAAGAAGAGCACATGACACTCACGTCCAGCCCTTCGGCCCAAACCGCTCTTTGAACACTCCCCCCAACCAATCCAAATAATCGTTCGAGCGCTTCGTGTCTTTGTACCAGTTCACAGCGATGTGATCGGCTGTGAAGCGGATGAATTTACCGTTTGTAGGAACACCGCCGAGGTAGAAGGAGTCTGCTGGGAGCTATGGGTGGGGTTGGTTAGCACGGAGCTTTGATTTTGGTGATGATATAGGTGTTGGGGTGGGGAAAAGGAACGCACTTCGTTGAATATCACATTCACATAGAACTCAGGCATTTTCTTCGCATATTGCGCTGTCAGTGTTGTGGCTATCTCTTGCTTCTCAGCTGAGGTCAGCTGGCCGGGGCTGGTGTAGAATTGGAGGAGAGGCATGGTTGGTTTTTAATGGTAGACAGTTGAATTTTAGATTCAATGTAAAGTCCGACTCGGAGAAGTTAGAGAGAGAACTATCATATCTACAAATATATACTTGTAGTGATGAGAAGAGAGCGGCATGTTACATAGCGTTTAGTGATCCAAAGCAACCCGTTGCTAAACTGTTAGCTCGAGTATAGCTTCAAAGTCAATATCGTTACCTCGGAATACCGAGACGCGAACTTTGAAATATTACTATTCGGTGTGGGTACTCCCTTTATCACAATATTAACCAGTAAATATGCTAAGACTGGCTATCTGACACCTGTCGACAGTGTCTACTTCTGTATGATTCATGGACCTCATGATATTCGTCCAAGCAATGTCTGACCTGATTTCTGCACCTCCTTACCACCACCGACGATGCTTTCAAGTCGACGGCATTGTAATGAAATAGACACAAGAGAAGAAGACAAGAACTCAGTTAATCAGTAATCAGGTTCAGATCTACCGACATCAGGTTAACCGCGCGGGATGACGCATTTCGCGTGGTTCTAGTATTGTCTAAGTGAAGCAACCGCTGCAAGCTAAGGTGACATAAGCAAGGTTTCACCAGTCTGCGAGACTACCATTTATGATTACCGCCACCACTCTACCATATCTTCGTCTTTCGGTATTACTTCACCAACACCCGAATACCAAGACTATCCGGATGCGCCTGCGTCACAAACTTCTCACTCCACAACACCACATCCCTATCCGTCGTCTCAAACAGCTCGAGGTCACACTTCCTAAACATGGTCGCCATCGCAATATACAGCTCTGCATACGCGAGATGAATGCCGAGACACCCCCGTGTCCCACGCGAGAAAGAGCCTTGATATCTTGTCAGCAGCTTTTGGCCATCTGGTCCCGTGGCCGGTGCGCCTGTCTTCGGATCCGGCAGCCAGCGCGAGGGCTTGAAGGCGTGCGAGTCTGGGAACACGGTCTCGTTGTGGTGCATGAAATACGAAGACATGGAGAACGGACTTCCAGGTGGTATCACCCAGTTCTTGTACACGAGTGGGGTTTTGGAGACGCGTGCTAGGCGCATGGGGACACCGTAGGAGAGACGTAGGGCTGGGTTACACGCACTGTCAGTGGGTACCCGTTGGTTTGGATGGAGTGGACCTACCTTCTTGGATAACGGCTGAGAGATATGGGAGGTTCTCAAGCTCGGATAGAGTGGGTGGTGTGTCTACATCTGGCCATACTCTAAGTAATTCCGCCTTCAATTTGGTGGCTACCTCTGGATTGTTGAGCACGTAGTAAGTGCCAACAGATAACACCCATCTTGTGGTCTCCATACCAGCTGAGATGATGGATGTTCCCTCAAAGCGCATCCTCAGCAGGGACTTCTCTTCAGCTGGGAGATCTGAATCGAGAAGCTCTCTGAACACAGTTGGATGAGACGAGTCTTTGTGTTTCTCATTCCTGCCCTCCATAATGTCTCTGATTTGCATCTCAACATCCTACTCGGTGTTAGCTATCAGTAGTCTGTCCCATCTTGGTAAGTTTACCTTGCGAAACCTGAATATTTCTGCCATCATGGGATTGATTTTCTCCACTCTTTCCTGTGAGAGACTTCCTAATATTGGATGCAACATTGGGAAATGCCATAGCTTGTGGTACATGTTCGATAACTTCGTCATCGTCTCTACGAACGGGGCTGCGAAGTCCTTGGAATCCAAATACTTGTACTCCCTTGAGAAAGCATACTCAGTCACGACGTCCGTCGCGAAACATCCAAAGGCATGGTCGATCCTGAAGTGTTTGCCAGTGCCTTTGTACTCTGAGTTGATGCGATTGCTCAATTTATCAGCACGAGCTTGAATTTCGGGAGCGAAGGATGCGATTTGACGCTTAGAGAACAGAGGCCCTATGGCTGCTCGTCGACCACGGTGAAGTGCATGAGTAATTGAACCTTGGGATGAACCGGGGGCGTTTGTCCATGCCGTGTGCTGGGGGACTTTGTCGAATGGACTTGTGGTTGAGTAGATTGTTTCAAAGATCTCGGGATCGTTGATGTGGACTTCCCAAGGATTTATCCGCACAATGGGTCCTTGTAAATTCGTGAGTACCTCTTCTCTTATTTTTGGATCCCATATGACATACCATATATCTCATGCAGCTCTTGCATATGTAATACGAATTTTCCATCCAAGTAAACATCATAGTATGTCTCATACCACTGCGTCAATGCCGCGAGTTTAGGCCCCGGAAAACGTGCCAGCGGGCTGAAGAACAGACGGTAGATCCCCAGCCCCAGAGTATATAGAAACAAGACTAAGGTACCAGTTATAGCAATATTCAACATCTTGCTGTTTGTGAAAGCGAGATTCAATCCTTTAATTTGCGTAGTGGACTCCATTTTTGCCAAAGTTTATACCAAAAACCACCCCTCTAAACGCTGGATTTCTAAGAGGAAATATGGGAATGAAGCCAGCTTGACTTATCAGCCTGAGGTGACTGGACAGCGGATGCTCCGCTGCAGAATTTGAGGCTATCCCCATTGGAGGTCATGTTCCGTCCTGTCTCGGGAACACACCTTGCATCGAGGTTGTGATCCCGGTTCATTGGGCTGCATTTGCCGGTAGCCGAGACTTGTTGAAGAAGTGGCTCAAAGGATGCAGGAAATAAGTACTGGACGTTGAAGTCACGAGTTGGAAGATGACATAGAAGGTCTTGACCTGCTGTCTACTAATGACTTGGTGAAGGAGAAGAGTTATTGCTACAATTTCGACATCCTTAAACCAGTAAGCATCAAATATTGTCAAGTGACTGACTGACTGATGCCAGGCTGCCCGCCACTTAATGGTAACCATTGCCTTACAGGTTATAGCAACCGGACGTGAAGTTCTCAGTTAAAACCCTTTCTTGACAAAAAGCCCTGTCATGTGTATTTGCAGGAATTCCTTGCATTCTTCTCGGTTGCTTGTCACATTCCAAACCGGTATCAGGTAACAGTTCACCGAAATTGAGGGAGAAGAACAGTTCCAATGTTTTTCAAATGGAAGCTATCGGCTGTTCATTCCAACCTTCAACGTCGATGCATTTTTGCTTTTGTCAATCCGTATAAAGCTAACATCGATGAAGCAGCAACACCATCATTATTAATCGTAGCAAAAGTAGCACCAGAAATCGAACTTCCTCTGACAACTCAGCGATTCCAACATCCCGTGCTCCCCATAGGCTTATGAAGAGTTTTGACATCGTCCGCCAACCTCTTCATGTCAAGGACTTTTGAACCATACCAAGGTTCTCCTTACCAAATCTTCTCACTCTAGCCTCCACTAGCAAGTGGATGTACAAGGCGCCTGCAATCTTATTCAGAATTGTAGCATCAGAAATGTGTGTATCCTCAAATCCAGGTGTATCTATGGGATAAGTGTTAGTACCTGGAATCTAGTAAAACCCAATGTTTGCAGTACTTATGAAGAAGAAAATCAGTTCAAACGAGAGTAGTGAGTCTTTACGTCTTGCTTACGTGATTTCTGTTCATGTGCTATTCGATATGTGTATTCCTAACTGCATGGGAGATGAAAGTGCTCTTCCCAACTCCAGTAACGCCCACCCCGAGCTTGACTTTGACTTAGCTACAGTTCCGCGGCATTATTTGCCGAGCAATTGTATCGAATGTGTTCGAAGTTATGATTATGAAAAGGAATTGAGCTGGTTCTCGCAGAAGCTTGAAAAGAAAACAAGTTACTGTACCTTTCTACTAGAAGAGGAATTGTTGCGGCAACCCCGTCTCTTTAACATTCAGCATGAAAGCATCCGAAACTGCTTAGCGTGAGGCTTTCCTGTTGCCATACAGCCTCAAGATGCTCCACGACCAAAGACTGTTCTACCGACTTAAAGTTCTTCACATCAGGCAATGAGTGCCCGAAGTTACCTCCACCAACGACAAGGAAGACAAACACACGAGATGCTAGGCCATGAATAAAAACTTCACTTTTCAACCTCAGGGCGTGGACGGTGCCGAGACTTTGGACATCCTTGCGAAGAAATTAATTGGCGATATTTCGCACATTCATTTTCATGCACCTGAGACTGTTCCCAAATGTCCCGTCTTCAAACCTAGAGCGAGTAGAAGTTGCAATTGCATTTTTGGCACTTGGAGATAGGTGTCCAATGCTTGCCAAAGAGTAATTTGTGAGAACTTTATCCGGTAAAGGTCTTTTTGGATCTACCTATACCTTGAGATGTAGTCGAAGTCTTACTGTTTGACGGATTCCGAAGGCAGAAAGAGAACTTAGGTCGAGTAGAAGCTCAAGCGAGGTACTGGATCTGAGGCGTAGTGAACCGAGGATAGGCGTGGGAAGGTGATGAAGGAGTCGTAGGTTTTGCTACATCAATAGACTTCGATGGTGCGGGTCATGCCTCTTAGATCAAACCTAACTATCCCAATACAGGCATTGCAACTTTGCGACGTGCAACAATCTCAACTGATTATAATCCGATCCTGGAAAATAAGCAATCATGGTTGACTGAACAAATCCAGACCTTTCGAATCTTGAACGTGCATGCTCGCTATGTTTCGCTTCATCTCGCTTCGTATGTGAGATCTCCACAATCCACACAGTCCAGAGTTTCACTTCTCTGTTTCTTTGTAAGCAGATATTTGATCTAGACGTCTTTGATCTTTATCAATCTGGACTTCGAATGATTCCAGATAGGTACCCACATGCTCGAACGGCGAAGATGTAGCTAATTGCAAGTATTTACTGTATCGGACTAATACTAGATGAAACGACATGTTGTGCATCGTCAAAATAGAGAGTCGCCTTTGTGTAGAGATTTACTGCTATGCATATGCATATCTCACAGGTAGTAGGTACTGCAGTGGTTGCTCAGTCGCTCTGACCTTGCATTGACTAGAATGCTCGCTGGGAGGTGTGATGTCCAAATCGAGGCATTGCACGTTTGCGACGCGCAGCAAAGATTTGGCATTCAAAATTATGTCCAATCATTGATTTGCATTGTTGTGCTCGGGCAGATGCAGCCCTTGTTCGACTTGATCGGTGTGCAGTCAGGTCATAGAATCATTGAGAGCATGTATGTTTTACTGGCCGAGGTACTGCTCAGCTTGCCCTGCTGTTTCTAGCGTCCACTTTTTCCTTTGTTCTAGCTCTTACTAGTGTGGAAATGAGGCTTAGGTTACTTGTGGTGCAAGTTGTTATGTTGCTAACCCACGTTTGACATGCCCACTCGCCACGAGGCATTGCGACATCATGATGTGCAACGGGCTTTGATTTGTTCACCGGAATGGTGGATTTGGCAGTAACTATCTCACTGATAGCCTGGACTAGCGTAGTTCCACGTGGGTGGCACGCAACTCAAGACATATGTTGGTAGACAAATGTCTCTAGCCTCGTGAACAGGCTGACATGGCTGCAAGTGGAATTGCCACTCTAGGCAAATGCTACTTTCGATGTGCAACAGAAGACATATCGTTATGGCAGGCCATTTGATACCTCGAAGCCCAGGTAGCCGATGGAAATATGGTCAAAACACGAACGTGGTACAGAGGACGTGGCCATTTGACCAAATAGGCAAATGCAGTATTAGATGTGCAACGTGCGTCTTGGTTTGTTGGAATGAGTGAATGATTGGAGGACGTAATCCAAAGTCCTTACTCAGTCTGACTTCAGGTGCTGCAGGTTTGCACGAGGCGGAAAGAGATCTCGTACGAGCTACTTGCTATCGATGAGACGCAATCGACAGAATAGGAAATTACAGAATATCGACGTGCAACAAATTTCTGTTGCCTCTACCATAGCGCTGAATCATTGGATATAACATAGGACAAGGTATGCTGAGTATATCGGTTGATAGTCCTCGTCATCTGAGTCCGACTCTTTGCTGGCTCATCCTAGAGTCGCCAACAACCACTTGACGAAACAGGCAAATACAGGGGCTCGCAGCCGACTGAAGAAAAGCAAAAGCAAAGTCCCATCGGTCGACAGATCCTAATAGAGATGGAATAGGTGACTGATTAGGATGTTGTCCCGAGAAAGGGATATTCGGATCAGAATGACGGCGATGATAATGGAGTCATGAGCGGGGTGGAAGCGTGTGTGCAGTGTATTTGCCAAATTAGGAAAATAGACATCTTAGCCGCTTGACTAAATAGGAAAATGCAGTCAGAGCGGGAATGAAACATAATGATGGGATTCAGGGTTACGAATGTTGGTTGTATGAGGTTAAATAAACAACTAACAATTAACAGGCAGATTGAAAACTTTGATAATGGAGATCCAAAAGATTTTGGTTGTTGAAGGAGTTTGTATGGGCTGGCATGTGATATCCAATGAATGTACGAATAAGCTGACTGAAAGTGGGAGAAGTGGGTCACTTAGGAAACATCTACCAGCCAGCCTTATCTTCTCTCAATCTCTATCTTCATTCACATTATTATGGTATTATTCTATCGTCCAATCCATCCCATCCAGATGAGTTATGCCCGAAAATGTCTTGCCAGAATGATCAAAAGCAAAGAAGGAATCCCTATGCAAATAATGTACAGCGAAGCAGATCTCAAACCTCATCCTGTCATTAATTCGTTCCCCACATCTACTTCAATGGCTTGCGGGCAACCATCAAGTACATAGGAGTGAAAAGATCCTCCTTTGCACCAGCAACCAAACAATCTGCAGCAAGTGCGAAACTGTCGGCAGTCTTCTGTGTTCCGTATGGGGCAAGCTTGAGAAGCTCCATGGCGCCCATCAGCTTGTGTGCAAGGCCTCGTCCAACCTTGGTCATTCTTGCGATTGTGAAGAAGTCGAAGACCGATGCCATCATGCTGAAGTCACCTGCCAAAGGATAGTACCATGGAATGGCATCAGGTCGCTTGGCCATATCCTCATGGAGGATCATCTCGAAGCCAGCAGCCTTGATAGCAGCAATTCCCTCGGAGATCTTAACCATGTTGGAGATTCCGTCACCTTGCTCGATACCGAGACGGATCTCTCTGTGGTGCACGTTATCGTTGTCATAGTTGTCGGTCATGAGCCACTCATAAACACCAAACACACCGCCTGGCTTCAGGACCTTGAAGATTTCGCTGTACACGCCCTCAAGGGATGGCGCATGGACAGTGGCTTCAATGGCATACACGCAATCAAAAGTCTCAGGCTCGAAGGACATTTGCTATACAAGTTAGTATGGGATCAAGGCAGCAATTGAGGATCGGCTCACCATGAAGTCACCCTTGACGAAGGCCAATTGATCCGACATACCCTCCTTTGCGGCATAGTGTGTCGCTCTCTCAATTTGGTAGTTGTTGTTGTTCAATCCGGTGATGTGTGCGCCAGTGAACTTTGCGATCTCTCTGGCAGGTCCTCCAACTCCACAGCCAACGTCAAGGACTCTGTCTCCATCCTTAATGCCGATCTTTGCTGCGAGGTAGTGCTCGTGGCGGGCAATTGCTTGGTAGAAAGGCTCTCCATATGCGAATCTGCAGAAGTGGAAAGATTGACCCCAACCGTACTCGTAGATGTCGGTTGCGAGATTGTAGTATTGTCTTGTCAGGGTGGCATATTCAGCTTTCCTGGACTGGTGTACTGTTAGTGCCGAAATTGCGGTCAGGAACTCTTGCACGCACCTCTCTGTCTGCAAGGGTCTCGTCTTTTGCGGCCTTGTTATCCCAATGCTTGAAATATTCGTCGACTGCTGCTTTCTGTGCGGTGCTGTCTTTCTTCATGATAGCAGCAAAACCACCTTTAGCGGTGGACGAGTCCTTGTGCATCGCCTTATTGAAAGCAGCATCTCTGCTGTGGTTTTCGGCTTCGAGCTTTGCTGATGGTGCCATTGTGAAAGTAGAGTTGAGATTGAAGTGTGAACTTGTAGAAAGCACAATGAATTGTATGTTGAATGATCAGGGGAAATAATGCGACGGGCCTGGAATTGTTTTTGTACCTGAGATACCTCCTTTCGAAATCACTTTTACTGGCCGTCATTTCGAGGATCCACACTAGTCAGGGGCTAAACGAACACGAATTAGTGTGGCGGTGGTCCAGTAACAGTTCTGTAGTCCCAGCGCAGCGGAGCGGAAGAACTTACTGGCGAGGTCATATCTCAATGTGTCACGCTACACCACACATTGAAATGGTCAATAAATACCTTAGACTATCAATGTGTAGAAACCTACCTAGTAATTTAAACCTTGGAAGATCTTTGATGATCCTAATTAACTGATATCTCCAAAAGGATTTGGATAAAATCACGTGACTACAGCACGGTTCTGCTTATGTAATTTGCGATAAGATTTCTAACCCTCGCCTCCAGCCCTCAGCCTCGCGAAGCATAACATTTCCAACCCATATTCCACCACAACCGCTACGACCACCACCACAACATGGCTTCTTCACAGATCAAACAAGACATCAATAGGGCTGGCGCCGAAACTACAGACTTCCCTTCGGTCTGTGAGAACTGTTTGCCCGACAATCCCTATGTTCAAATGATCAAACAGGACATGGGAGAGGAGTGCAAGATCTGTACACGACCTTTCACAGTCTTTCGATGGAAGTCAGATAGGACATCGAGGACAAAGAGAACAAACATATGTGTGACGTGCAGCCGGATACGAAACGTAACGTTCTTTTTCCTGTTTGTTTTGAAAAGTCACTAATATTCTATAGTGTTGCCAATGTTGCATGCTCGATCTCTCCTTTGGTCTGCCCATTGTGGTGCGAGATGCGGCGTTAAAGATGATCGCACCAGGCCCACAAAGCGCAGTAAACCGAGAATACTTCGCCCAAAACCATGAGAGGGCTATCGAAGAAGGGCGTGGTGGAACCGAGGTGTACGAGAAGATGGACGAAAAGGCGCGAGAACTCCTACGACGACTAGCGAACAGCGAACCGTATTTCAGGAAGCAGAGACGGATAGGTCCAGCTGACGGCGAAGGAGAAGGAGAAGGAACTAGTTCTGCTTCTACGGCATTAACGACGAATGGACCAGGACCAATACGCACACGCGATAGCAGAGGAGGATCAAGTGCAGTACGTGGAGGACGAGGTGGCGCGAGAGGAGGACGAGGATTCCCAAGCGCGGCGCAGCTACCTCCTGGACCACAGGATATTCTACCACCGAACGACCCGTCCATTATGTCCCTGCTGCTGACCGGTGTGGAGGACGACTTGAAGGAATTTAAGATCCGAGATCACTTTTCACAGTTCGGCAAGATTCGCTCTCTGGTGTGCTCCCACATGACGCATTGCGCATTCATCAACTATACGACTCGAGAGGGTGCTGAGGCAGCAGCGGAAGCATGTCAGGGCAAGGTGGTTATTGCAGGATGTCCGTTACGTGTGAAGTGGGCAAAGCCAAAGCCGATCGGTACGCTAGACAAGGACGAGAGGATGGCCATGGCTAGAGATGGAAGGACTGCGTTTGCTGGTTCGGGGTCGGGAGCGAGATCAGGCCCACAGGGAGCTATGGGTGGTGGTGCACAGGGAACGATTGCGCCTGCGCCGAGGGATGATTTGGCGAGCATGAGTGCTGTGGCTGCTCCACCTGGCGCAGATGATGTTCAGTATGCAAGTCTGGCTGGGAATTAAGCGCAGAGGTATCATGACGGTATGGGAAAATTGGCGTTGTCGGACGTGATGCGGGTTTATTGTACAATACATAGGTAGCATCAAATGCCATGAAAAAGCATCAAACAAATAGAAATGGCCATCAAACGCCACGGACCAATTTCACTTCTCTAAGTTTGACAAAAATTTCGCTCTTTATCGACTCTGAATGTGGGTCTTCGCTTGAAAAGTATCGGGTTGTTATGAAATCGTTCTCGGTAAAGATAAAACAAACTCCATGACCATGGTTATTCCTTATGTCAGTACTTCTTGGATAACAATTGTTGCTTTGATACCTAGGTAGCGATGACTCAGTGGATATAACATGCTTTACATACATTGGCTATAAGAACTATTTCACTTACCATACATTTGTATGAGGCATATCTTACTGGTCCCAAAAGTCGTCACTCAAAATACAACCACGCAACAAGGATCAAGAAGCAAACGCTATAAAGAGGAATTGGTTCAGTACAATACACCCCGGTACGGTCATCTACAATGGTATTATACATGCAAACAGAGCCATTCACTCGCAAGCTATGCCGTAACCCACACCAACAATGCCGCTCTTAATCACACTCTAATACAACATCAACATATCTTACAATGTCTCTCCTCCCCTCTCCTTTCCTCCCATCTATTCATCCATCTCCGCTCCCTATCATTACCGCAATCAGGCTGAAGGCTCAAGGCTCAGGTAGTGTAGTGTCGCTTGTCTATCCTACTTTTCAGAGCACTTCTTTCCATCAATAACGACCTTCTGTCCATTGGGCATCTTGATGGTATCATTGTCTCCTCTCTCGGTGTGCTCATGGATCCTCAACTCTATCGAACCAACCCCGTTAGCTTTGTTCCTTTACCAAAGTGAAAATAACACCACATACAACCACCACAAAGTCTTACCCTCCCCTCACTCAAGGACCGATACACAGAACGAAAACGGATAAATACTCACTATACTTCTCATCCTCCCCAACTCTCTCGCCCTGCACGATATTCTCCCTCAGAATCTTCGCCACCTCCTCCGCATGCGCAATCGCCGGACCCAGAGCTGGATCCTCTGGAGTCATGGAGGCATTACGCATGAATTCGCCGCGGGCTTGCTGACGCGCTGCGGTAAGGAGAGGGACGTCACCTTTTGAAGGGGCAAAGCGTTAGCGAGATACGGCACATGAGAATTGGTTTTTGGTGTTCAAGATTCGAAATAGGAAAGAACCTTAGTGTGGTGAGGGAAGAGGGCTCGCACGTACCTCGAAACGCAAGCTTCGTCGAGCGAAGAAGGTGCCTGTATGCTGCTAGGGACATGTTGTCGTTCTGTCTTTCGTTCTCGATGTCTTCTTTTTCACTTCTTCACTTCTTCAAAGTGTCTCACCGCAACTTTTTAATCGAAAGTTTTGGTGCAATCAACAACCTAATTGTCAATTAATTGGTATTGTTCTGTGCTCGTGGGTCTCTTTCCAAGGCTTCGTTTGTTGTGTGGGTAAGTTGGCTGCTGCTCGGTAGAGGTTCTCTCGATGCTGATGATTTTCAGGTTTCCAACTATTCGATACAAGGATATCGCACGCCAACCGGATTTAAGTCGCAACAAGACCGCAACGGAGTCAAATCAAAGTCTTAAGAGTATTTTTCACAACTTAAAGTTCTCACTAACCTATGCACAGACAAGTATCAGTAGGAGTTTCAGCAATATTTAATAGGGCTTCAAGGGTTAACGACCCGTAAACTGCCAAACAGAGCTCTGAACAACACGACGAAATACCAGACAAGCAAAACCAATCGTATGTGCGGTGGAGAGATATTCAGCTATTTCGCAGGATCTCTATTGCACTGGCAGAAATCGGTTTGCTATCGAATGAATTGACATTGACTAGAGAATGGGTTCTTCTGACTCTGCTATGGTTCCAAATGCAGAAGCACAGAATCATGGCGATCGAATTTGCGAACCACCGCCACCGCATGAGATCGAGGTCTCCAAGTCTGATCAACAATCGAAAAACACCTCTAATCGAAGACGCATGAAAAAGTGGCAGGACATCGCCAATAACAAGAGGCAAGCCCCCGCCGACATGGGAAAAGCTAACCCAGCAAGGAAGTCATACAGGGACCACTTTCTGGATGGCCTGCAGGTTAACATATCCTTCGTGATAGAGAGATTGCGTGCTGGGCTTGTAGCTGATGGTTGGAGCGATGAACAAATCAAAGAACTAGAGTCCAAACCACTCGAAGAAGATGACTCAAATAGAGAAGAACCCGATGAAAAAGGACGGATAGAGCGAGCGACAAACAAGAATAGAGGTTTGAGCAAGTATGATCTTGATCTGGCTCCTGAGCTTCTTGATGGCTTTGACAATGGCACTATTTGCACATGGAATCATTCCCATTGTGATTGCCTACGAAAGTTGCGAGAAAAGAAGGCCGCTAAACGACGAGAGCAGGGGACCGCAAAATGCACCGAGCACGACAATGTGGACAGCCATGTAAGAACATCTCCAGCCCATATACTTGCGAGTTGTGGTGCATCCAGTGCCATGTCCCACTACATGGATCTCGATTATCTCGAGAACCAGATGTTTAGGCTCGAGAAGGAAATGTCAAAGGATGTCTACCTAAGGACAAAATATGAACGCCCTAACTGCGAGATCAACATGAATGAACTTGCGGCGAAGTATCGTACGTTCTGGAATATCTATCTCGAGAGACTGCTGAAAGGTGATCTCAAAAGTCAATCCAATGCTTCATACACCGAATTAAGTGCAGAAATGCTTCAAGACAAGCTAGACCAGAGGAGTAATGACATAATACTGCTGAGTGAGTTTCTAAAAACTAAACCCACCCCTCCACAACAGGTTGCGGATTGCGAGTTGCGACTGCAACGACTCGAGAGAGATAGAAATGAAATACGACAAGCTTCCATGAATACGCCGCCAAAATTGTTCACATCTGATGATCTTTCACCAGGAGCTCATAATGGTGAGAAGGGGAAGCAAAAGAAGAAGAAAAAGAAGAGAGGTGGACGATAGGTGATATTGAGCTTTCGGATTCTTACTGTAGTCTTAGAGTCAGCATTTTAGATATCAAGACATGGATTAGTAATTACCTTTTCAAAGTGTATAATGATTCTAGTGATTCTACTTCACTGTGGTAGACGGGATTCATTCACAGATACTTGCTCCTGACAACACGTCCAGGTCGATGTTGAAAATTAGCACGTGATATGAATGCTTATATAATCGGTCGATCCAGCGAGCAAGCTTGCAGTGCCAAGCTAAATAATAATTTTCTGTCGGCACTGATCTCGATATCTACAGCCTCACCATTGTGTGTGATAAATACCAGAATTGTAAGTTCACCCTTTGGTCCCCAGCTTCCCCACGCAAACGCTCATTGCCTCACAGATTATACCTATTGTTCAAGATGTTGAACTCGGTTACTCTCCCTCTGCCTTTCCTTCCTGGGAACTGGTCTGCAGATAAAGATTTCAAGGCAGTTGGAAGTCTTTCTGCCCCAACCCAACGAAGTATCGAACCCGTTGGACCTCATTTCCTCGCCCACGCCCGTCGTGCCCGCCACAAGCGTACCTTCTCCGAAGATGATCGCATCCAAGCCCAAGAAAATGTCAAGAAGGTCGAGGATGAAGACTCGGGAGAGATCAGCGAGGCCGAGGATCCTTCTATGCTTCTCCGCGATGCTAAGGACTGGAAGGTGAGTCTAGATGTGCCACGAGGGTATGAAGATTGGGCTAATACTTCGATAGCAACAAGATCACTATGCCGTCTTAGGATTGTCTAAATACAGATACCGTGCCACCGAAGAGCAAATCAAGCGTGCCCACCGCAAGAAGGTCCTCCGCCATCACCCTGATAAGAAGGCCGCAGCTGGAAGCACTGAAGATGACAGCTTCTTCAAGTGTATCCAGAAGGCCACTGAAGTGCTGACAGACCCCGTCAAGCGTCGCCAATTCGATTCCGTCGACGAGCGCGCAGATGTCGAGCCCCCCTCCAAGAAGCAATTGAAGGACGGCAAGTACTACAAGCTTTGGAGCAACGTCTTCAAAGCCGAAGGCCGTTTCTCACGCATCCAACCTGTCCCCAAGTTCGGAGACGACAAGTCCACCCAAGAGGAAGTGGAGGCTTTCTACAATTTCTTCTACAGCTTCGACTCCTGGCGTTCATTCGAGTACCTTGATGAGGATGTTCCGGATGACAATGAGAACCGTGATCAAAAGCGACACATGGAGCGAAAGAACAACAACTCGCGTAAGAAGAAGAAGAATGAGGATGTTGCCCGTCTCCGCAAGCTCGTCGACGACGCTCTGAGCGGCGACAAGCGACCAAAGATGTTCAAGGATGCCGCGAACGCCGAGAAGAACAAGAAGAAGGCCGACAAGGAAGCTGCTGAGAAGAAGGCCATTGCCGACGCTCAAGCCGCCAAGGAGGCCGCAGCAGCTGCTGCGAAGGAGGCAGAAGAGAAGGCCAAGGCCAACAAGGAGCAGGGCAAGAAGGCTAAGGAGGCTGCTAAGGCCGCGGTGAAGAAGAACCGTCGTGTCCTGAAGGGTAGTGTCAAGGATGCGAACTACTTCGCTGCTGCTGGTAGCGAGGCATCGGCTGCGGCCATTGATGGCTGCTTGAACGATGTCGAGCTGATCCAGGGCAAGTTGGACCCAGATGAGTTGGCTGCTTTGGCTGCCAAGTTGGGCGGATTGAAGGTTTCGGGTGAGATCAAGAGTGTTTGGTCTGAGGAGGTTGGACGTTTGGTTGGTGAGGGCAAGCTGAAGTCTGGGGAGGCCAAGAACCTGGCTTAGATGCTTACGAATGTGCTTGTGGGTTGGAATAGACGAATTTGATGATGGGAAGTGTGAATTGACGGCCTAATGGGTTGTGTGTACGCTGGTATGAATGCATATAGGTGGTAAGCATTGAGCTACGTAGGGTGTCTGGAGATGGTCCGCATGTCACGGTATAGGCGTTGCATCTTCATCTGTAGTGGTACCTTTGCGATAGACCCTTAGATGCGTTCACACCATACAGTACAATACAATAGACTACTTTAGACTACGCTGTTCGTCCCATACTTTACATCCCTTTCTCGCAAGAGCTGAGACTTACTCCTAAGTACCTTGCGCATGTGCAGTTCACCTATCTATTATCACTACCTATGGTGAACACCTACCCACCTCACTTACACATGAAAATCCTCCAGCTCAACTCAAGAACAAGAATTTACTTGCAATCTCACCTCGCCCTCGGTGACGCCCTATGTAACGCCCGAGGTCATGGTAATATTAACATACTGTCTGGATACCGATACCCACGTTTCCTTTCCAATTCCAATTCCAATTCCAATTCCAAATCCAATGAATGAATGGCTTTCCTTCCTTCCCATTCAGAAAAGTCGATGGACAATGGGTGTTGTGGATACTAGGTAGGTAGGGCTGGTCTGGTATGTATCTAAGTTTGCTTGCTTGCTTGCTTGCTTACTTACTTACTTACTTACTTACTTACGTACTTTATTTATTTACTTGGAAGGAAGGAAATGGACTCGGTGGACTTTATAGCCTTTATGACATGTGTCCATCTGCGTATGTGTGTAAGATTATATCTCTATATTCTATTTAACCACTTATTCTATTCTACTTGGTATCTAGAATCTCGGATCTAATATCTAGAATCTATAATTCCATTCCCATCCCTCCCGTATCTGCTACTCGCATGAATCTATACTAGGTAACGAACAGCATTTATGATTGCAAGGAAGGAACAACTTCCTCGCTACCTCAAGGGATTTGCGCCTCGGTCGTTGTTTGACAACCTAATAATTCGGCTATGGGTATTATGGGTAATGTACGTGTCTGCTATCCTCCTCCTCCCACATGCCTCAGACAGATTCAGTGCCGTCCACTCGAGCATGTAGACAAAAAACCCAGTAAACACTCAAAGCCTAGAAACTTGAGAGCTCAATAGGCCGAGGACTCAAGCCTTGGAGTTTTACCTAGGCTTGTATCCATCCAAGAATAGAAGCAGAAAATGCCAGTAGCAAGCAGCAAGCAACAAGCAACAGAGGACCAAAAGTCCAAAAAGTGCATACTTCGTTCTCTTTGCCTCAACTCCCTCCTCCTCCTCCTCCTCCTCCCCCACCACCACCTCCCTACAATCAAACTCTCCATTTGAAAAGAATCTGCCAAATTATATTTGTGATCATTCCCATACCTCCCTTCTCCTCCCAGAAACCCTAACCTAAACTCAATCCCAAAGAAAAAGCCAACCAAGCCAAACCAAAACCCATCCAGGGTGCCAATTGGGGTATTTTATCGAATCGCAATCGCGGTATTCGTGTGTTATAAACGCCTTTTTAAATATTTTCTTCCCTCTCCCTAATTTTCGTGGCTCGAAATTCCAAAGCAGAAGCTTCCTCGCTTTTGCGTCGCTGCCACTCGTGAAGGAGAGCAAGAATTGAATGTGAAAATTGAATATGGAAACATCCACACGAACTCGGCGCCAATGTCCGACTAAATGATCAACCCGCCGCCCCCATATCCGTATGACAAAAGAAAATGTGTACCGAGTGTTTCGCTTTGATCGAGCTCGATCTGGTCCTGTGCCAGATATGATGTCTAATTTGCGTGTTGCATGACTGTAAGAAAAGTAAAGAGTGGTGTATTTTGTTGCTTCATCGTATCGAAATCCAGCCTGCCGAATCTCTGGTCTCTCCCCTATCATACTCGCTTGAATTCACTCACATGCGACCCATAGGTCTCCCAAAATTCATGCTTGGTTTCAACCTCAATATAGGCGCCTCATCCTTGACTTCCTCATCCTCTTCCTCATCATCCCTTACTCTACTCTTGCGACTTCGCACTGGACTCAAAGACCTCTCATCGGAAGAATTGCTAGGACTGTTGTCTCTACTCCTCCGCACCACATCTTGCAGTTTGTGTGTGAGCTGCGAAAGGAAGGCGTCGTTGGAGCTAGTGTCTAATGTCAGACCTAGTATTCCTGTGAGAGATCTATCGCCATTCTCTTCCTCTGCTTCAGCATCATGCTTAGGCGGCGAGGGTTGAACCTCAAGCTCATCATCGACCTCTGCAAGTGGTGACAAGTGCTCTACTGTGTGGACTGGCTCAATAAGTCCAGACGGAGCTGCGAGGGATGGTCGATGGACGTGCTCATCCTTAGGATCAAGATCAAGATGCTCTTGCTTTGGGGTGGCATCTCCACTCTCCGTGCCAAGTAGAATCGGGAAGCTCAGCGAATGACTTGGTGTATGACCGGCATGCATCGTCAATCTCCTATTCTCGGGTTGTTTAGCGACTTCCACCGTCATCTTCTGCTTCTCCTCTGGTGAAAGCCGTCCCAATGGTACATCTCTTGATGGGGGATGGACGTCAGGAGATGCTTTTGGTGATAGACGACGAGGACTGAGCACGCGAGCTGCGAAAGCAGGAGTAACAGCTGAGGCTTTGATTGAGACGCCTTCAAGTTCGGGCTGAATGAGTTGGATATCAATGCTCTCCGCGGGAGTTTCCTTGATGGTGTGCAAGTGCTCGAAAACATGAGAACCTGATGAAGAATGTACAAAGTCCGACGAAGTAAGTTCCTTGCTCGTGACACAAATTGGTGTCTCTCTTGGTGCAGAGATATCATCCACTCTCAAATCCGAACTATTTGACATATCAAACGTCCTGCTTGGCATCCTTGGTGCTGGTGCATAAAATGGGGTCCCATCAGCATCTCTCCCGGATTCCTGGGGTACAGAATGAGCCGAATCAACACTCCCATTATGTGAACCAATGCTTGACATCCTCGGATGTGAAGTCGGTCTTTGGTGATTATTCGTAGCCTGTGGAATGGAAGTCGGCTGCTTCGCCTGTTTCTCTACTAATGCTTCTAGCTCCGCAATCCTCCGCTTGAGATAAAGACGTTCCTCATCCCACAACCCTCTCTCCTCTGCCATTACCTCCTCCATCCTCTCGCGATCTGCATTCATGTGTGCCCTCTCTCCCTCCGCCTGCGCCCTCAAATTGGCTGTATAGGTCTTGTAGTTCTCGATCATGACTGCGGCACTCTCCTCCACACTCTGCGGTCTCGTCTTCGGTGGTGAAATAGGTGGACGTCGTGATGGCGAGAACTTGCTTCCTGCAGGTGGAGAGCCGTGGTCGCTTTGAAAAGACGAAGGTATAAAGTCCGTCGTAGGGACTGTTCGTGGAGTTTGACTCATGGGAGAAACCATTGAACCGTGCCTACCATTCATCAGACGCTGGGCATCAACGGCTCCTGAGGGAAGGAAGGATTCAGAAGGGTGTCTGGACATGGTAGATTTTCAAGATTTTGGGATTGATAGTCGGATAAAAGAATGTGTTTTTGGAGTTGGACTTTGAGGTTCGATCGCAAAGGTAAGGTAAGGTAAGGTGGTCTTGACTCCAAGGGACGGACGGTAGTACAGACCGTCGTACGGACTGTCGATCTCGAGGCTCGGATGACGACAGGTGGTGGTAATACACGGGCTGAAGGTCCTTCCCGCGGTCCGAAGCTGGTTTGGATGGGCGGATGGGATGGGAGGCGATGGTTGGGGTGGATGGGTAAGTAAGGTAAGTAAGGTAAGTCTTACAAAGAAAGTCAAATTATTGGCTTTGTTTTTTTTTTGTTTGTTGTGTTGTGTTGTGCTACAAGAGGTAAAGGTATCTGAGTCTTGTATTGGATTGGATCGTGTGGTATCTATCGTATTCGCAGATGGAGAATCAATACAAATCAAGTGAAGGCCGTAGATGTAGGATCTCCGCAGACAATACAATCATAATCTTGCTTTTGATTATAAAAGGAATTGAAAGGATGTGTTGTCAAAAGCGAGGTAAAGGTAAGGTAAGGTGAGGTATATGGCTTGTCAGGTATCTTTTAGTTCTACCAATTCAATGTCCAATGTCCAGTGTCCAGTGTCTAGTGTCTAGTGTCTAGTGGTTCAATCTTCCCGGACTGGGCTGGGGCTGGACTGGAACTTCTTCTTTTTTTTTCATGTGAACCAGGGCACGAGGCCAGGACAGGGCAGGACAGGGCAGGACAGGGCAGGACAGGGCAGGACAGGGCAGGATAGGCCAGGCCAGAACAGTACAGGGCAGAATATTACAGGGCAGGACAGGATTGTATGGCGGGTTCGGCCCGTAAAAATGATTTGCCAATCAAGCTCATCTACAGTACAGGGCCTTCCATAGGGCATTCACATCCCTACAAATTCCCAAACAAATGCCCGCCAGTGGAGTTCCACCTGCATCTCTGGGCTCCTCGCCCCTCTTCGTCCCGTTGGCGTTGGCGTTGGCGTTCTTCCCATACATTTTCCCATACAACCACCTTTTACCCATGAAACCACCAGCAGACAGAATGGGGATGGGATGGGATGGGATGGGATAGGATCGATGTGCCGCCCTGCAAACGCATGCAAGGCTGGATACATACAATATAGTGGATAACGATGAGTGAGGAACGAGGAGGGCACGAGGGAGAACGGTGAAAGTGGTGTGTAGTGGTGTGTACTGTACAGTAGTGAAGTGGTGCTGGTCATCATCCCCCGCCCGTCCCTGAGACGTGGTTCGGTTATTCCCCAGTCACGTCGGAACATCTGGGCTATCTGGATGAGGAATTCGTGGTGTCTTTAGACTTGTGGAAAAGAATGGAGATGGGAGGTTGGACACAGCACACTATGCTCCCACGTCAACAATGACAATTGCTTTGTGACTAGAGTTCCTCATCAGTGTCTAGAAATGACAAGTTCCAAGGAAATGAACGAAGCTGAGTGAGGGATGCCCAATATCTCAACCTCTCATCCTCTGAACACGTCAAGCATCACGTGCTCATATGTATCTCTGACGAGGCGAGATGTTGGCCAGCAGGGAGGGACATGAGATGAAGAGAAGATGGGAGCAGAATAAAGGCCCCCCTCTCTCGTCACTCCGCTATACTGCTGGATACTCCGTTTGTATGCATCAGAGCTCACATCAAACTCACACCGCAACTCTTATACAAACGCACGCACCCAACCAGACCTCCTCGTCTAGCTTTCTACCGCTTCTCTCCATAGCAACATCATCAACAACACACCAGCCTCTTACACCGCAGCTTCTTTGAGGCTGTTGTTGCCAATCGGACTCGCTCGGCATCATCTAAGCACCTAATCTAGACGTGGGACGATTACCTGCAAACGCACTCGACCAACTTGACCAACTTGACCAACTTAACCATCTCGATCTCGCCTAAACAACCAAATCCGGATCTACTCCTGTACAGACAACAGTAACGCCCGGAAAGCAACAGCACAACACCGGGCACTAGACGCCAAAAACCACGCCTCACCCAATCATGAACTGGCTCAATTTCTTCGATGACCTCGGGATCCACCTCATCTGCCGCCCAATCCAATGGTTTATCGATCTCGAGATCTTGAATGTGATGGATGACATGGGCTACCTATTTATCATCAAGCCACTCAGGTATTCCCCTCTTCTCACTTAGCTTTAGATCACATGTTGACCTCCACCAGCAAACTTGATTCCGCCTGGCCCCTCCCAGAACCAATGCACACTTCCGTACGCTCACACACCCACTCGGGAGGTAGCTCGGGAACCCGCTCGGGGAAAAGCTCAGGCACCCGCTCTGCTGGCGCTGCCCGTTCTGCAGGAGGTGGGAGTTCAGCGTCAGGTTCAGCTTCCGCCTCGGGCTCGGGTGCAAGATCAAGAGGGCGGGAATCCTCACGACGGTCCAAGTGAACTTAAGCAGTATTCACTGTTGAACGCTGGACTCTTGATTTTTACCGAGATCTCTTTTCAGGCTAATTAATAGAGAAAGACCTACAGACATGTATACCTCTCTGGTATACTATGGTACGTGAGGCTCAACACGATTGGCATTCGTTTGCATTCGTTTGCAGTCAGACCAACCAAACAAACCTAGTCCTGGAGCCAAAGAGCGGAGTATCTCCACCCCAATGCATTGTATTCGGTCCGCCCCACCTAGGCATGTGCCAATGCCCATCATTCCACCATCCAGAACGGAGCGAAGCGAGCGGGACCTGCATGCAGCCGAAAATTCTGACTCTGAATCTGAATCTGGATCTGGAGCTCGTGAATTCGAAATCTCGTCGGCCGATAATCGTTAACGCGAAAGAACGGCAATTGAAGAGAAGGGAATTGAAAATATTCAGCGGGGCATTCTATGACGTTTGTGGCTTGTTGGGTCTCTGAAGTTCGGCTTGGAAGATCTAAATCTACATTTAGGTCTGGATCTAGTCTTGTGCCAGCTATTTTGTGGGACTGGAGATAGAGGTGAGGGAAGTATTGTGTGCGAGTACGAATACATAGGTCTTCTGTCTTGACTCCGCGAGGGATGGTGGCCGCGAGCACTGCAACAAGAAAGCAGATCATTCTACTTTATCGGAATTGCCTTCCTCCGGTCTATTGGTTCCAATACTATCTAACATATTGAGCTTAATTTGAGCATTGCGAGGGAGGTCGAGACGAGACAAAAGGGAGAAGGGGGAGAGAATCACAACGAGACACAAAAAGAAAAATAATGCAATATCAAGAAGATAAATGAAGAATGGCGTGCTGATTTAAAAGGATCGACCATTATGGTAGCACTTTCATAGCCTCGAAACATTACACAACTTAAAAACTGAACTAAACAAACCGGCAGGAAAGGATTTTGCCAGCGTGAATGTTCCATTATTATTATTTTTTTTCATTCTGATTATCCCATCTCACACCCACATCGGAACCAATAGTTATACAACACTCCAAAATCTACTCTGTTTAGTCTCGGGTGTGGTTATATTGAAGCTGGTGCTAAAGAACAAAAAGTCCTCCCAGCACACCACAGTCGAGCTCAACCATTACCTACCTACCTACCTACCAACTCAGTCCCATTCTCTCGACGATAATAAATCCCAACCCACAACCGAGCCGCAAAAGAGGTATAAATACGCAAACAACGCGACGCTGACTATCAATCCGATGGGAGAAGAAAAATGGCTTGATAGTTCAGTGGTAGAATTCTTGCTTTGGGTAGGCGTTGCTTGCAACAGCCATCTCGAGTGTAAGAGGTCTCCGGTTCGATCCCGGATTAAGCCCTTTGAAAATTTATATTTTTGGTACTCATGTTCTTTTTTGGGGTGTGCGTGGGTCGGTGGGAAGTTGGGTGGGAGGGGGACGAGTATGTAGATAGGGTAGGTACGTTGAGAATATGATTGAAATATCCGTATTCGTATATTCAGTTGGTGTAGTAGGTAAGCAGCTGAGATCTGTTGTTTTGGGGTTAGTGGAAAAGAGTTAAAATGGAGGTTTTGGTAGAATGGGAATTGGAATAGTAGATAGGTAGGTAAATAGAGTATACAGTTTGTTGGTATGGCGGAAGCGTCAAGTCGGTTAGAAAGGTAAGATAGATAATCTAGGAAATCTGGATCACATATTCCGGTGCTATGGCTTGCGTGATGAATCTTGGGCAAACCATTCAAAGTATTACATAAAAGCAGTTAGATGTGTTTGCTGTTCAGAATGTCCCATCCGAGTTCTAACTTTCATTGGGATTAAGCCAGCCTGCCATTCTGTAGGTGCGATTGGTGAGTTTCTGGATCCTTTCTAGTGTATAAGAAGTATAAGGTAGGGATTGAGTTACTCTTTGATGGGCGAAGAGGGAGATCGCGCATCTTGATGGTTTTAGAGATGGGAGTCTTTGGTGATCTTATTGGGAAATGAGATAGCTGCTGAGGGATTCAATACTGGAAGGGCAGGTTTGGACACAGGGCTTCGGAAGTCATATCTTTATGGATGAGAGTGATATGATCATCTACGAGGGCAACTGAGTTCTATCCAGAGCTTTGATAAGAGTATAGCTAGACCTATGTTAAGTTGGTTCTCATAGCTTGTTACGACCAAGAACCTGCCTTGTCCTTTCCATAGATATTATCTGGTGGTTCATTCGACTGGTATTTGCATGCGACTCACCTAATGGTGTACCTAATGGTGGTATAAATCCAGGATTGTTGACATTATGAAGGTATTGTCTTCTTAAGGATATCATATGAAAGGCCAGTCGCGAGACAACTTTGAATGTATCAAGACTTACCTAGGTACCTATCCGGAAAGACCATTCTTTGCTCGGGTATCGCCCAATTGTACCAGATGAGCAAGGAGATGCATTGGAAGGTAAGGAGTCATAGAAATTAAATTAAAAAAAAAAAGGTCCTGATAGCAACAAAACAATTGTCAGCTGCAGTTGTAATTCTAGGATAAAGAACTTGAGTTATGTCGTTGCAACCAGACCTCACAAACTGGTGAGCGCACTGCCGGACGATCAGCGGCTGTGGCTGCAACTGCCGTCCGAATCCCCTGCCATTTACTGTAGTACTGACTTGCGGCTCACCAAAAAGAGAGTTTCAGGGCTGTGGAAACGCTGAAACACCAGGTACCCGACAGCTTTCCCCATACTAAGCCTTGAAAATGTGGGGTGGCTTGGACTTGGCCGAACTTCTATTCCAGTCCAGTCTATCGCACACAAATTGATGGCTATCATCCAAGACCTCATCATCATTCACATACCTTAGGAATTGTGCAAGCTTCGCAAAGCATTACGACTTAATATCCCAGCAAACACCAGGCATTTCTACAGTTGAATTGAACACCAGTCTCTCCTCCTAGCTACTTTTCGAATATCCCATCAAACGACTGTGTTGGCAAGACGCACATTGTACAATTCCTTGAGCAGACCATTACCCCGCCGATCTGTACGTCTTACCGTATGTATATCAATGCAACATGCAAAGTCTTTGGCAAAATGCATCAATTTCAACATGCTGAACTGATGATAGTATGCGACAATGTCGTCATTATCGGAAACAGCTACCCCAAATACCAATTCGCCCTTCCTAGATGCGCAATCCTTTTCGACATTTAGCAACATCCACCAACAAGGAATAAGCTTCATGTCGAATCCTCAAGCTCAATTGCTCGCCTCGAGCCAATCGAATGCTCTGGACGATTCAATCCCGGAACAGCAGAATGCAGAGAAGCTTGACGACGCAAGTGGCAGCGAAACAGAATATGAGCCTATAACACCTACTGAGGGTATGTCTCCCCATGCTCAGGAAACTGAAGCCAAGATGAATGCCTTGCGCATGTCATTCAACACGCCTGAAATGATTGGCGAGTGCTCTTATTCACCTAATGCCACCGCAGAGCAAAAAGAGACTGCAATAACTCTTGCATCCACCGTAGAACAAGGAAGTGTGGCCCTTGAACCACATCTTAGCCCTTCAGAACAAGCATCTTCGGCCTTGAGAAGACCAACCGCATCTGTAGTACAAGGTAAAGAGTCATTTGCTAAGCGAACCTTAACCAATTTGTTTGGACGAGCGAAATCCCAAGGCAAAGAATCTCCTGTCAAACCAACACCCTCGAGTCCACCCTATTTTTTCTCTGGTGATGCTTCAGGAGATGAACCACCCCAATCATCCAAGAAGAAGCTTGGCATTGAACAAAATAATGGTACTTCAAGTTTCGGCTCTCCTCCAAAATCATCCAACACTTCAAACTGCAACGACTATGAAGCAGCCCAAGAGTTGGAAAAGAATGATAAAGTTGCCAATCAGGAGCATTGCACATCTACTGATGCTGACGATCTGTATCACTTCACCTCGAGAAACAAAATCACCTTCGCGCCGTCAGTAAAAGACTGGGCGAACTCGGGTCGTACTACAACAAGAGCCTCGCATCAGTCACACAATTCAGAGTTACCCGAGAGAGATACTCGAAGCATGACAGCTGACACTGGTACTGGACTGAAAGCCCGTCGGTTAAGCGTAGTTCTGCCAGACGATTATTCCATTGATGTCATTGACCTCTATTCAGAATATAAGGAACATAGCAAACTGGGCAAATTTAGAAAGAAATGGGTTGGAAAAGGAGCCACAGCTGGTGTAAGAATCATGAAGAAGAAGACGGCACCAGGGGACATGTTCGCTGTTAAGGAATTTAGAGGGAAAGCAGCAACCGAAAAAGCAGAAGACTATGAGCAGAAAGTCAAATCCGAATACTGCATTGCTAGAAGTGCTCACCACCCTAACATCGTCAAGACATTCTGCCTAGGTAGTGATCACGGACGATGGAACCAGGTGATGGAATTGTGCGGAGAAGGAGATCTGTATCATCTTGTTAGCAAGGGGTATCTTTCACAAGAGGATCGGCATGTTGATCGGGTTTGTTTGTTCAAACAAATTATCCAAGGTCTTGACTATCTGCACCGCCATGGCATCGCCCACCGAGATATCAAGCTCGAGAACCTTCTGATCACCCATGACAGCAAACTCAAAATAACGGATTTTGGCGTATCTGAGGTATTCGCTGGTAAACACCCCGGATTAAGATCCGCTGGTGGGGAATGTGGAAAGGATATGGGAGGGGAGATCAGACTTTCTGCAGCTGGTCTCTGTGGTAGCCTTCCATATATAGCTCCTGAGGTTATTGCAAGAAATGGTGAGTATCGTCATCTCAAGCTCCTGACTTTGAATCAAATAACTCCCAACTAACAATAATGAAGGTAAGTATGACCCTCGTCCTTTGGATGTTTGGGGCGCAGCCATTGTCATGATCTGCATGATCGCGAATGGAACAATATGGCAAGAAGCAAAGGCTGGCTTCGATACGTACGACAACTTAGTTCGAGGGTGGACAGTGTGGGAGGCCAGGCGTACCAAAGCTGGGCAATCTCTCGAGATATCTGATACAGATTACCCAAACTCTCTCTTCTTCGACAAACATATTCGACCACCAGCCTTGAGACGCCTCCTTCTTACTATGCTGCACCCGGATCCCGCAAGACGAATCACTATCGAGGGCGTTATGAATAACAGATGGTTGAAGGGATCTGAGTGTTGTCAGACCAATACTGAAGACGAAGCGAACAAATCCGTCATAGGTTGCTTGACACCTAGCACTTCTATGAAGAGCCTGCAAAGGACAGTTGTCCACAACCATCTCCCGCCTGCAAAAGCACGTTCACACGCATTTGTGAAGGTGCCTTAGTTATAGATACTCTGTTTTCACTGGCTCTTGGACATACTTATTTGCTGTATTATAGCGGAGGCACTACCGAGGTCATGGATGGAACCTATTGGCGTTTCTTGCGGTTGGATAGGCGTGGTTTAGTATTTGATACCATTTTCGGTGTCGTGATTCCTGGTGGGATAGGCTCGTCACATGCCGTTCTGGATCTAGATGTCGGGCACGAACCTGTATTGGAAGGATTCTCAGATGTAAGTAAGAGGCAAGTAAGTGTATTAGAATTAAAAGGAGTTCTAAAACTACTTCATGCCACTTTCAAGTAGGCTGATCGGATACTTCTCCTTTCGCACTTGCATTGTGTTTCGCTGTTGGCAATCCGAGTGTCTCATAGTAACATATGTGCGCCGACTTGTACAACGATAACAATACTAACCCCTCCTCATACGGTAATCTATGTTTGTTTTGTTTGTTTCACAAGCGACGAGCAAGTGGTACGAAAGCCATTTCGCATTTTTCGGGAGGTTCAGCCACTTCTCGCCACCGAGTACGAGGCCTTCCTCCAACACCGAATACCAAAAGTGGCGAAGTTGATGCCCAGGCGAAGTGCAAGGCTACAATATATTCTACTTCTGGAGTAAAGAGAGGAGATCATTTTGTGGCGAATAGTAATGAGAAGAGCAGAGCCAATAAGTTGGATTTGTGAGGCCATTGGAAGCATGGGAAGGCCGGACGTTTATCCTCGCTTACACAATCGTTTCCATGGAATACCTGGAATAGCTTCCATTCTTATTACCTGTGCTTTTATTGCAGGGGAAACACTGCGAATGAGAGATGCGTTGGCTTGCCATCTCTCTTCTCGGGGCGGGCGAGATTGGGGTGTAAATTTCCTTGGGATGGGTGGTCAGGCATGGGAGGGAGATATTGAGATATCAATGTAGGTAGGTATGCGAGGGGGATAACGGAGCGGCTTCGTGGTTAATAATTTAATCAATTATCCCCTTGCTTTGCTTTAGAGACAATTTCTAAGACGTGAAGAGGAGGAATTAAACATCGCGTATCAGCTTTTACAATCGCGTAAAATCTTTCACACAATATCTGTTTTCACGACCCAAAGTTTTCCCCCGTTGGCCACGGCAAAGTGATAGCTTCAACAGCTCCACCATACCCTCTTCCCATACCATAGCTTCACCAGCTATTGCGCCAACAACCTTCGTAGGCCTATTAGCCTGTGGAAGGCCTTCAGCAATGGCCATTGGGGATCTCAAGACACGTCTGCGAGCGAGGTTTACACGGCGTTACTCCGCTGCTTCCACGCTGTCTCAATCCTCCACTGATGGAGTTGAAGCTCCCACTCCGCCACCAGTAACGCCCTCGACGACAGGGAATCGGAAGACACGGTCTGTCAAATCGAAGAAAAGCATTCGACCTGCTTCCATCAAGTCGCTATTTGGTGCTGGTGGAAAAGGGGAATCGATTGAGGTGAAGGCAAACGAGAAGGGTGCTGGGTTGTCAAGTGAGGCTGCTTTTGGTCTTGGTGCTGGAGCTGGAGCTGGAGCTGGACCGGAACGGGAACTAAAACAACAAGCTTGTAGCGATCAACACGAAACTCCAGCGACAACAATTCTGCATCTCGAAGACCAGAAACACGACAGTTCCTCGACCGCGGATTTTCCAACCCCAAATACAGATATCGCACCTGTGCTAGAGGAAAACGAGGACGAGGAGGAGAATGTGGACTCGTTGACGTCGAAGGAGAACATCCACTTTGCTACACCCGACTTTCAGTCCCCTCCACACAGCAGCACTTCGAGCACACAGAGACCAGCAGAGCTGATTAGGAAACAAAGCATCGTGCCGCACGGACAAACGCAATTGATCAAGACTTTGCTGGAGACGGAATTGCCGCCACCCTCGGCAGCTGCCAACCTTGATTATTTCACGAACAACGGTCCTTCAACCATCACAGCAAACATGGTGAGCAGGAAGATATGGGTCAAACGCCCTGGGGCATCTGCCACGCTAGTTACGATACAGGAGGACTTTCTGGTGGACGATGTTCGAGAAATGATTCTCAGGAAATACGCCAATTCTCTTGGTAGAAGCTTTGATGCTCCGGACGTTGTCTTGAGGATTATGCCAAAGAATCCAGATCAGCCTGAGAGATTACTACGACCAGATGAGGAGATGGCACCTATTCTTGATCTGTGCTTTCCTGGAGGACAAGGCGTGGACGATGCATTGATCATAGACGTTCCGACCAAGAGAACCCCGAGACCAAGTCCACAACCACAGCAACATCGGACGTATTACGATGAATTGCGCCCTACAGAAGCTGGCACGGATTACTTTCCTATTATGCCACCAGCTCAGCAGCATTCGCCGCACATATCAGGCGTGCCACCTGCCAATGGGCATATTGCATTACCTCCACATTCAATGTCAGTAATCAATACTGGACAACTTCCTCCTCTGCCTTCTCCAGGCGGTTCGAGCAGAAGACATGGAGGAGGGCACAGAAGACCAGGAATGGGTCGTACAACCACAGCATCTCCCACAATCATGAGTGCCACACCAGGAATAAACAACGGTATGCAAGTTTACACTCGTAAACCCCGATCAAGAACTCACTCCAGTGCATCAGAAAAATCAACAGCCCCTCCCACAGCCCCTCCCCTTCCTAGCCCTACTCCAGTCACAGCACTCGATATGGCATCACAAATCCAGAGAACAGCTACCCCGCCAGCTCGTGTGTCTTCCCCTCGTCCTGTACCACGTGCCAAGAAGAACAAGAAGACGACCGATCACCCCTCATTACCTTCGGGTATGCTGAATGGCGGCGTACCACCGATCAATGTCCTTATCGTCGAAGACAATATCATCAACTTGAAGCTTCTCGAAGCTTTCATGAAGCGTCTCAAAGTGCGTTGGCAAACTGCGATGAACGGCCGAGAAGCTGTTACAAAGTGGCGAGCAGGAGGTTTCCATTTAGTGCTCATGGATATCCAACTTCCCATCATGAGCGGTCTTGAAGCCACTAAAGAGATCCGGCGACTGGAACGCCTGAATTCCATTGGCGTCTTTAGCAGTAGTGCCAGCTCGAATGCGCCTGAACAAGGACCGGGCGAGCCAGAGGGACAGGACAAGTTACCTAGCAGTGTACTGTTCAAGAGTCCGGTTATTATTGTGGCGCTTACGGCGTCAAGTTTACAGTCTGACAGACATGAAGCTTTGGCTGCCGGATGTAATGATTTCTTAACAAAGGTATCTATCCCTGATCTCTTACCATTTATCTCACAATGCCTTACTTACCTTCCTTCCCCATTTTCACGTCCCTTTTCATTCTATCCTCTCCATACGGAATCACACTCTATGGATTCCATCCTCGTCTCTGTCGCTCCCATTCATCATATCCCTCTACCTCCACATCCAAACAAAATAGCAAGGACACAAATTAACATTCTCCCTCCCTTATCTAGCCCGTCAACTTCGTCTGGCTCGAGCGCAAAGTCATGGAATGGGGCTGCATGCAAGCCCTGATCGACTTTGATGGCTGGCGCAAGTGGAAAGATTTCTCGCAGCAGACCGAGAACGACAAGGAGAAGACGAGCAAGAGTCTTGCAGCGAGCAAGAAGAAGAAGGCGAATAGAACGAGTGTGGGTAGTAATCCTGGAGGCAGCACGGTGAGACTGCCGATCAAGGAGGAGAATGAGGGAACGGTTGCTGTTGCTTGATTTGCTTGGGTGGGCTGATCTGGTGTTTAGGGTGCTTGATGTTTTGTGGAGAAGTGCTGCGAGTAATGCTGTGAATTCAGTTCGATTGCAGCCACTTCATGATCATCATCCGCACTACATCTACATATACCCAGAAGCAACCGGCACGACCCCAAAATTTTTGGTCGAGAACCGCAACAGAAGGCAGCACAGGAACAGAAGCAGTATGCATATATGCGCTGGTGGAAAAGCACTAGCAGGCGTTTCAAGGTCTCGTAATAGTTTGGTATGATGGGAGGGTTTTTTCAGACTTTGGGATTGGCATATTCACAAATTCAAATCACAGGGTGTGGTGTTTTACGGCGTTTCTGGCTGCACTGGATGGCTGCATGGGGTAATGACAGGGCAATGTATACGATGTGGTTGCTTGGGTTGGGTTGGCTTGAGCTGGTTTAGCTTGGCTGGCTTGGCTCAATTTGGATCAGCTCTCTGCTGAAAATTTTTCTCTGTTGAAGTAAGATCTTACATGTGGCGGGGAAGGATGGGCGAGGTTTGGAAGTGGAAATTGATCAGGATGTGAAGGGTGGATGGATGAAGCAAGTGGGGAGGTGAATGAGAGAACAGAGTGTCCCTGGCTGCGTGTATATCTATATCATGAAAGTTTGAAGAGAAGGAAAGGGGGGGAGAGGTCGATACACGCATGGAAATTATACCACCTCCTACCTACCTCTCACCTACCTCCTACCTATGTAACAGGCATTGAGTTGACTTAAGTTGGACGCAATGAAAATGAATCTGAATTCAACAACACACACTGCATACATACATACCTGTAAATTAAGCGAGGGGGCTATATCAATTGACGAGTAAGTACATAGGTAGGGTTTCTTGTTTGTGTTTTGTGCTTCGCGTTTTTATGGTTTTGTTATTAGAGAAATGTTATGTTGGGTTGGGCTACCGAGAGCGACTGAGTGGGTGGGATAGATGGCTGGCTATGTAAATGTGAATATGAATATGGATGGGAATATAAGTGATAATGGGATCGAAAGTTAGGAGTGACGCGAGAGACAGGAAGATATATATATATGTAGCAGGATAGATATAAAACTTGGGGTATGTAGTGACAGCCTCCCTTTCTCTCTCTCCCCCTCTCCATCCTATACAGTCCTCCGCCATTTCTCCCTCGCTTTGCTCCGTTTCTCTCATCTCTTTGTCACCTCTCGAATTCAGAGCAAATTCATCATACGCCAGCCACAGTTCCCTCAAACATCGGACAGACGGACAGACATCAATCATCAAAACACCAGCGACGACCCTAGCCTACCCCTTACCCCCCTTCTTTCCCTAATGTCATTGAAACGACGTCTCGTCCCATTGGAAACCGTCCAGGTACGGATCCTGCATATACAGACCGACATCCACATCCGTCATATCGAAGCCCATGTCATTATTGTTCATCAATTCGCTATTATCCGGTATGCCCGTCATGAGATCAAAGCTCTCCGGGCTATCATTGCGCGCACTGTCTTGACTGCTACTCTTCATGGTGGTGTCGATCACGGCGCGAACCTGCTTCGCACACGGCCACGTATTCGAGATACCCTCGATGGCATCGATGACGAGGCCCAAAGGCTTCGCAACATCGACCGCGTCCCACGACGAGCCCTCGATGTACCGCTTCATGAGGATGATGCTCGCGGCTGAGGCGAGGATGTGCACGACCGTGAAGGGCAGGTGGCTGTACTGGTAGTTGCGGGCGTAGATGCGCAGGAGCTTGAGGATAGCCTCGAGCGATTCGTAGCAGATGGATACGTCTTGGCTGGTGGCTATCTTGGGGTCGCGGAAGAGGTTGCGTGGCGGCCGGTGAAGGATTATCATTGCCGTGTGGTACAGCATATGCAGATGGAGGACTAGCGAGGGGATGGGCCCTACCGACCTGTGAGGTGTGAGTGCCGAGTTAGTGTGTGTGTGTGTGAGTGAGTGTGTGTGGATATATCTTCTTGTGCTACGGGATATGCAGGGGGATTTCGGCTGTAGAGATGGTGGTACGAAAGAGGCTTACCATTGATTCCAGTGAAGCTTGGCTGGGAGGTCCGCAGACCATTTGGTAAGTGCAACGTGGATGTCATTGATTGAGTTTGCGAGAACCGTTTCTTCGGCTTCGACGTTTCGGTTCTCGAAAACTTCTGTGATCATTCGGTGGAGAATCTTGCAAAGCTCCGCTTGTTGGATGAATGCTGCCACGAGAGCCATGCCGTCTTCGTATGCTGTCTCAGATGTGCCTTTCATGATGTAGGTGTTAAGCAGCAGTTCCCATTCTGGTGGGTAGGGAATGCGGATTGTGTCATGTACATCTGATTGTCCTGGATACAGAGCAGGAGGCCGACCAAAATACAGACTGAGATGCTTGTCGGCAATGAATGCAGCCCAGTAAGTCCGTCGTAGAATCTCCCGCTCAACTCTCGAATCATCCGAGCCATTCCAATTGTTGGGGTCTAGATGGAGACCCATCTCATGGGCAAGTCGGAAAGCCATTCCAGAAAAGAGCCATCCTTTCGAAGTTTTCCCATGCCCAATTTCTCGATGACCCAGTAAAATCAGCGCCTGAAGAGTTGTGAGATTTGGCGACTCCAATGCGGATCCATATAAAAGTTGTTGGGCACGGTTGAAGAAGATATCTGAGATCTCCCTTGGAGCAATCTCTTCACTTGCCAGCGCGCCCATAGAACAGATAGCATACATCAACAGATCCGAATAATAAGGGCCATGACCAGCATCGTAATCTCGTAGGAAATACTCTCGGTAAAGACACATGTGATATTGATACTGGCTCTTGAAGAAGGCAGCCATCAGATTCCGACATAGTGCACTACTAGGAGAGAAAGCCGAGTTGATGTGATTACTCGCCGACATGTCCTCTAGAATACCAGACCCAGACATCTCCTGGACGTCAAACGCAGATGATGTCTTCCTTGGAGCTTCAACAGCCGCCGGTGGTGGTTCCTGATCCTGAGAAGGACTGATTTGGAAGAAACTTGTGGCGCCATAGAACTCAGCGGCTTTGCCATCTTTCAGACGCCGCAAGTGACCAGTCCTCGATCTAACAGGTAACCTAACAGCCTTATCGTCGGCTGGCTCAGTAGGAGCAACAGATTCCTCTTGCTTGATAAATTGGCTAGCCGACTTGCTGAAATTCGCTAGCATCTCATCCCTCTGAGCACTATCCACCGAAGCCAGCTTCGTGATGAACTTCTCTAGCGACGTGATTCGACCCTTCAGCGCCTGGACATATCCTCGCGGCGAAGGCCTATAGCGCATCAGCACGTGTAGGGTAGGACAAATTTCAATTACCACCTCGCAGTAAGCAAATCGTCAATTATGTAATAAAAAATAATAGCATACCTCTGCTTCTCACCAGAACCAACAAAGTTGCACTCCACTTTGGCTTTCTCACACTTGGAGCATGGCAATAGGCGGTCGCATTTTATCTAGACACACAGAACACGACATTAGTATATGCATGTGAGTGCTCCTAAATCGAGTCGATTTGACTTGACTCGACTGAAACTGGATTTTAAGGGCCCGCCGCACCCCACCTTTCGACGTCTACATCTCTCGCATCTGAGTCGTTAGTGTTTTGTGCCTTGGAAATGGGGGCGCTAGAGGGGTAGAGTTTGAATTTTTTTTTATATATATGGATGGGATGGGTACTCACGAAGTCTGAAATGTCCTCCTCTCCATCTGCTCATCAGGCGGAGGGTTCATCGTTGCGACGACGACAACGACTACGCCTACGACTATACTCTCCTACTCCTATTTGCGACTCGCTCTTGGCGAAAACGTGCTCCTGCTCGGGGATAAGCGGCTTTGCTCACTCACGGGGGCACAAGGCCGGTTGTAGTCGGTCAGCCTTCTTGAGGTCCTGGCTGGGCTGGGTTTATGGTTGTACAATAGCTGAAAGGGTATTCGGTACAATAAGGACTCCTTCTCAAGTGGGTGTAAGGTATGTTCTAGCTGGGTCGAAGAGAAAGCTGTCTGGAGAATATAAAAGGCAGAGGCAGAACAGAGTGTTTGAATGCTTATCTTGGAGAATCACATCCAACCGTTCCCAACAGGGGGATCGATCCGGTGAGGCTGAACAATCCAAATCGAGTGGATCGTTATCCGGGTGAAAATAACCCGATGATCAGGTGATGGATTTCATGATTTGAATACCTTTGCTGTAGGTATAAAGAAGCGAAGGTATTCGAGGGGTCAAAGAGGAAAAGGTTGGGAATAGCTTCAACTAAGTGCTCGGATGGGTAATGTCTAGTGCACGTTGGTCGAGGATGACTAGAGCGACGGGAGAGTTCGAGAAATCCCTGGCTAGAGGTTGAGGGGAAGTGGCTGATGCTCAAAGTCAAGACATCGCCCCCACATTGCATAATATTCTAAAAGGTGCTTCAATGCAGACCATAAATGTCTACAAGACATAAGGTAGGCGATGTGATGGATATAAATCTTGAAGCAGTTTGCATTCGTGTAATCATTCCGAAGGGCAGCATCTTATCGCCCAATGTACCGTACCATGAATGTACATTATCAAATACATCGACTCATCATATCCTGTCTGCCAAGCCTTCGCTCAAGCGAAAACCTCGCTCGGATGGCAGTCTCTATAAGAGATGGCGATAAAGGCATTATTCAAGCCATAGCGTCTTCTTTGTTGGCATTCAGCCTCTGCGTTCTTCATTGATACACATAATTCTCTATCCAGCATCAGACACTATGGGTATTCTATCATCCTGTGGCACTGCCATCACTCGATTTCGAGAAGTCTCACCATTCTCAACATCCCTCTCGTCTTCTTCGATAATTCTTGTTATTGTTCCTCTCGATACCTTCTTCTTGGAACTTCGTGCATCGGTACGCTCGTATGCAAACCTGCTGTTATCGTCCGGCTTGAAGATATGTGGAAATCTGAATAATATCAAACGTCTGGTAGCTGGTAGACACGGTATGATGATGGCGAGGTAGACTTCAATTGCGGTCCAGAAGATTGTGCTTGCATAGTCCCCTGTAATTTGTTTAGCTGTGGACTTTGAGGTTTGAAGCGAATTATGAAGATCATACATGTTTTGTTCTTTGAGTCCTTCAGAGCCACAATTTTGGTGAGTCGAATGATCGAGCACATGCAAAGCCTGTAGACTGTGAGTGTATGTAAAAGAGACCCGAGCCTCGAAAATCTTACAGTATGCCTATGTTAAACATAGCAAGGATATTAATCTTTTTCTTCTTGGTGGTGTGTAATTTGAGCAACCAAGGTACAGGGAGGATCAGGATCACAATGTCTTGAGCGATGTTGATAACGGCAGAGGCATATGTGAGTGCCGTCAAATCAAGACACTTGGTTGATTCATGCCCATCCTTCCATCCCTCCCAGTTGTACGAAATCGGCAAGCATTGTAGCAGGCTTAGAAGCTGGAACATGACCATGGTAATGGCGACCCAACCGAGGAGCACATAGCAAGCAATTCTGAAATTTGCATATGGGAATATTCGTAAGTAAAATATCAAAACAGAAATTTTGCATAAACTGATCACGGTGACGTAAAGAAGTGATCCCCAGTAGAAATACTTGGATGTTTTAGTTGAAGTCCTTACTGGACAGGAGAACTTCACCTACCTCGAAAGCACTTGTGATGTCGTTGGGGACAATGTTCCACATATCATGACCACTACCATGAAGTTAACAAATACGCTTTGCTGGGGGACGTAGTGAAGACTAGATATCTTACAATCCTTTCAACGCAGTCATAGTTCCAACAACCCCAAAAGGTATCAACGTGAGCTATAATCATATCAGTTAAAGTCGAAAAGGAAAACAACCTCAGATTATTTCTTTTGGATTATCTTTGGTTCAAGCAAAGGCTCTTCCAGACTCTATGGAAGATATAGGTATCTCTCTGTGATAATAAACGAAGTGGAAACTCACATTGACAACAACCATAACCCAGTCGTCCGACCGAAACTCTCCATCCAATTTCCACCGCGAAGCTAGACGGATGTTCAGGATAACGGCAGCCACAGTTCCCAGTACGACAGTCCCTATCAATGATGGCGCCTGCGATCTAACCGGGATGCCACAGGCTCGATCTGAGATGTTCCTGACCTCTATTGTGATAGTTAGTATACACCGAGGCATCTTCAAAAGTCGAGATTTGAATGGCTTACGGAAACCCTCGATTATTGAGCAGTTTTTCTCGGCGCATAGATTAACTGCCGCAGCAAATTCTTCTGAGCAGGTACATGTACTGTTGTTCAAGGCACATCCAACATTGGAGAGTGCCTCGAAAATGCAAGAAAGCTACGCATTCGCATTAGCGACAAATATAAGATAGAAAGTTTACTTACACCACAGGCTGGTAAGTCACTGAGTGTTTGATTAATAGCTGCGTTGGCAATGAAAGCAAACAGTCCAAGAGTTAGAGCTAAAACTCCTCTGAATTGCATGTTGAAAAACCCGGGCTTTAGAGACGACCGTCCCACCTCCGCGTTCACGAGTATGGATTTCTTTCAATGTATCTGTTCTTCCCTCACTTCCCGAGCCTCAGACAGCTGATGAAGTAGGTCCTTTGCCAGATCAAATTAGGCAGTTGCTCATGACACCAAAGCAATTTCAGAATATCGTCGTAAAAGCAATCCCCAGAAACAACTATCATGTTGGAAGACTCTGGATGAACTCCAGACCCTGATAAATCATCGTTCGGAAAAATAGTTGAAACGATCCTTCGAGCTAGAGAAAACCTGTTCTTGACACTCGAACGTGGAACAAAGGCATCTCGCATGTACGCTTTGATCCGTGCTGGTGCACTGAACTGCCAACGATGTTCAAATAAGGTTTTCATGCAGCTATTCGGTACAGAAATAAAAGGTGATTCTCGGAGGCTTCTCCTTGATTGAAGGATAACATATCACCCATGATTCAGGAAAAGTCTGTGGTGCGACAAGGAGTCAACGGAATACCAAAACGGATAACAATTGTAACCCAGGGCCACAGAATGACCTAGCACAGATGCGAACTTCTGGATATGATGAAACTAAATCAATGCAGCACATCGGATGCATTTGCATCTCTTGATGTTTCCACGTCGCTCTGATCGGCGAGTATGTCTGTAATAGGTATGCGTGGAGCTGGGACATTATGAGTAACAGTTGTGAACTTTCGAAAAGATGCGGTTGGACTTGCTCATTTGATGACAAACACTGTGTTCCATTGATAGGGCAGGCAAAAAGCTTGAGGTTGAACTGAAACTATGCTCGCGAAGCTTGGCTTCTTGTCTGAGTTTGGTAACTTTAGAGTCGTCGGAATCCTTTCAATTCGTTCCTATAATTCCGAAGATACGAGCGGTATAACCAACCCACTGATTTTGACGAACTGATGATTCCATGGTCGTTGATACCAGATTGAAGAGAGCAACCTCTGATGTTGAACAATGGATTGGGTTATGTCATGTCCAAGCGAAGCTCGCCCCTGCAGTGGAGCAGAAACAGCCGAGGTATAGTCCGATTTTGAGTACAAGCTCCTTCGTGAGTAATTCAAGGTTTGACCCCTCCAAACAACATTGTATTTTGCTCCAGTAGATCTATTCTTCATTCATATTTATCATGACAACCAACATCCTCATAGTCGGCGCCGGTGCCGTAGGTGCATTTTACGCCTCCCGACTCGCCCAAAACCAAACAGCCAGTGTCTCCGTCATCTGTCGCTCAAACTACCAAGCCGTCTCTACATCAGGATTCAGTATTACCTCCCCCAAATACGGCGCCTACACCTTCAAGCCCACACACACGTTCCCTTCGCCAGCTGCAGCTCGATCCGCCAACATAGTATGGGATTACATCGTAGTCAGCACGAAAGCCCTGCCCGATATCTCGGACGACTCGGAGATCCTGATTGATTTGGTGACTAAGGGACGCACGAGCATCGTGCTGATACAGAATGGACTCGGGGTAGAAGAACCATATGCGACGCGCTTTCCAGATGCCATTGTGTTGAGTGCTGTCACCATTGTGAGCGCGGCGCAGACGAGTCATGGAGTCATCAAACATAACCGGTGGACGAGGATCAGCATTGGACCATGGCTCCCGGAAGCAACAGCAGAGCAGGAAAAGGCAGCTGTGGAAAGCAATCGGAAGTTTGTCGAACTGCTAAAATCTGGGGGCATCGCGGATGCAGAAGCCTATTCTCACAACAAGCTTGCTGCAGTTCGATGGCACAAGATAGCAATCAACGCGAGCATGAACCCGTCTGCAGTCCTCTCCGGCGGAAGCACAAACAACGCCATGTCCATGGACACAGAACTCTATATTCATCTCAAAGGCGTCATGGATGAGGTGCTCACTACCGCCCCAAAAGTCCTTGGTACAGCTCTGCCGAAAGATCTTGCCACAAGTGAGGCTCTGCTCAAGAGCACGCAGAAGAATACGAGTGGGAGCAAGCCTTCTATGCTACTGGATTGGGAGCAGGGCAAGACAATGGAGTTGGAGGTTATTCTCGGCAATCCTATTAGGATTGCGAGGGAGAAGGGATATGAGATGCCAAGGTTGCAGACACTGTATGCGCTGCTGAAGATGGCACAGAAGAATCGAGACCAGGCAAAGAAGCAAAGCAGCAAGATATGACACCGCAATGTCCAACGACGAAAAGTTCGACGATTCACAAAGTGCCTACCAAGTAAAGTCAAACTTCTTTCTTGTTCTGTCCTTTGAACACTTTCTCATTTCTACCTGCAAGGTTGTATGAAAACGAAAATGTTGAAAGGATAGGAATCAAGTGAAGATTACAATGCACAGATGTACTCGCAACAGCGGAAGGATGTAACGGTGAAAGCAATGTATTAGCACTAACATGCCTCCGTGTTTGCAATGAAAAAGGAGGACGGGCCGAAAGCTTGTTATTATGTGCCATTGTTATCCGCTGGGCTATACACCAACTGCACAGGAACAGGAAGGCCTGAGTGTACATTGGAGTGTACCTCTTAATATATCCGGCATCCTTCAGATGTCAGGACGTTACAAGGCCCAGTCAATACAGTTCGATTCACATAACTACCATGTGAGTCTAGCTGCCAGTGTTCGGACCCATGGTCCAGCTGGAAACAACAGAAAGCGTAGGATTTACAAGCGAGAAGCTCATGTATATAAACCTATCGAGCTACTCGATATGATACCAAACATCCATAGAATCATGCATGCCATGTTCGACAGCCAGCAACGTCAGCAATGCCTTGCCTTGCACGGCACAACAACTTTATCCTTGACTCGACTCGATTCGCGTCTGGTAATTAGATAGTGAATTAGTTAGACAGGTAGCGTCCATAATGACACACCTTGCTTCACACAGTAATCCATGACTCCACACGCCACGATGCGTGACGATATCAATTAGCTGAAGATCCAAAATTTGTATCAGGAGCTTCGATCACTGCTCTTACAGTTTGTGTCGGACTTAGTTACCGAGTAAGGTATATCAGTGAAGGATTTATTCCATTCCATTCCATTCAACTGCTAGCCGAAGACCACAAACGACAACATAGCAGCATATACATCTCTAAATTTAACTCTATATCTCTCTAATTGCAAATGACCACCAACCAATCTATAAGAAAGTCTTCCCTTCCTCCCCTCCTCCCTAACTCGACCCGACTCGACTCTATCATGCCCTAATGCCAATGAAAATGCACCACCAATCCCTTTATATCGCTATGCTTTAAACCCAGACTCGAATTCAATCTCAATCTCAATCTCTCAAATTGTCAGTAACCTAAACCCAAACGCAGACCCTAGATCGAAATCCAAATCCAATATGCCAAATCCAAATGCCAGATCCAGATCCCAAATCCCAAAAGTCTACCTATGCATGCATGCCTTCATTACCAAAAGCGACGACCTAGAGTGCCTGTTTTCACTCATTCTCGCTCCACTTAAATTAATTGTCAATCAATTACTCCGTCTACATCTTCTCTATCCGCTCCTCCTCCTCCTCTGTTCCCTCACTGACATCGCCTGAATCACTCACATCACTCATATCATTCATGCTAACAATATCTGTATCCCGACAGTCGAGCACTAAACGAAAATATCGAGTTAGCAAATATTCATCACTCATCAGCAACCACCAATTACTACCGATGATTGCAATACCAATCCTGGGGCCGGAAATTCAATCCAATTTCATCGACGAGAATGTAAGGAACTGACAACGACAGTACTTTGTTACGTAACCAGATCCGAGATCTCAGATTCCAGATCCCAACAAACGACCACGAGAACGGGAACGAAAATCACATGGGAAAAGAAAAAGTTTGGCGTGCTTACCTAGCATATGTCCCGGTGCATGCGACATCACGACGCCCTTCAAATTCGCTTGCATCACCGCATTCTGCGGTGTGACGCCACAACCCCAGAAGACAGGAACCAGCGGATCATCCTCCTCCTCACCCTCACTCTCACAATCCTCAGCCATCTCACTCTCCACGCCTTTATCGCCAACTTCGCTTGCAATTTCCACGTTTCCACACCTGAACCTCTTCCTTCTGCACCCAAAACCTTCCCCTATCTCGTTAACGGGCGCATCCCCAAATTCTGGGACATCAACATCCCTAATCCCCAGCCTCCCAACAGCGTCCCACCCCCAGTCCAATGGCTCCCCGTGCGTAACCTCATACTTGCGCGTGATCTCCCTCACTTTCTCCACCTCGCTCAGTCGATATGGTCGCATCGAAACCACATACGTAGCATTCCTAAATACGCCCGCTGCGCACAGCGGCACTGTCGTCTTATACATAGGTACATTCCTTCCCTGAAGCGTATGCTTAGGCGGAAGTCCTGCGTCCGCGAGCGCGCTTTCGAAGCTAAACGAGCATCCGATGAGAAATGCAACGTAGTCGTCTGTCCAGCGGTCAAGAACATCGGGTGTTTGGAATGAGACGAGCTTGCCATCCGCGTAGACATTGTATTTTGGCGCGTCGGTGCGGATGTCGACTTCGTGGAGAATTTGAGCGCCGTTAAGTTGGGGCAGGTGTGATTTCACGGCGTCCCAGCGCCCGGGAGAGAGCGACTCGGCGATGAGCGGGCATGGGACGGGGTTGCGGGCACAGAGAAGCCGGAAGTCTGACGCGTAGAGCGATGGGAGGATGATCAGGTTCGCTTGTAGGTAGGTGGGGGCATGGCCTGATGTGGGGGTCGTGTGGTGATTTGAGCGGCAGGCGGAGCGGATTTCGGAGCCTGTTTTTGAGGGAGTCGTGGGTGTGGTTGTAGTGGTCGTGGTTGTGGTTGTGAAGAGGTGTTTTGTGGTAAGGGCGAGGGTTGGTGAGTGAGGAGGGGTGTCGCTTAGCAGACTCGGCATGTTGTCCTTCTCAATGGCGTAAATGTCCAGCTTTAATTTCGTGAAGAATAGTCGGACTTGTATTCCAATTGCGTGAGAGAATCTTGCTTTAGATAAAGCTTGAAGGGGCTTTGATGGTGGAATTCGCTGGCTGAGTTATAGCTAAGGTTGATTGATGTGTGAATCAAGTTTGCAGTACTAATCTTGACTAAACTCAATGACCTCAGGCAATGTTGATTCCCACAATCTTGGTCCAGTCAATCGAATTCTGGTGAAGCTAAGCAAGTCCAAGTAAGTAAAAGTATATCGTATACAGTCATTCGATACTGCAACGTGAATGGACGGACATCCGACTCCGGAACCTGGTGATTTTGAGGGGTGTTGGTTAAATTGACGAATGGGTGTGAGTATGGGACCTTGCGGATCTTGTGTACCTTCGATAGGTTGAAATGGGTATCGCGGTTGTGTATGTAGGCGGCTTAAACGGGAGGAAGGAAGGGAGCGTTTATTTGATTAAGCGGAGGCTTGCAGTTGCAGTTGCATTTGCTATCCCAACCAGTAAATTGAGTATTGGCTTGGTTTGGATATGAGAAAATACGGTATGTGCTTGGGTATGTATGGATTGGAAAAGTAAGAGGGATATAAGACAGGAAACAAGAAACAGGAATGCACCTCCTTTTGAGCTCCTTCATGAATGAACACAACTCCCCCCTTAGGAAACTCACAAGGACAAGGTACCTAAGTAGGTAGCGCAGCAGAACTGTACGTAACTTTCGGGTCGGGGAAAGAATGGAAGAGCACAATACCATGCTCGCCATGTCCTCCACGGCAGGAGGGATTGGGTAATTGGGCAACAGAGAAACAGGGAGATCTGGATCTCTCGAGTTGTCCCCAACGGTCTGGCGATCGGAACACTTCCGGACCTCCATGTGATGTGAGGACAGAGTGATGCGTGCAGGTACGGAAGGTGAGCTATGAGAAATGTGGAAACCATAACTGTAATAGGAAAGAGGATAGTACCAAGGGGACGGTTGTTGGGTTGCTGGGTAAGGTTGGCAGTTGAAAAGTACGGAGGTACCGTACGAAGTCGCAATCGGGGGAAATCCATGATCATGCGGTGAGTGAAGTGAAACATGCATAACATAAGGCAGACAGACAATATATGGGACTTCGTGACTTGCGAAGAGAAATAGTAAAAGTACAAAGTTTGACCATGACTAACAGATTCATGGGGGTCATCAGCTTTTGCTTTTGCTTTTGCTCTGATGAGATTGGTTGCTGCTTGGTTGTTGCACGACTGAGCACTCCAACGGTGACGGTGTAGAATGTGTGCATGTTGAACATGTTGTGCTTGAGCCTCTTTGGGGTCGGTGTGTTTATTGTGTGTGTGTTTTTTTCTTTCTCTTTCGTAGTGTGTCAGGTGGACAGCTGATGGGAATTGGTCGGATAAAGGTATGTGCATGCCCTGTACTGATACTCCTGCATTGCAACGCAATGGGATTGTGACTTTGTGGTTTGATTTGGTGGAAGAGAATTGTCTCTTGGTAGGAACCTTAATTTGCGAGGAATGCGTGTGATATGAGGTCTTGTGTGGTAATGTAAGATGAGGTGAATATCTCCGCCAGTATCGTGACTTGAAGATTCTCGTACCTGAACCTGGACGGATCTGCATCTGCATCTAGATCTGAGTCTGAAATGAAAGCCATTTGCGTGTCTATTCTGGGGGAGGAAGGTCGGTTGGGGATTGGGTGGATAAATGTAAGACAGGACTGTGACTTTTCTTCTTTCTTCTGAGTTGAAACATCATTAGACTTGGAAAGACATCGGAGATACAACTACCGGCTTTCTTCAAGGAGAACGCCTCCAAGGAACAAGTGGGAGATGTGAAGCCGAGTGAGTGAATGGTTGGCTTTTGCGTTCATGTGCTCCTTTGCTCCTGGCATCGGTGGCGTTGATAAGTGACGATACAGTAGAGCAACTGAGGCTTGGAACTGAGCTATAAGATCTGAGGGGTAGGTAGACATCCCATCGATAAGGAGTCTTCTTTTAGTACTTGTGTACTCAATGACAATGCTGTTCACGATGTGCTTCCTTGCCAGGTCATATATTGACACTTGACGTTGTCACTTCGACTTGGTTTGTATCACTATATATTTTGTCCATGTAGGGCGCTGGTAAGATTACCATAGGTAGGTAACGTCTCCTAAAAGTTCTTGATGTTCCTGATATTTAGCACATTCACTATAATTTTCGATGACGTGGAGTTGAACGAATTTGGTCCATATTGGGAAGTTACTACCAAAGGTGAGGTTCAAATGTAATTGATGAAGTTGAGTTTCATCTCTTTTTCTGATATAAATCCATTTCAACCATTGATAGGACCCAAGTGAAGAAACGCTGCCAATATTCTTCGTAAATCTGAGTTTCAATCATAAACCATTCTCATACACTACATACGACACTAAGTCCAAAGAAGCTAAAACTCGATAAAAACCCAAGCGAACCAGCTCCAAATTTGTCGAGTACTCGTATTCACGATCTACAACCTCAATTCAGCCCCAATTCTTCAGTCAGAGCCAGAGACCCCCCTCTCGCCCTCACCTCGCATTGCCGCAGGTATCTATGCCATCTGCATTCCACACATTTAAACTCGTCCCAATGGCGTCTACCATCAGTCGACAACCGACTCCCATACTACCTCCCTCCACACCAGCCAACGGCAACAGCAATGCTAATGGACGCCCGTCTCCCGCACTCTCTCAGCAGAGCATCAATCATCTACAGCGCGAAATCCAAAACTCCTCCACGCCTACCTCCGAGTCACGAATGAACCCACCTTCGATCCCAAGGTCATTGATGACACCTTCACGCGATATGCGCGAAAGTTCCGTCTTGTCGGCCGCGGGAAGCAGTGCGCGCAAACCGCGACAGAATTTGGATGAACGCGACCATATCCTGATGGTTAAGCATTGCTTGGAGCAGAAGGATGGATTTAAGGAAGGAACAAAAGCACAGTTTTGGACGGGAGTGAATACGGCGTTTCAAAGGGACACAGGCAAAATTCTGGCGCAGATGAGTGCTACTGTTGGAAGACTGGTTGAAGCCCGCAGACGTCAAATATCAGACTGGGAGAATGGCGTCATTCCACAGAAGCCTGGCGGCGAGTTGAATGACTCTTTGGATGAATGGATGGAATTTCTGAAGATTGAGGATGGTGATGCTGAGGCAGAGAGGATGAGACAGGTCGATGCGAGACGGAAGGTCGAGGAAGCAAGAAAGGAGGCCAGAAGACAGGCGATCGCAGCAGAAGCAGCCACAGGTATAACTAATGGAGAAAGCTCACGAACAAGCTATGGCCCAGCTCCACAACCACCAGGAGGTATGCAGCAACAGCCGCAGCAAGAATCTCCACGCCCGATTGTGTCTCAAGCACAAGGACAGCATCAATACATAGCAAGCACGGTTCAAGCTGGAGAGATGGTTGTCGCGAACCAGCAGCCAGTAAACGGCTACCCACGACCATCGCACAAGCGCAAGCGCCTCAATGAACGACAGCTGACCCGCGAAATGCAAGATCAGATGCAAGCCGAGCAGCACTGGCACGTGCAGCAGCAAGCAGAACAAGCAGAACAACCATACGCCATTGCCAACCCACCGGAACCACCTCGCCGTGTAGTCGTCGAAGGTGCGATGACCAAGGAGGACTGGCGAGACATAATGGGCAACGATGCGCGTCTGCGGGCGCTCGAGATGAAACTCGAAAAGATCGACACTTTGGTATCGCAAAACAACAAGCTATTGCTGCAATTGGTCGCGAACCAGGCGCGGGATCAGGACGAGCGAGAAAAGGAGAGGAATCGCGATCGTCATGTAGAGGACGAGGAGAGGGTGCCTGTTCATCTGGACGCTGATTTCGAGCGAGATTATCTGTGAGCCACGTCCGTCCTGTCCGACTCAATCTCTATGAGTTTCCTTCCCGGGCCATTTTCTTCTCTCTCTTTTGAATGGCACACATACTGAGATTTTTTGGGGAAGGTCGGGTCGATTTTCGAAAACGCCTTTGCCTATAACTTAATTTGGATATTGCCTTTCGAAGCTAAATCTCACAAATTGATGACTCGGTGCACGAAGCGAGGGCTTGGAAAAATACATAGCGAAGCATATTTCACTGTGTTAAATAACCACAGTTGCTCACCAGGATGGCACACAAGCAAAACATTGCTTGTCACCACGGCATGCTTTCCATGCACAGTAAGTCTCTCTTACCATGCCATCAGGTAGACTATTGCTGGTCACATGCACTGACACTCCTGCAGTTGTGTGAATGTACCACCACTTCACTTTACTTAGGGTTATACCCTTTTCTTATCGTGACACTTTCAGCATTTACGACTATGGATCTGGTCTGGTTTGTATGGGTTACCGGCGAATGGATGGAAGGAAAGGAAAGGATGGCAAATCTTACTCTGGAGGAAAGGAAATGATCTCCATGCTATTTATCTATACCAGGCGTTCAGGTGTTTTATGCCCATTACTACTGGGAGGGGAGCACTCACTGGTTGATACCTCTCTGCTTGTTTTCTCGCTTGATATTTTTACCACTTCGAATAAGGAGGGACCAATAGAAAGGGGAAGCAAGTATTATCTTAACCTTAAACTTGGTCATAACCTTAGTTCTAGCAAAATGTGCCAATACAAAAGATCGTTGATCTCTAACACTCGAGTAGTCGATTTGATCCATGTCTACACGTGAATCTTGGTATCGTCTATCAGCTGAGTTGAGTATTCTATAAGTGGGTATATATATTTAAAAATACCTACCTCGTAGCTAGTCTTTCTACACCTGTCATATCACAGCCCAGCCAACCATCCATCCATCCGACTAAGACTAAGACCCAATGGAAAAGCTAGGCAATCAATGATCCATTCATCCCAGGGAAAAAAGCACATCACCAACAAAAGTTGGATAATACAGATCGGATCGGATCATATCAATTCCTCGACTATCGAATCAGATAGTCACTAAGCTACAAGCTACAAAATACAACATTCCATGCCGTGTCACGCCACACCACGCCAATCTCAAACTAATCTTTCACCTCTTCAACCACAAGCAAATATGGTATCAAACCAAAATCAACTACTCCCAACTGCACGCACTGTCTGGAATCCGCTCGCTTCGCCCTACGCCCCTTGGGTACCTCCAATTAGAGTACAACTAGCACAACAACGTATCAAAATGGAAAAGTGTACAAGAAAATCCCCCAAACCACAGATAGACAGACAGACAGAAATAAATAAAGAAACTCGTCAAGCATCATCCGTCATCAGCCCGCCGTTGGTCCCCATATTAGCCATTGCTTACAAATCTCACTCGCTCTCGCCTTCGCACGCCACAAATGCCATCATGCTCATCTGCTCTGAGAAAATAGGAAAAGCTCGCTTGCTCGCTTTTGTGGATATGCTATCGCTAGCATTCTGATACAAGGAAATAAAACGTAACGTTCGTAAAGAGTGTTGGTCGTCGATTGGTACAAATTTAAAAACAGCTTGAGTCTCACTCTCCACGTCGGTTGCTGGTTCGGCTAGGATTTCTTGAGGATGCTGTTCCTACTTTTGACGCCTTTGACTCAGTGGCTGGCACGACTATTGTATAGCGACCTTTTGTAGAGTCTAGATGTCCTACATCATGTTTTCCTGTTTTTCATTAGGGTTGGATCAAAGTTCTAGTAGGACTGGGACATACCATCACAACATGCTCTGACATTCTCCAACTTGTCAGATTCTCGGTCCTGCTTCTCAATCATTTGACGAAGATCCTCGGCACTGTCATGCACCTCGCTTGCCTCATAGATGTTGTGATCACTGCTAAGACTGTTTCGGCTTCGTCTGCTTGAATACGACATCGAGTGACCTCCACCTGGCTGCTTCCAGTAGCTACTCAACCTAGAGAAAGTACCACTCAGCTGAGGTCGCGAACCCGCAGTTGATGTCAAATGAGGTTGGGCAGACATCCGATTGGCCTTGCCAGGAGACTCATTACGAGTTGTCCGGCTGTTGTAAGATGACAAAGACCCAGGACCCCGACGAGTGCTTCGTTGCCCAACATATCCGGGATTAAATTCATCAACATCATCTTGGGTCAAAACACCGTTGGCTACATCCGATGTGTCGGCTACAGCATCTTCTCCGGTCCTCAGCAGCAGATAAGACAAAGCATTGAACCAAGTCTCATGACGCTGTCCAGTTGTTGCAGTAAACTTGACATGTCGCCCAGGAGTGATGATGACCAAACTCTTACGATGTAATCCTGGAGGCATTGGATTGTCATCAGTCACAACACGAACAGCCTCGATCGGCACACTCTTGGCTTTCAATTCTGCTCGACCCGCAGATGAAGGGTCACGGTCGCTCCAGTAAAGAGTTCTAGTGTATGGATGAACCCAGAAATAACGTCGATGTCGGTTCTCCGAAAACGTCCCTCGGCCAGCCTTCCTAGTATACTTCCATAGATACTCTCCGATCATGGTCTGGGTAATGGCATTGATCATTCTCGGATCCGTACTTGAGTCAACGCCTTGAGGCATCATCATACCATTTCTCAAGTTGAATCGTGTATCAACTTCTGAAGCAAACGAGGATACAGATGATGTTCTGGATCTGGTTTGAGCGAGACGGGAGGAGGATCGAATCTCGGCAGTTCCTGAAGAATGGAGAGGTCTTGGGGTTGTTCCACCTCGTACTGGGCTCAAAGGCGTTTGCGAGTTTGGGGTTCTAGGGCGGAAGGATGGGTTTGGTTTGAAAGCAGATGTTGGAAGTGGTGGGGGTCCCATACTTCCCTGACCGCCTCCTGAAGAGCCACTGCGAGGCGATAATAATCCATTCGAATGCTCGCCAGAGGAGCCACTCCACGGTGCAGTGATACCTGCTGTAAAAGATCCACTGAGGGGTGTAACAAGAGGACCTCCTGAAGAGCCAGTACGTTGTGCAGCAGCTGCAATCACTTCCTTGTGATCAGTAGGTAATGGCGGGTGATAGCTTGTCATTGATCCTGTACGTCCACTGCCCGCACTACTTGGCCGCTTTATAATCACAGTGTCATGAACGTAATCTGGCTCGGTCATTTTAGACCTAGCGCGACCAATACTGCCAATGCTTTCTTGCGACTTCTTAATTCTAAGAGCGGCAGGAATATTGATGCCTCGTGGGGGAGATGAAATCTTTTGAGTATCTCCAGCGACAAATGCCTGATCTCTGTTGCCATTAAGCATCTCATCGATCTGATCAGATGACAGCATAGTCTGCGAGCTTTCGTCACTGGTTTCAACCACGATCTTCTTCACACGATCATGAGGATTGCTTGATAGTTCTTTGAGAGGTCGCTGTGATTCTGGTGTTTCAATTCGGGGAGAGTTGCTTGCGGATTGACGGGTCTCGTCCTCGGCGATGATTGGAATAGCATGATCCTTGTTCTTTCGCCCAAAGACAGATCCGAAGAAGGTTGGCTTTGGAGTGTGTGGCTGAGCTTCTTCAATAAAGGGATCTTCCTGATCCACATCTCTAGGAATAATAATGGCATTCCGTTTGGGACTTCGAAGCTCCAAGGGCTCAGTATTAACGGACTGAATGGTGCTGAACACTAACGGTGCAGGAATTAAGCGAGTCTTTGGTGGAGACTTTGGGGAATCCACTGGAAGGACCGTTGATTTTTCTGACACGAAAACATCATCCTCTTCCATCTCGATTGGCTCAAAATTCTCTGATAGTATCGAGGACATCGTCAAAGGAGCAGTGATGGCTTCAAGACCAGCAAAAGTTGTCATTGGTGTATGAGAACGAGATTGAGGAGGTTCTGGGAACTTGGCGAGCTTTTCGTCCATCAACCCAGGCTCGTATTGAGAACTCACGTCACTATGAGTGGACATTGATATGGGTCGAGGATTTTTGTACGTATCAACGCCCAGCAAGTTGTGCACGTGATCGTCAAGTTGCTCCTCGTGCCATTGACTGGCTGCATCAGCCATTTCCACAACTGGTACGCTGGCAGTAGAAGTGTGTTTGTCAGCCATGATGCGTTCAGGTTCAGCGTCTGTGGAGGTTTGTTGGTCGTTGTATGTAACGACGGGTTCAGGGTCAGCGTCTGTAGATGTTTGTTGGTCGTTGTACGTAACAACGGGCTTCGACTCGATCTCTACGTGGTCATTATTGAGAAGATGAGCGGTTTCAACAACAGCCGCTCCAGCTAAGGCAGATCCGGCCAGTAATGGCACTACAGCAGTTGGAGTAGATGGCCGAGGTTGCTCTGGTTCCCAAGGCTCGGTCATCATCCCAGAATCAATCATTGGAAGTTTTGGCACTGGCGGTGGTGCTTCCGAAAATGCCATGGGTGTATTCTTTGCAGTGCCAGGACGCGAATGACCTGGTGTTGTGGCCCGCGATTGGTTTCTACTTCTGCTTGGAGTACCCAAGACAGATTCATCTTCATCACTACCGCCCATATCCCCAAGCTCCGCGAACAGACTTTGACCAGCCGCTTGAGGGGTTCCATTTCGGCTACTATTGGCAAAGCTAGCGGGACTGCCTTGTGGGAACACTGGCTCCTCGCTTGTCACCCGGGATCGCGAAAGTCTGTTTGCACCGCGGCCAACTCTAAGTCTAAGCCGATGAGGTTGCTGCACAGTTGGTGTTCTGACATCTTCGTAGCTGTATTCATCACCAGATGTCGAGGCGGTGCTTTGGAAAGATTGGCGATTCCCGGCTTTGGTAAGCGAAAGTGGGACGGGCCTTGAGCGGACGCTGCTAGTAGTACCAGTCTCTGTTTCTGTAAGCTCATCGCTTCCGCTCATTTCCTCCACACCAGTTTGGAAATCATCAGTCTCTGTCACACCTTCCTCATTCGCAGTTTCGAATGCATCGCTTTGATCGGTCTCCCGAGAGCTGTGGAAAAGATCATTAGAATCACTCATGCTTGATCCTGCAGCAAACCCGGCTCCTGCTCCCATAGCGAGATGAGCGGCATTGATAGAAGTCGATCGGCTTGGGCTCTGCTCTCCATCATCCTCTTCCCAGTTCGCATCCTCCACGAACACCTCGCTGCGACTGTTTCTAACCTGACCGAGCTGGCCTGGCCGGAGTGGCTTCTTGAACTCTTTCGAATCAACCTTACGGGTCCGCTTAGCAACGCCAGGTCCAGGGTCTCCTCTACGAGCAGCATCCAAATCATCTCTGGCATCTTGCAGCATGCGCTTTAACTCCAGCTTTTCTGTTTTCTCTCGATGAATGTTGCCCTTTAGATTTTGTATCATCCGATGAGCATGATGTAACGAGCTCTTTAGAGTCTCTGATTCAAGCATTCCATGTCGAGGCGTTCCTTTAACTGGGGATGGAGGGGGAGAGTGCTCTGGTGTATGATCATCAGGTGCAGTCTCGAAATCTTCCTCGTTCAAGCCTCTATTTTGGTCTCTTTCATCCAATCTGCCTCGTTGATGAGCGACAGCTCTAGCTAATTCCTGATTTTGTCCTGTCAGGTCTTCGACTTTGCGCTGCAATGCACCTCGTTCGTTTTCGGCCATGGTCATACTGCGTTTAACACTTCCGAGTTCCACATCATAATGTTTTACCGCCGCGGCATGGTCTTCCGAAAGTTTAGCATGGCTAAGCTTGATATCGTCTAGTTCCTTTTGTGCTGCACTCTTTTCAGCTTGCAATATGTTGAGAGTCTGCGTTAGCTTCAGCTCCCGAGCTGCTGCTTCCTTAGCGGCTGCGATAGATTCGTGGATTTGGGTCTCCAGATTCCAGTTTTCATCCTTGTATCTATGTTCACTTTCATCCAAGCTTCTTAATCTATGGTTGAATCCCTCGGCCTCGATTTCCAGCCTAGATCTCTCTAGTGTAAGAGTCCTCACAGATTCTTCCTTCTCTGCCAACAGTGCCTGGAGATGCCTGACCTGAGACAAGAGCGAGGTGCTAATTTCTGTCGCAAATTCAATATCATGTACACGGTTAGCTGGCTGATTTCGTTGCCTTCTACTGTTTGGAACGCTCAATTTGGAAGGAGAGTTGGTAGCTTGGCTTTCGAATTTGGAAGGGCTATGAGAGCGCTTCGTTTAGTTAGTTGAAAAATCCACATGCATCGTGGCAAGTAAACATTACCTTGTCACTGGCAAAGGGAGAGCCAGCCAGCTCATTGCTCGACACTCTTGACTTGGGCAAGAAAGCCCTCGCAGATTCCCGCCCGACTTCATTGTACTCCTTCTCAATTTCCACCAACTTTTGCCGCAATTCTGGAGTGATATCTCCTTCGGTCTGCTGCTTTTGAACCTCGACCAATCTCTCTCCTAGTTCCCTTCGCTGTTGAATCAAAGTCGTTCCTAGTTTCGATGCCTCTTGTATCCTCCTCTCCGTTTCTGCAATATGGGCTTCTAATGCTCGCTTGGCCTGATCTGGAGATGTTGCCGGTCCAAGGGCGAACAGCTGGTTATCGAAATGCGAGAATCTGTGGTGACTGGCGCTCGTCGAAGTAGCAAAGGGATCCTGCTCGTCGGAGTGTGGAGGCAACACTGGCGGATCTGCCAAAGAGGTCGCCATGATTGAGGTCAGGTCAAAGGCTGACTGCAGAAGATTTTGTTGTTTTCACGTCGAGATTGATCCTTGAATGGTCTAGAGCCTCCCCACAACCCAGCATTCACGCCCGCAATCAAATCCAACGAGGGTCTTAGATGTCAATCGCGTGGAATGCTGATCATGAAATGTAAAAGAAGTATTTCGAAATCGTGTGACGTGCACCGCGATACAAAGAGAAATGGTTTCACGAACTGTCGGTTGCGGTTGTCGTTGTGTTGATTTGTGAGAGGTCCAAATGTTTTAGTTGTTGCCAGGGGCGCGTTCCTGAGGATGTTCTTTTTCTCCACACAAGACACAAGGCTATCGAAGCGCGATCGATCAAATGTCAAATGATGGTCATGAGTTGTCAATGTCTCTCCACGGAAAAGGAACGAGAAGAGAAGCAAAGAATAAACACAGGTAGCGAAGTAGAATTTGCAAAAGAATAATGGCAGAACCCCCAATCAACAAAAACTGCAGTAGAGAGCTAAAGTAATGAGGGGAGAGCATTAGATTGCAATGGCGGCGTTGATCTAAAGCATACGAGGACGAGGTTGCAGTTACATACGCCCACCGTTGTTGTTATTCGTCAGAAACACAATGCTGTGATTGGACATGGTGTGTTTTTGTTGACCTTTAAAGCGTGGAAATATCCTTCCTGACCACAAATGATAGGTTGAGGATAATCTGCTTCTAAACAAAACCAGCCGGAACAACACGATGTCACGATGTCACGATGATGTCTTGCAGACGTGATGTTTACTTTAATGCATGAATCTGCAAAATTGGCGCAATTAACGAATTAAGTTTTGTCCCAAGATATCCAGGTCCATCCCAGTGCATCATTATCGAGGAGATCCCACAAGATGAACGTCTGCACAGACTACCCGGTAAACTATGCCCGATCTTTGGATCTGAGATCCGATATAGTGCCGTGTGTCCGGGCCGAACTTAGCCGTTCCGAGAATTGATTTCTCAGCCTGGCCTTAAACTGAAGTTTGAAATTCGTAGCCTTCTCAACCCTCACATCTACAACCAAGAACATACAACATACAGGCAAAATGGAGGCCACAGAACCAGTTGCGATATTCAAGAAACGAGGTGCAAAGGGAAATATCAGGAAGCGTGCTGCTACACCACCACCAGCAAATAGCGATTCAGACGACTATTCTTCCTCTGAAGACGAGTCTGGTCGCAAGATCAAGAGGCGAAAGAGGAACACAGGCACCGTGACTGTCTCTTCCAAGAACAATGCCACCTCGAATACAGATCTCACAGCGACGAAGTATACAGCAGAGCGTAACGCGACCATAAAAAGCTCAAATGACGCCACCAAGTCAAGCAATTGGTACGACGAAAACAAAACCGATGCATTGTCAAGCAAGAACCTCCTAGGATCAACAAGAGCAGTACCAGAATCCGCAGATGGAACATACAAAGGTCTAGCCAATGCCACCAAGTTCATCACGCGAAACGCAGATGCGCCGAATCGAGTGGTCGGTCCAGTCAAAGCACCAACGAACTTACGAACAATCACCGTTACGGACTTCGCACCAGACGTGTGCAAAGACTACAAGCAAACTGGATTTTGTGGCTTCGGGGATAATTGCAAGTACCTGCACGCTCGTGAGGATTACAAGCAAGGTTGGCAGCTAGACAAGGAGTGGGAGAACGTCACCAAGGGGAAGAAAGTCTCGGGCACCAAAGTCGCGAGCGCAAATCGAAATGCCGAAGAAGTCGACTCGGATGAAGACGATGCGGCACTCGAGGGGATTCCGTTTGCGTGCATCATTTGCAGGGAGAAATATAAGGACCCCATTCTGACGAAGTGTGGGCATTATTTCTGTGAGAGCTGTGCCCTGAAGAGGTACAAGAAGGATCCTAGCTGTGCAGCGTGTGGAGCAGGTACGGGAGGGGTGTTCAATGTAGCGAAGAATCTGAAGAAGCTGCTACAGAAAAAGAGGGATAGAGCTGCGAAAAGGAGGCAAAAGGCAATTGACGCTGGAGAGGAGGTTAGCGAGGAGGAAGAAGAGGAGTAGATTTGACGCGAACGACATCAATTCTAGACTTCAGCAAATGCGAGGCGGAATTTATGAGTGGTGCCTGGATCACCTACCAAGTTTGTTTTTAGTGCTCTCTCAGTTGAGCACAAAGTTGTGAGAACGCTTTTATCCTTCCAGAACACTTCGCATTGTTCCAGTTCTCCACCATCACACCATCCTAGACACGAGGCCGTGCCATTCACAAACCACAACGACGCTCGAATCCCTCCAGATTCAAACTCTGGCTCTCGCAAATCCTTATTGTATCCAGTACTAAACCACGAGGTCAATTCAAGCTTCTAGACTGGCAACGATTGGGGACTTGTAAGAGCAAGTGTAGGCTGACGTTACACATGTATATACAAACAGGGAGGGATCTATCTTTGATAGGAATTGGAGTAACCTAGGATGAAAAGTCAAACGGATCGAGCCGAACGCTCTATCCTTATGTATAGTAGATACAAATACAATGCTAAAACCCAACAAACCGTCCCTTTAAATTTGATTTCCAAACTCCTTTCATATCATCATAGTACATACTTCTACCCAATTCCCAATAGCCATAGTAGTCTATCAGACCTCAAACCCCCCCCCCCCCCCCAGATCTTCGGCGGCAAAATTGATATATCCAAGGCAAACTTATCCATCCTATACGTCCTAATCCAGATGAGAGGTACCCAATAGCGGAAGTACTAATGACAGTGTCGTAGGTGTGGGTGTAAATCCCACCCAACACTCGCCAAGTGCGATACCGAGACATGCGAAGGCGAACTGCGTGACGGGGTAAGGCATGAGACGGCCTATCTACCGTGCCGGTGGACAGAGACGTTCTTTCTTAGGCGATTTGAATGCTGGACCTGCTGGTGTTTAAACTAAAGTAGAGATAGAACGAGGGGGAAGGGGGGGTGGGGGTTGAGAAACGAAGCTCTTGGAGGCTGCCATACACCATTAGATTGAGAAATCATCCTAAGGAGGAGAGGATCTCAATTGGTTATTGGATTGGTGGATTGGCGGATTGGTGGGATTAAATTGCTGGAGAGGAAGACGGAGGAAATGCTCTGATTTCGGGTCATGCAATCTCACTGTTGAAATTTATTTTTATTTTTAAACACGAACCTGTTAGGTGAGGCAAGTCACTTAGCTACCTAGGTACCTTTTTTACATGGTAGGTGGTATGCATTATGCTTTCGAAAAAAGAGCGCTACCATATGAGGTCCTAATTGATTATATGTATCTTCTATATACAACGAATATACCTACCCCCCAAAGTATATTTTCAAAAGTTGACAATATGCGTAAGCATGTTGGTATATATGGTATAAAAAGGTAAATCCGCCACGTAGAAGTCTTCTTTAAATCCTTAAAGACCCGAGTTTTCTTACTTCCAAAGTCTGTCGATAGCATCATATTCTACTGTAGAATTATAGTGCAAAGATAACCATCAAATTTCACTACTCAAAGTTTGCTCTTAGGTTCCAAGTCCGGACCAGTGCCTTGGAGATGGCTACCTGGATTGTGCTGCACATCGCCACTCTTACAGCATGAACCAGCCGCATCAGCAAGTACTGAAGCCGAGTTCTTAGATCCAGGGACATCGATAGCAGGATTCGCCGAGAAGAAGTCTGCAGGGCGGAGGTGCACTTGATGAATTTCAACAGGCCTGGTTATGTGTCAGCAAAGGATCCAGATAGGAGAAACATGAGAGAAAAACTCACATGACCGGCCAGTCCTCAACTCTCGGATTATGAGTCAAGCCAAAAGTATTCCAAATTACCACATCCGTGTTTTCAACATCGTCGTTTCTGGCCACAGCGTCTGCAACACCATCGACTTCCTTCTGGCTCATGTTTGTGAACTCTCCTCCAGCCCAGAACTCTCCATCTTTGTATTTCGTGACCCAGACATGATGTTGAGCAAATTGTGCTCGCTTAGCCATTACACTGTCAGGGTGTGCCAAGAGTAGCTGGGATGCACTAGGAATAAACTTGTAGGCCACAGGTTTGCCAGAAACTGGGTTGAGCTTTGAACGATTGGTCATCTTGACTGTGAGGTTCGTCATTGGTGAGGCATCGAAATAGGTTGATTTTGTAATTGGTGTTCCTCTAACTTCATACCCGCTTCCGTATGGGTTGTACTCAGCGGATAGTGGCATTGGAAGACTCTCCTCGGCAATAACGGTGTTGTTATGTCCATCAATGGCTGGATCAATACGAATGCAGAACAAATGCTGATGGTTCTGGGCCAATGCGCCAGCAGACACTATATTTCCCCATGGCGATGTTTTTCCAGGATCAATGTTGACCACACTCACAATTCCAGTCGCCCTGGTCTCCACAGTAATCCCGCCTGCTTGATCCAGCTTATAAGCGAAAATATACTCGTAATTTGCGAGAGTGATGATGAATTGCACCACAAGTTCTCGTAGCCGAGTAACAACGGCTCTCTCGGTCCGGTAATTGGTATGTTTCCACCCAATGCCATTGTCTTGCTCGTGAAGACATACAACGTTCTTACTCAAGCTTGCTTTTCCATCCGCCTCAGTCAGGACAGCATCGAAATATTTGATGACGCCAAGGCAATCGCAGCCTAGTGCTAAATTATTACTGGCGCGGCCAGCGCCAGCATCCCCAAAATCAAAAGCCTGTTTTCTGTGGAATGGAGGTCTCGGATCTCCGTACTGAATTGCGTTAGTATTAGTCGTGGGAAAATGGTATAAAAGTGAGAACAAACCGGCACTGTCATCTCACTAAGCGACAATCTATACAATACACTTCGGCCATCATAACAGACATCATGCAGAGTAGCTCCCTCACGAGGATTGAAACCAACTCGAAATCTCCACTTTTGCCATTGCACCAGTTGTCCATCAACTTGGAAGGAGGGGCCATCCGGTTGTGTAACATTAAGTGGCTTGAGATCTGTTCGAACTGGTTGAGAGAGCAATTCCGGAACATACTCCGCTGATGCACAGTGTTCGAGTATATTTGGAGAGTGAGTTCCGTATGCTAATCCGTCCTCCTTTCCACCAGTGGCCAATCTATCAATGCGGACAATTTCCTTGGTTTTGCTATCCATAACAGGGATTATTGGAATTGGGTAGGCATAGTGATTGGAATCTAGATTTCCAGTGCGCCCATCGCGTGCGAATACGAGTCCTTGAGTGTATCTTGGGGCATCTTCTCCAAAATCAACACCTCCATATGGCCATGGGTCGATGGTTACAACGAATCCTTCTGGTAAGTCGAATTCGGCTATAGCTTTTTTATACATGGGAGATATGATACAATTCTCGGCAAACTCTGCAAACTCGAATCTGGTAGAGAGGTTTTCAGCACAATATTGAGAATTCCTAGGGGTGCTTACGTTGTTAATGCCGCCTGGTGAACCCGACTGACAATTCGTAGGTCGACTTCAGTACCTCTCACAACATCCACCATCGATTCCGAATACTCATGCTCACCGTTTGCCCGGGCAACATCGTATTGAACTTTTGCAATACGAGCCGGTCGAGGTGTTCTTGTGGAAACCTTGCCTGCATGTTCTAAATCCAGGAACGTGACCAGCTCTTTCTTTGGTGGTTCTTCAAGGGCAATAGAACGGAAGTTGATAGCAACTTGGCTTCCTCTTGAGCGGAGGATCACTTCGCGGGCAGCATTAGATTCTTCAATAGAGAGCTGATCCAGTGGGTGTGGTAATGATCTAGAGCCAGCAAGTCGTAGCTGACCTGTTGCAGCTAGGTTCAAAGACATGTTAACAGAGCGGTTATGATTCGTGAGACAGAGTGAGATATCAACGAAACTAACTTAGCAAAGTGGAAGTGAAAGTGACAAGAGAACGAAAAGAACCAGATTCAAGGAAATGTGTCTACTTATGCTTCGGTAGTAGTCGTAGTGACAATGCTTGCTTGAAATCATGTCTCGACCTCCAGCTTCATCCCACTTGAATGATTGCCTCTGGCTAGCGACGGGATGGAGGAGGTGGAGGTGAACAATGACTTTGTGCTATGACCAATCGGGAAGGTTTAGCCCAACCAACCAAACACTTCAGATTCACGTTTTGAGCCTTACTCATACCTCTCTACCTACCTTAGTGCTTCGATCGAGAGGTCTTGTTTCTGAATGAGAGTGTGAGTGTGTATGTAAGCCTCAAATGCACAACAGTGGGATGGAGATGGAGAGACGGTGAGATGACAGTCGTAAAGGAGTTTGTGCATTTATGAATACCGCGATATGATCATTTTATATACCTAGTATTTATGCAAGCAAACATGAGTACCTACCCAGTAGATACCTAGTAGATTCGTGGGTCAAACTTACTTTGGCCAGCTGGCGATTGTCGATTGTCGATTGTCGTTGCGATTTGCTTACTAAGGTAATCTGCCTGTACTGTATCTCCCATCGAAAGTAAGAAAGTAAAGTAAGGTAATTAAGTCACAATAACTTGAAAGCTTCATTGGTTCAAGTTATCGGATACCTTACACCTCACCTGCACATAACCATGCTGGTTCGTGTATTTTCTTTTTTTCTTTTGACTTCAAATAAGGTACGAGTAAGGCTACTTTAACGCAAAGCAACACATGTGTCAATCCACAGATAGATAAAGCTTCTTTTTCCTGACGTGCCTTTTACGACCTTATCAATCACGTGGCCATGGCGGGGTCATGATAATAGAATGGAACTGAGGCCCTGCCCTGCCCTGTCCTGTCTTGTACTGTCTTTGCTCTTCATTGCTTTTCCATTAGATTTCGGATGAAGGCTACCGATTTGATACTTAGACAATGCTTGTTACAGGACAATCTGGGACTTGTGAATAGCCTCATAAGCAAGCAAATTATCTCCATATTAAAATAATTAATAGTCTCGAAATACCTTGTTTGATTTATCAAAAACTCCCATTCTCTTGAAATACAAGGATCTCGTTGTGTGTACCTATCGCGGCAACCGAATCAAACTTCCACTTACCTTAGATCTTTTGTGCCAAAATCAAACCACAATTTTGAGCCCTCAAACAGACATCGGTTCTCTTGAAATAAAACATACCCGTCGATTTAGTCGCGTTATTCTTCCCATTGTTTATCCAAGTATCCTCGTACTACACTTTTAGGTCCCGCGATTGCCCCTGGTGCTCCTGCTGCCCCCCTGGCTGCAGACCGCTTTCAGGTGAGTGCCGCATCAATTCTGCCTTCGCGAAAAAGAATTAAAGCACAACTTCAATATTGACCATCCTTTTCTGCTCCAGTATCAGCGCCTGGCTGTATATCTGTCACACCAACCCAGCATATTCGATCCACCCATATAGGCTTCGAAATGGATGTGGCTGTTCTACGAGGTCGCATCGTTGCGACCCTTGACGCAGACGCAGACCTTCGACGTCGTGCTGAACTGGACTTGAAGACTGTAAGATGCACTGACGACCTGTTCGAGGGTTTATTGCTAACCATATCATACGTAGGCCGAGGACCATCCAGGATTTACAGATGCCCTTCTCGAAATTCTTCAAGCTGAGCAGGAACCTTCCATTCGACTTTCAAGTACGAAAATACACACTTTCTACCCCGCCGTTCACCACTTGCTAATGCTATATCGCAGCGGTTGTCTACCTGAAGAACCGAGTCACAAGAGGATGGAAACCGAGTGAGGAGACTCCGCAGAACAAAGCTATACCCGAAGACGAGAAGGCAAGATTTCGAGAGCGACTCTTACCGGTTTTGGCAACTTCCCCACCGCAGATTCGACAACAACTCGTTCCAGTCCTCCAAAAGATCCTTATCCACGATTTCCCTGACAGGTGGCCATCTTTCGTAAATATTACAGTGCAACTACTCAATACCAACGATGCCTCGTCCATCTTTGCAGGCTTACAGTGCCTTTTGGCTATCTGTCGTGTCTTCCGCTTCAAGTCTGGCGAGAACAGGGCAGATTTTGACAAGATCGTAGAAGCAACTTTCCCAAGATTGCTGGTCATTGGACAAGGCTTGGTCAATGAAACTAGTGAAGATGCTGGAGAAATGCTTCATATTGTTTTGAAGGCTTATAAGCATGCCACATTTGTATGTTTTGTGGGAATTCCCAGAAATGCAACAGAAATGCTGACAAAATTAAGTTCGAATTGGCTGTCTCGTTGAGAGATCAACAGACTGTTATCGGGTGGTGCACTTTGTTCTTACAAACTGTGGCCAAGGACGCTCCGCCATCAGCATTACCAGAGGACTTATCTGAGCGTGAAGCAAACCACTGGTGGAAGGCTAAGAAATGGGCATACTTTAACCTCAATCGTCTCTTTGTCAGGTATGTGTTATGATCACTGGTTGGGAAGCTTTACTGATTTGTCAGATATGGAAATCCTTCATCATTGCAGAAAGGAAACGGAGATGATTACGCAGAATTCGCCAAGAATTTCACCGCAAACTTCGCGCCGGAAATCTTGAAAGGTTATCTGCAGCAAATCGAGAAATGGGTCGCCAAAACCACCTGGCTCAGCAGACCCTGCTTGTCGTATACACTTGTCTTCCTGGATGAATGTGTGCGACCAAAGGAGATGTGGGCACACCTCAAGCCACATTTGGACACTCTCGTCACACATTTCTTGTTTCCTGTCCTATGTCTCTCTCCGGACGACGTTGAAAAGTTTGAAACAGATCCCGAGGAATATCTTCACCATAAACTTAATTTCTACGAAGAAGTGTCTGCACCAGACATTGCGGCTACCAACTTCTTGGTCACTCTTACCAAAGTTCGACGGAAACATACCTTTACTATCTTGACTTTTGTGAACAAGGTTGTCAGCGAGTATGAGCAGACTGAAGACGACAAGAAGGACCATATTGCTAAGGAGGGTGCGCTGCGAATGATTGGAACATTATCTAGTGTTATTCTTGGAAAGAAGAGCCCCATTGCTGAACAAGTCGAGTATTTCTTGGTCAGATTTGTGTTCCCAGACTTCAGAAGTACCCAAGGTTTTCTCAGGGCACGAGCTTGTGATACCGTCGAGAAATTCGAGCAACTGGACTTCAAGGATCCCAACAACCTTATTGTCATTTACCGGAATATATTGGACTGCATGGCAGACTCTGAGCTTCCTGTGCGTGTCGAGGCCGCACTTGCTCTCCAACCTCTCATCAGACATGATATCATTCGCACCAGCATGCAACAGAACATTCCTCAAATCATGCAACAGTTACTGAAGCTCGCCAATGAGGTTGATGTTGATGCGCTATCGAATGTGATGGAGGATTTTGTTGAAGTATTCGCTACTGAACTTACACCTTTCGCGGTTGCACTAAGCGAGCAGCTCAGAGACACATACTTGCGAATCGTCAGAGAGCTTCTGGAAAAGAACGAAAAGAGAGATGATGATGAAAGTTATGGCGATTACCTAGATGACAAGAGCATCACTGCTCTGGGTGTTCTGCAAACAATTGGCACCCTCATCCTGACGCTCGAAAGCACACCAGACGTTCTTCTGCATATGGAGTCGATTCTCATGCCAGTCATCAAGGTCACTTTGGAGAATAAGCTTTATGGTAAGATATGCCTAGAATACTTGATGTGAGTTTGATTGGTCTAACCAGTGCTAGATCTGTACAATGAGGTATTCGAGATCATCGACAGCTGTACCTTTGCCGCGAAGTCTATTTCTCCAACGATGTGGCAAGCTTTCGAACTGATCCATACCACTTTCAAGGCCGGTGCCGAGCTTTACTTGGAAGATATGCTACCAGCATTGGATAACTTCGTCCAATATGGTGCTCAACATCTTATTGCGAACCCCCCTTATCTCGATGCTCTCTTTGGCATGGTCCAAGACATGTTCCAAGACGAGAAGGTTGGAGGTGTGGACAGAATTTGCGCGTGCAAATTGGCTGAAGGTATCATGTTGAGTCTTCGTGGGCATGCTGATAACTACGTGCTGGCATTTGTGAGTATTATCTGGATTTTGGTCCGCACGAAACTAATTGTTCAAGGTCGAGCTCGCTATGCGCACTTTGATTGGGACTGAGGTCAAGGTCAAGTCTTACAAGATTCACCTCATGGAGATGGTGATCAATGCCATATACTACAACCCTGTAAGAATCTTGATGCACTGAAGCAATTCGTATCTAATCCAGTACATAGGTTCTTACCCTCCAGGTTCTCGAAGCAAAGGGATGGACAAACAAGTTCTTTAGCCTGTGGTTCTCTAGCATTGATAGCTTCACCAGGGTTCATGATAAGAAGCTATCAATTGCAGCTATTGTCGCACTTCTCTCCCTCAACACTGACCAAGTGCCGGTTAGTGTTCAGCAAGGCTGGCCAAGATTACTGCAAGGTATTGTCAGGCTCTTTCAGACTTTGCCGGCTGCCACAAAGAGTGAGTTTTAAGGAATCAGCCTTGCTGTCGATCGTGCTAATCAAATTCCAGACCGTGAGGAGGCACTCAAGGACGAATATCCTATTGACGGCTCTGCATATGGCGATGACGAAGAAGATGACGCCGAATGGGGTGGTGATGATAACCAATGGAGTGATGATGTCGGTCCCACAGAGGAGAATGATGTCAAAGATGAGAGCGCAGCATATCTTGAGTTTTTGAACGAGGAGGCACAAAAGTTCCAGAACCTCGAGGCAGATGATTCGGATGATGAGCTTGGCGAAGAAAGTCTTCTCGAAACACCTCTTGACAAAGTGGAGCCATATCAGCTTTTCCGAGATGGACTTATGAGTACGTTTCAACTCGCCATCTAATTCTGCAATTGCTAATAATTTATAGAACTCCAACAACAACAACCTCAGCTCTACGAGTCCTTAATCACAAATCTCAGCCAAGAGGAACAATCTATCGTTCAAGGTGTTGTTCACCAAGCCGAAGCTAATGCACAACAAGCTGCAGCTGCACAATTAGCGCTTGCTGCTGCATCGAATGGTGCATCATGATCTTTCAACGACTTACACTTAATGAATCAAAAATATGAAAATCAACGAAAAACGGCTTGCTCTACACTGCTTGCAAGATTGGATTTGGGGCCGGCGGATTACAATGGTTGCTCAAGCGTGTGTGCATCATCGGCTGGCGTTTTATTACCTTGATCCCAGCACCATATAGCCCATATCCCCCTTCGTGTCTTGTTTGTTTCCGATTTTCCCCAGACCGCTGTCTATTTGTTTATCTCTCTACAGCCTTCCTCTCATCTTCATTGTTTCGGCGTGATGGATGGGCAAAACAATCTGCGTAGGTGACATGGCAGGAGTGGATGTTTGAGTTGAAATGGCAGGCGATGAGTTTAGGCAACTTACGTAGATGATGAGCGATCGGTCGATTGCATGTCTCTGAGTGTGAGCGATGAGTTTTATGGGATGATTCATCTGCTCGCAGGCATACGCACAACAGGTAGGTAGGTAGTTTAGGTAGATAAGACCGCATGCAATTGACTAGAGGACTATATATAGCAATGCAGGGATGGAATTGTTCATTGACCAATAAGTTTTTCCCTTCTTTTCCTGTATTTATGAAAATATACAGGTAAGGTAGGTAGGGAAGGATGTACACATGGCCAAATGAGGCGTCTGCAGGTGCTTAGCATTCACTTCTCTCACGCCATGGATCGCAACCGAATGAGGTTTGCAAGTCACCAATCACAACGCGCGATGCTGAAGACATCATACATATTCACAGGAGTGGTGTCGTAAGCTGTATCTTTTGCCTCGTAGAGGTTGCAGTTACTTACCTATGCCGTTTATGATGTGGAGTTAGAGAGTGTGTGTGATTTGCCATTCTGCTGTTCGGTGGTTTCTTGGGCTTGTTAATTGATAGGTAGGTAAGTATAAAGGCGACTGTCCTCGTAGCTTCAGTTTTGAGGGAGGCAGCTTTTAGATTTTGCCTCTTGCTGCATTCTGGATTTGGAATCTTGTGCTCTAAACATTGGTCGATACCACAGCGTGCGTTTGTGTATACCTCTTAAAATCGGGTTATACTCCTTGCTCTTGTTCAAACTGCATGTTTGTTACGCACGATTTACAAACAATTCACATCCCACATCTTCTCTTCACCCCTCGTTAAAATCGACCTCCATATCGGACGAGTGTAATTACACATCGAACCGCTGGACTTAGTTACCCACTTCTATCTCCACCTCAATTCCTCAGACTCGCAATGGAAGGAGGTGAGGGAGACAACAAGCCAAGCGAGCGAGCCCACGAAGTAGAGGGCGAGATGGTATCAGGCGCCTGTAACTGCGGCAACATACAAATCTCCATCCCGAAAGCCTCATGTCCGCTTACCAGCGTGACGTGTCATTGTCTTGGGTGCAAGGCCAGCAGTGGAAGTTTGTAGGTCTCCATTTCTCATCTCCATTTCATTGCATCACGTCTTTCTGCATGCTCCAACCCAAGGGAGCTAGAATCAGAATTATAGATGAAGAAGAGAGCAAGCTGACAGGCGAGACGATCAGGTTCTCTGTCATCATGCCTATGCCCTCTTCCGAGGTGAAAATCATAAAGGGAATGCCGAAATTGTATCTTGATCATGATACGGGTAGTGGGAGACCGCTGCAGAGATTCTTTTGCGGGGATTGTGGCTCGTTTGTTTTCCCTTTTCTTGACCCCTCGCTTTTCCATTACTCTGATAGACTATCCCCTCAACATTTCTGTCACTTTCGCTTCGGGGAGAGGAAGAGTGAAGTGACGTAAGTATGACTGACTGACTTGGGCGTAATAGGGCTATTATTTCTATGATTCCGACTGAGCCTGAAACGACATACGTGAAAGGCGGCTTGTTCGCTAAGACTGGTGTCAAGCTGCCTAAACCGGCGTATGAGACTTGGTTTTCGAGGAAGGAGGAATGGGAGGTTGCGATTGAAGGTTCTGTTGTTGTTGGCTAAATGTGATCTATGCGTTGTTATTGGGAGGATGGAGTCTTTCTCTTCGGCACGGTGGGATGGTGGTGTAGTAAGAAGCAGCGAGGGTAAAAGTAAACACAGATCTCGAACCTGCCTCAAATGTTCGACAGATTATATACCTGTTCAACTCCTGTGAAAGGGCATAGCAAAACTACTCCCAGAGTAGGCAAAGACATGAATTTATATTTAGAGATTTCGCTTGCCTCCATCTCATCGAGTTCGAGAATCCAATGTAGTGATGTTAGCTTTGTTAGTCGTACATGCCAATGCAAATACCATATACCACATATTCGATCCGAAACCGAGCTCTCGGTGAGCTACATAAAAGCCTGTTTACTAGATCCCGTAACCTGTAGCTGTATGCAATAACGGTGGATAGAACCAATTTTGCTTCCTGTTATGGTATGTTGGTGGAGAATCTTCGCCTGGCTCTTACCCATACATATCAGCTCTTGTACGATAAATGCTACCTTGGTGTGTCCTAAACAATCGCGACGACAAGCAGAAAATTAAGTTCGACTATTGTCGACGAGGAATCAACTGAAGGTAACCCAGCAAGATCACAATCGCTTTGAGGGGTTATATTGTATGCGGCTTTTAGCTTCATGCCGATTCATTTGGTCTTGTCCTCGTAGATTTGCAGTTTTCATGGCATACGCAAAGAATTGAAAGTGAGTCTCCATAGATCTTATGTCTCGAAGCTATTGCTGATCATTGTTATTGGCTCAATCTAAGTGCCTGAACTGAAATTACCACTTCATTCAAGATGCAGGTTTGGCTATCAATTACCACAATAGGTGTTTGAGAAAGATGTGCTTCTATCACATCATACGTGTCTACATGTAGCAGAATCAAGGACAGCATTGAGAAAATATGCATTTCTGGGTTTTAAGTTGATGATTCGCATACGAAATTTACTTAGCATAGCCATTACCAATGCCAATTTCTAAAGCCCGTTTTCCGCCCCAAGGTTCAACACATACAGCATAATAACGTCGCCTGCTGTGATTTTCTTGCCAGCGCTTGAGGAGCAAGCTACCCCAATACACCTGGACAGGCAAAGGCTGTGCCACATGGCCGGCCCATATATTTTGTCTGCAAGATCCCAATTAAGCCTTCATAACAAAGCCCGCGGTGTCCTTGCAGACGGACAACTTGCCTTTACTGGGCGACATATTCCAATTGATCAATCATAAAGCGGTCTGGATGGCTGAGAAGTAGGGAACTCCCTTACCGCCACAAGCGCCGAGCGCACGAATTCTTTAAGAATAGATATAAAAAACGAGTACAAATACTCGCAGAACTGTGTACCGATACCCAAATAATTGTCACATGCCCTGCATTGCCTTCTGTGTTGTGCTGTAAACTTTCACAAGTTGTCTAACCAACTAGGCACAACCACATAATACTCCACGACGATGGGAGTCTTCGAGCCCAGGACCTGACACGATATACCACTTGATACGTGAAAGGAACAAAACTTGCAACAGAAAATAACTGGACCCATGTTACCTACGAATTTTGTCCTTTTGCTGCTCGCAAATGAAGGTAGTCTTCAACACAGCAATGCCTTTTGAGTGCATTTTTTCCTCTTTTTTCCTCGATGGATATTGCTCGCGGAGAAGCAATGAAAAACATCCTGCAGTCTGCGATCCATCAAGGATTGTAAATGTTGTCGCTGAGACTATTCTCTTCACACAAGGTGTTGAGTGGCACCACTGTTGTTCTGGGGTTTCCATCCGTTTACAGAGCTTGACACGATGTCACTACTCTTTTGTCTGCGTCTGCCATAGATCCCACATGCCAGTCTCTTTTGTTGGATATTAAAATCCCAATGCGTGGGATAGGGTCTCTCAAGGTCGAGCAATATCCCACCCAGCAGACAAACAATGTCGATGGAGTGTCTCACGAGTGGATTGACTCGTTCGAGAAGCCTCAACCATGTTGCGTGTTGTAGCCACTATGTATGGAGCCTCGCATGAGCAGTGGCAGATCCGCCCTTCACCAATACACGCATCAGTTTTTGGTGTTTGCTATTTCTTTCAGCGCATTGTCGTCCCTCCTTACGAAGTTCATAAAGCATTACAAAGAGAAAGAGATCCCGTCAATATTGTTCGATATTATTCTAGGATTAAATGAGTGCAGTGGTAGCAAGTTTCGTTGGATGTGCTGCGAGAGCTGCGAACAAACTTGTATGTGACAATCAATGATGAATGAGACCTGAGGTTTTGGAGGGAGGTCCTACTGTGGTTCTGTTCTCAAGTAGGGAACGTGCCACCCTAGCTCCCTAGATGTCAACATCAGCAACTGCAGAACATTTCTACTCTTAATTATGTCTCTGGATTTTGGTCTGACCGGTATCATCAGCCTCTCTCTCAATAACTCGCTGCTCGTCATCATATGCAGAAGATCCAACACGAGATCCACGTGGCTTTGGCATTATGAGGTGTCTCGGTAGTTCGTCTTCACTCGATCCACGTCAGAGTGCCCCAGCAGGCTATCGAGCTGGATGCACATTTCCACAAAAGACACAATTACAGTCAGATCTTGAAAATATCAGTATGATAAAGAGTTCGTTCTGTGCCCTCTAGAGAAGACGAAAAGTTCTACGATTCTGTATGCTCAGGTCCCGTCGGGTGCCAAAGAGGCACTTCATTCAGTTCCGCGCCAGCAAGTTGGGCTTCAACTTGAGATGGTGCGTGGATTTGGGCTGTGAAACACCATCGATACCATTGGCACCGGATGTCACCTCCTGATACCCGACTAGATGCAAGTACTTGCGTATCAATTCGATGTATAGCCCTGTTTTTTCTTCGCCTGGTTATGGGAGCAAGGCAAATGATTGTACGTGGCAGAACTTGCAGCCTACTGTACAGGCTCACGCTTTACCTTACCCCTTGGGATAGCTCGAACTATTTGTACCATCGCTGCTCCTACATGCTCGTCGGCTCCGCTCATGGCGGTGAGCTTCAAGTGTCATCTCATTGGGTTAATGTTGCAAGAATGTCTTTGAGAGGCGATGTGCCCGGGCGAGCGACTGGCTCTGCTTCCTCGTCAGCCCCTTTCAAGAATTGCATCTGTTATTCTACCAGTCGGCTTCTAGTGATGCATGCGTTGGAGATGCAATTTGTTTCTGCTTGTGATCAGTGCCTGCAGCCTCACTACAAGGGCATGAGAAGGCAATGGTGAGTTAGTAGACACGTCAAGTACATATTTTAACGAGTTTTCATTTCAACCTGCAAACCGTTGTTGCATCCTTATATTATCCTGGACATAAATATCAGGTACTCGTCTGATCTTCTACTCGGTCTTAAGGTTGGCCTTGATTATCATCATCATTGTTTTGACATGGACTCAACACAATCCCGGATACAGTGCGATGTCCAGGGCTGTTCTGGCAGCTTCACACGGCAGCAAGATCTTCATCGCCACCAACGGGAATATCATTGCGAATCCAAAAAGTGCCCTTGGTGTGATTACACTTCAAAACGAGACCAGAGAGTTCTTGAGCATATCGATGAAAACCACAGGCCGAGAAAACACAAAATGCGTCTTTCTACTGGTAAGACTAAAATGCATGTTTGCCGAAATGGGAGGATTTAACAAGACATCAGACTCTCCTAAGCAGACACAAGACAGCGAAGAATTTCGGTCCAGAGATCGAGATGAGACAGCCAATTCCTCTTCAGTTCAGGCACAATCACTGTTGGACGAATCAGCATTAAGGTTGGGCGAGATGCTGCAGCCACTTGGCAAGCGAGGCAGCCCCAGCTTTGAAGATCTCCCGATCCTCAGCCCGCAACCTACTGCAGCCTCATCACTTCAACGAAAGACAATGTTAGTGCCAGGAAGGGAGGCAGGAGACGATAAGCGGAAAACTCGTGGGCTGTCTGTAAGATCTCGTCCAACAGTTGGCTCAGAAAGTATTTTGGGGGCGCAAATGATGAAAAATGGTCGAGACAGCTCGATCAAATACGAACAGAATAGCACCCAAATTTCTGCTTCAACCAATTATTCTCCTTCAAGCATGTCTAATGATATGTCAAATTCCCAGCACTTCAGCCAAGTTGCACAGCATCATCCTCTTCAAGCATTTCAGAGCTCTCAGCCTCGTGTGCAGTTCGAGCCAACACCTTTGTCATCCTCATCATACACGTCGCAGGCATCGTTTTACTATGGCTTTCAGATGGGCACTCCCCAAGCACTACAACCATCATACACGCCCAGCCCGACTTCCCCTGCCTTCAATGGACATTTGTTGCCTGTGTCGTCGCCCGACCCTTCATATGTAACGACGGCTATGCATCAACCGTCTTCTAGTCTCCTATCACCATATCATAGTGTCCTACCAATATCGCCAACATTTATTCCGAGTCCAACTTCACCTTCTGTGGCCACACATTATGACGATGAATTTATGTTCCCACCCGACGAAGAGTACGATACAATCAGTAGGACGAATCGGTGGTAGTGACATAGTCCGTCGTGCTATTGTGTTGCATGCGAGGAGTTTTGGGATTATTGTACGTGGCACTTTCGTGTCACGGCAGAATGGTGAATAAGTAAAGAGATTAGCTACATGGCAGGCTTTCTGGAGACACGGCACATCGGCTTCGCGGTCTGCATTCATTTACTGTTATTCTGGGCGCAATATTGTTTCTTGAACTTTGAGGTACTAACATGTGGTTGATGTCAAATTCCATTTTTACGAGACTCATTCCGGCGTTTGTTTCAACTTCTGGAACTGGGATTGTGGTTTTATTTCCACTCCACCGCGGATGTTATGTATATTGTGTTTCTCTTACACATGTTACGATTATCTATTGTTTGGAGTATTCGTCTGATACGTTTTTGCGAGTACCTCCAGTCTGTATTCTATCTTTGGGCTTAACTAGTAGTAATCATATTGGTTTTCATCTCCGCCCCATGAAGACAATTGCTATTCGCAATAATCTCATCAAGCTGTGTTTGGGTAGCATCACAATGATCGCCGACATTTCTATCAAGTGAGCATGGTTAGAATGACAAGACTCTATATCTTCAATTTTCTCGACAAGATCCTTGTGAATAAGCTGCTTCAAATCGGGCATTACAAGCTCCACACAACAGAAGGTAGAGGTAGGGCATGTGATGTTCTGTTAAGCTCTCGTTTACTCCCGCTTAGCGAGGGAGCTCCCTTTTACAAATCGCATGGCTGAACTTCGTTTGGGAAGTAACTAATTTCCGTGAAAGAATGTAAGGTATGAAATGCTTCGATGAGCCATCTATTGATGCTTATATAATTATCCATGTTGTGCGCGTTGGCAAGAGAAGGACTTCAGTTGGTCAATCGTTGAAATGAAGGGGGGTTTCTTTCAGTATAACTTCCGTGGCTGCGAGACATGGAAACAACGAGGATATTCCCTCCCCTGACAAGTTTGAAGTAAAGAGATCTTCTGTTTAATGCTTCTCACAATTAGACGATCGAAGCAGAGAGCTGACGTAGATGATGCGTGCTAGACGTTCGATTCAAGGACCGAATACCTTGTATTGTATTGAAGTGCTTGATCACAAAATTTAGGCTGATAAGTATCTGCTTTGGAAGCTTCGTCTACAAGTAACAGATTAAGTACAGCTACATTTCAGCAAACATTTCTATGTTGCCTTCCCAGATTACCAAACATGTATAGTTAAACGCCTTACTCCGTAGCTCCCCCCATCCGCACCCAATAGGGCCCTAAATAGACTCCCTCTTCTAGAGGCGACGATCCCTGTCTCTCAAGCTCAGTTTGAACAAAGATCTCTCGAGCTCCCTTGGTAACTGTCCTTGGTTTCGAATTTGTTGTTTCAAATGCGGGTTGAAGCAGCCGAGCATGACTTTGTTTTGGATGTATGGCTTGAAGCCAGAACTCTTCCTCATTTTCCCTTCTAGACCTTGAAGGCGCAATTTTCCTGACCTTCATTCTTTTTAACATGAATTGCATGTCAGGTCTTTTGACGATTCCGTGCTCGTGCTCCAACAACAAGGAACACCACTCCATTCCAGAATCCCCGTAGTGAGCCCATCGAGCCAACAGCAAGGAGCAGCGGGTAGGACTCAAAGTGAGGGTTTATGAAAGCTCCCAATCGGTTTGCTGTCGGCGCCACCCACACTGCGAGCAGTACGACAAAGAACATGAGTGGCATGAGAATATACTGTCCGAACGACACAGGCCCTCGATTTGGTGGCCGTACCACGACGCTTCTTTGTGTATGGGTGAGGGGCCAATCATTTTTGGAGGAAGAGGCGGCTGATTCCAGATCACTTGGATCGTTTAAGTCGGGCATGTATGCAGTCACTGCAATGCCATTTTTGGGGTGACTGCAAGTTACACTTCGACCTGATGCTGCTGTGCCGAGATTGATGTAATTGTCATCGAATGATCTGAGCAATCGTCTTTGTTTGAGAACTTCGAGGCCAACCAGAGAATATAGTAGTAGGATGATGAATATGACAAGCCTTGGGCGCAAGAACATCAGTTTAGGGTCAACCTAGAAGTTGGGGGAACTTAGACGTACCATATAATGGCGTAGAAAAACAAAATCCTGAACAGCACCCAGTTTCGAGCTATTGAACACCATAACTTTCGTCGTCAATTAGCATATATAGATGTACGCGAAGTAGAAGAACAAACGTACAGTCACACTCGCATACATGGGTCCCTTCGCCGGTGTGTGGATAAAGAGGAATACAATAGCAGGGATCCCACAGAAACCTGCAATGGCGGCAATATATTTGATCTCCAGCCTGCGGAGATCTTCGGCGTCGTACTTGTGAAAGACTATCAGATACACATCGATCGCCATTGCTAAGGTCCAGAAAACATCCGTCAATGGAAACCTGCATGATTTTCAGTAAGCGACTACAGTGTCCAACTTGACGTATCCACCTGCGGACATGATCTTACATTTGCATCAGAAACCCTTGAAATTGACATAAGTGTGAGCGATTACCAGCATCGGGCCCACTCAGCGAAATCATCGTTGCTGTAACATCGAAAATATTGAAAAATGCGTTGATGAAGATGAGACGATTTATTGGATTGCGAAAATGTCGAGAGGAGATGAAGACTCCAATTATTGTCACTACTCCCAACCCAGACAAGATAGATGCGCCGCGTTCAACGAGCGTCAGGACATGAAGCTCAGAAGGTGTAAGCATCTTAACTCGATGCACAAAAATTCGCAATATGGAGTGCACGTATTCGACACATTAATTTTGAAAGCTTGATCATCTTGGAAATCTTGTGGCGAATGCGTGGAATAGATATCTTGTGGTAGGATGTTGACTTCTTTTTGATAGATATGACACTTGCATGGGTGAATATTGCGTGCTGTGTGCCATCCGCATGATGATTTTGAGTGGCTGTTTGGGCAATTCAGAACTACCTGGATACCTCCAAACTTTTCTTCCACACCTGGGAAAATAAGTCTTAAAATATCTAGCGACCAATGAACGTAACCCATGGATATTGGAAAGCTTCTTTAGATCAATCATCAAGCGAAACCAACGGGTCACTGGAGGTTCTGATGATACAAAGAGGGGGGAGCACGAGAAAAAGCAATATAAAACAGAGCTGAGCGAAGATCTAATCACTTGGCAACCGAATCAAGCTCACCCACTAGAAGCGTATGAAAGCTTGGAGGCAAAGGAATAAAAAGAAATATCAAACACAGCCATAGATCTAATCACTTGGCAATCCAATTTGCCCACAGAGATACCTTGATGGTGACTTCAAAAGAAATACAATGCAACAAACGGCTCACATGGTGTCATGAGGGAATTAGTCAAACATTGACTCTAGATTCACAAAAATTGAAGATTTGAAGTACAGAAACAATATTCGAAGCCATGATGTCAGATTCTTTGTCACGAGCCTCCCCATTCTCATTCTGTCACGGAGAAGCAGAATTCAATTTCAAAATTTATCTTACAGATCCTTGTATCATCAATTCGAGGTTCAATCGGGAAGAAAGCAGTCGAATCGAGTGATAAAGTTATAACCTCATGAATTGCAAGTATTCGTTCAATCCACTTAGATTCTAGATGTCTGGAAATTTGTGGCATATTTATAATACCTAGTTGTTAACACCTCCAGGGAAATATGTTGCTTCCACGATTCTTCACTCAAAAATTGTAAACTGCGCTGGCCTTTCTTTGTACAAGTAATAGAGACCAGACAAATATTAGCGCGCTTAATCTTTTATTATGTGTCATAGCCATATGCTTGGCGGTTGATTTTAAACCCAAATTGAGGAAGAATTATGTGAAGGTAACCACTTCAATTTTCAGCAAAAAGTAATTAGTTGGGGATACTTTGAATCCACAGAAATGAACCACAAGCCATCCAGTCTGCTTGCAAAACGGATGGTCTACGAAAAGAGCTTGGCGTTTCCATTGCAGTTTCAATGGGTTAGACTCGTCACTCTCTAGTCCACTTTCTTTGCAGCTGTACCCGACGTTGCATGGCTCCTGATAGTTTGAAGATGGTGCCATGAGCGTACTTTGGCATGGCATTTCGACAAGCAAAGGGGAGCAGACAGACACTAAATCTCATTTCGCTACTGGATACTAAGTAGAGCGAGTCCTTACTGAATACTGAATTAGGGAGTATGGGGGTCTCGATGTACTAGTTAGACGTAAATGAAATCGATATCCTCCTCCTTATTTAAGATACAGATTCTCACGACCTACTCTTTTCACTTGATGAATATTCATGATAAAAAAATCACAATGTTCGAGTTCAGGTCTAGAATGGGTGAGAAAGTTTGCATTCATTGTGTATGAACCCAAACGCACATCAAACGCCTACCTCAGTTATTCGGCTGTGTGTGTAAATGCCGAGGTGCTGTGCTGGTTTCCATCTTCAACGAGAGGGCAAGAAGAGAAGCAGAGTCATTCAAACCTCTCATATGTTGGCGTATACACGAAGACTAGGAAGTGAATTCCTGGAGAGAGAGCTGTTCAGATTCAAGGGAGTGGGTGGTTATGAAGAGAATAGATGCGCCAATCTATTGACTCATTATTGTAATTTCACCAATGCATTTGATGGCAGTTTTTGCAAATTCATCGGAATATACCACCCTTACCAAGATGGTGATTTTGCTACCCAGATCAATCGAATATTGTTATCACCAGGATAAAAGAATGTAAACTGTGATATTTGAAGGTCAGATGCAATAGAATTCGGTTACAAGCCTACCAGACATCATATAAGCACATGTCTGATCAAAAACTCGGGACCGGGGTGGATTTTAAACAGGAAAAGGGAAATAAATGTGAAGAACCGGAAGGACTTCATGAAACCTACCAATCCCAGAAATGGTGATTTTCCCCCCAACGACACAAAACCGTGATTCCAGTCTTATCTGCCCAGAGCAATCTTAACCTAGCTGATTCAATGGTTAGCATATAAGTCCTTATCAGCTTTTGAGTTTCTACCTACTTAATATTTGCGTCCATCCATTTGCATACGCCAAGCAGAATTGCAAGTATTCCCATGAATAATTCGTTGAATCCATTAGCCACTTGCTATTATCTTGCCATACCTCAGAAGTCTTTCTTCAGGTCATTATAGATCACGGACTGGATCGTAGTGGCCTTCGTAGTGAGGCTGACTTGAGCTATGCCCAGGTTCATTATCGCAGACCTCCTTTACCGGAACTAAAGCTATCAGCCAAACGCTTTTTGCTAGATAGCGATCGAGGTACTTGGCTCTCCGGCTTTCCTTGCCCGGAGGTGCTGGATGATGTGCCATTCGACAACACCTGGAATTGCCAGCCATCGTTCATTACTCCACCACTGCCCTGATTCCATCACCCAAGTTCTAAACAGATCTTCCAACCTCTCCTTCTCATCAAGTGTAAGTCTCAAACTTGAAGGTATGTAAACTCCTGCAAAGAAATTTCGACGTGCCGACTAGTTGATGTTAGATGGATCAAGAAATTGGAATGAGTTTGCTGCCCACAAGGAACTCCCGCCACCAGCGATCATCTTGCCATTCTCGCTGACCTGTTCTCATGAACATTTCCTGCCTTACCGACCGTGCTGTAGTCGATTGTCGCACAGTGGCCATGTTGGGGTTCCTGCACGGGAAACTTCACGTCATGACGGGCACGAAGGCATATTCATAAGCTCGCCAACACGCACTTAACCATTCCACGTTCCTAATGTGTGCTATTGAGATCCTGCACTTTCAAGCCATTCACCCAATAATGATGCTTCGTACGTTGTTGGTGGTGCGATGCGTGCATGCCATGGTCCAAACGCAAGCTCATCTCGACATGAAAATCCAGTAAGTGGTGTTGAATTTTGCCACACCTGCAGGAAGCCGTGACCTATTCTTGTGTAACGCAAACATCGTCAAAGCATAACTTTGACTGGTGAGATTCGTTCGCTACCAAGTGTGCCGGTTTCCAGGGAACGCACTGGCGGGTCGAGAGAGAAGAGTTGCTCGATAGGAAATTCGGTCACGTAGCACCAGACAGCCACAACTGGCCAATGAGCCAATTTGACATTACACAAAATCGACGGTGATGTACTTCCGCTTTCAAGAGTACATGCTACTGCATTATCTACAATGATTTCTCCTTGCTGCTGACTACAGCAATTCATTATTGTCGTTGCCGGTTATGCCATCTGAGCTTAGCCGATGCCTTGGCCCTATCAGAGCATCGGTGATGGAGATGCAAGTTCGTCACACATAGTAAGAACAGGCAAAGATATTCCCGAAGTGGCTTTGTGGCCCCCATACAAGTCTTTGCTTGAGATGTTGATGTTATGAAGGGCAAACAATGCTGAGATATTGACCCACTTTTATCGGCCGCATCCGTCTTACCAAAATATCAAATTCCAACTACCCCGCTAGCCCCTCCAAACTCCAGCTCAACCCAGCCCAAAACTTCAAAGCGATGTCTTCTGCCAAGTCCATATTACTTACTGGTGCATCCAGAGGCATTGGTCTTGCTATTGCAAACCATCTCCTCAAAGAATCCCACAATGTTTTCCTGGTGGCGAGAACAGCCGGTCCTATGGAAGCGTTGAAGAAGGAGTATCCAGGACAAGTCGAGTTTCTGGCTGCTGACCTAAAGGATTTCGATGTAAGAACCTTTGATTTTCTTGAATTATTTCTTATTTACTCTTGTATTTCTCCTCTGCTCCTTTGTTGTATTCAAGTCAAGCATGGCTGCATATGAAGACAAGTCTTTCGTGCATTATTTTTGAACATGACGTCAGTGTTGGAAGTATCTCTTAATAGTGGCGTATTAGATGAAAATTTACTTCTCTCTACTTCTGGAGAAGTTTCTAACTTGATCTTCGATGCAGCCCAATGAATTTGATGACAATGTTAATCTTTGGGGATGCTCCTCGAAGTATCATTAAACACTCAGGATTGTCGATTTTTCCGATTTTTCACGTATCCTCAAAGTCTTGATGCCCTCAAAATTTCCCTTTCTCTAGCTCGCACCCTTATTTCTACATTACAAAAGCTAAAGTACTCCACAGGTAGGACCAAAAGCAGTGGCTCTAGCCTTGAGTGCATTCTCGCGCCTCGACGGCCTCATTATCAATCATGGAACCCTATCTCCAGTAACCCGCATAGCCGATGCCGACCCAGCAGAATGGCGATCAACTTACGATGTCAACTTCTTCAGTGCTGTCGCTTTCGTAAGCTTCAATTCTTCTTGTTTAATATCATACTAATGCCAAAGCAAAGATCAAGCCTGCTATCCCAGCACTGCGAGATTCAAATGGTTGCATTATCCTTACTAGTAGCGGTGCAGCTACAGGCATGTACTCTACTTGGGGTGCTTATGTGAGTTCTATGTGTTATTTTACTGACCGAGATATCTTATCTTTGAGAAAGCGCGCTTTTCTGTGCCGGCGCCAGGCCACTCCACAAAACCAAGCTGATATTTCATGTACGCATTCAGGGATCCTCCAAAGCAGCACTAAACCACCTTGCCGCAACTCTCGGCGTCGAAGAGCCAAAAATCACCACACTTGCTATCCGTCCTGGCGTCGTAGACACAGACATGCAAACTGAGGTGCGGGGATACGGCAACATCATGGATAACAAAGATGGGGAGAAGTTCAAAGGACTATTTGAAAGCGGCAAGTTGCTGAAGCCAGAGCAACCTGGCCATGTGATAGCTAGATTGGCCCTTGGGGCCGAGAAGGAGTTAAGTGGGAAATTCTTGAGGTAAGTTACCTTTGGAAGAGGATGAAGAAAATTGATGCTAATACGTGGGTAATTTAGCTGGGATGCAAAGGAGTTGAGTAGTTATCAAGAGTAGAGTCGGTAAAGCCTCTGAGCTCTCCTGGATGGGAGCAGGATGTGTGAAGGTCAAAGTAGCAACAGCTTATACATAAATTTCTCGACTTCGTCTCCTAAGCTGAAAGTACTTCCAAACAAATAATTTCAATAAGCACCGGAAATTCGTGATATGTCGTTTGATTTGAGAGGAGAAGGTTAAGTCCCAAACACGTCCAACGAGGTAAGTCTTGTTTGATGTCGTGGACCTGCTTTCTTCAATAACATACGAAACTATTACGTTCACAGAAATTCAAGGGCTAATCCTCAAGTTCCAGACTTTCATATCAGTATTTACACATTTCTTTATGATAAGGATCTTGAATAGGCTTTAAAGTCGCACCATTGACCCCACCGATGCAGCCTCTCTCTTTCCAAGTTCGTGTAATTTCTCTCTCTTGCAAGCTCAATTGAATAAAGCGAAAATGTTTTGCTCGTTTCGAGACTGTTAAGATAGAGAAAGATTATGACTGTAGTATGAAGATGTTCTTGGCTTCACACCATACTAGACATAGATTAAGCGAAGCCAGTCGCAACTTTTAAGATGAGATTTCCGATAAGTAGATCACCATTGCACAGTTACCCACCGATTCTGCTTCATGTATGCTCTGTCTATATCTTTGTCTTCGAACACATTTGGCTTTTTCATGTTCTGGTTACTAGAATCTATCGTTCTTGTTACTTTGTGCCTCTGTGTGGATATTGTGATTCGTGCGTTGGTAGAAACGGACAAAGCCATGACATCTTTGAGATTCAAACACCTATGCGCTTTTTTTTTTGATAAAGTCCATTCTCAAGAGGCTGGAATATAATCCTTCAGTTCTCTAGTTTACGCAAACACAACTATGACCCTATCCCCTGTCGTTAAATCCACTTGAATTCCCCCGAGTATGACCTCCACTTTTTCGCTATATCCGAATATCCGCAAAACTTCGAAGCATTCCTACTATATCCACGGTTTGCTATGGCATCGCCCTGCAAAATCAACAAAGATGTCCCGCAAAGAAGCCCTAGTATTGCAATTAGCTCTTCTCTGTAGCTCTATATCCACTCAACGTGGTATAAAACCTTCATAGCCCCTAGCATGTCCAAGTTCAACCCATCATCAAAGAGCTTTACACTCTAAACAAACCCACAAAACCCCAATACCACTCCCAAATCCATCAAAATGGCATCTCACCCAACACCATCCAAACCCCTCAAAGTCCTCCTCGCCCTTCACCCCACCTTCGACACTCTCGACTACACCGGCCCCCTTGAAACGCTCTCGCACGCCCTCCCGCTCTCATCCGAGATATCCACACCTTCGCCCTTCTTCCAGTGCACCACAACATCTCTCACGCCCCTCACAAGATCTGAGCAAGGCGCAACCATCACGAGTGATATCTCCATGGTCGACGCATATGCGACACTCGCAGAATACGACATCCTCATTATCCCAGGCGGTGGCTCAGAACTCTGTATTAGCGGCGGAAATGCGGGTGAGCCGATGGCATTGATCAAGGCTTTTGCTGCGCTGCCGAGAAAGGAGGACGGTAGTGTGAGAACGCTGTTTTCGGTTTGTACGGGGAGTTTGTTCCTTGCTGAGGCGGGGGTGCTGGGTGGGAGTGGGGTGAAGGCGACGACGCATCCAGCGTATTATCCGAATTTAAAAGCACTTTTTCAAGGGAAGAGTGAAGCTGAGGGGAAGCAGACGGATGTGCTGGAAGGGGCGAGGTTTGTGGTTAATAAGGTTGGGGAGAGCGGATTGAGAATTATCACGGCGGGAGGCGTGAGTTGTGGAATTGATGCTGCGTTGTGGCTTGTGGGGGATGTGGCGGGACGGGAGGTTAGAGAGAAAGTTGAGTTTATTTTGCAGCATGATTTTAAGGAGGGCGTTGTTGTTTGAAGGTCTGAAAGAAGGTAGGAAAAAATAGTGGTAGGCGGAGGAAGTAAATAGATAGGATAATATCCCAAAAGTGAATGAAGAACCTCTACTCTACGCTACCTAGCTGCTAAGCTCGCTTTCTAAGAGAGTGAAGTGTGAGTCTGTCGACAATATTATGTGAAGGTTTTAGATGCTCTGCCAAAGGAATCGAACACGCTTCGAGGAATCGCTATGATTGCTTTGGGCTTCATACTGGCTGTAACTTGCAGTATGTTTTATAAGTGCATTTCATTCGCATAGCTCTTCACTTTAACCTACTCCTTGATACTATTAGAAGCTGGTAAAGTAACGTAATAGCTGTAAGAAACCTTTTGACCAACAGAGACGAAAGGTAATAAGCAGGAATCTCATATTTCATCTTCTAGTAGCTGCCCGTACAAGTAAACTAAACGCATCTTATAGCAGTCGCCATAAGTTTGAGGAGAATAAGTGCAATGTTCTACGATGTGTGATTCAGAGATTCATGAAGAATTAATATGGCATATCATATCAGCGTATTCGACAGCCACTCAGCTCGTGTAGGAGCTCAATTCATTTGAAGCTCGGAGAAATAATAAGACAAATTCCAGTTTTCAATGTAGTCATTCACACAATTGCTATTGTCTGCACTAAATATAGCAATATCACTCACAATAGGAGACTGTTTTCTCCCAAATGCAATCCACTCGCAACACTCACAAATGACTGAAGGCTTGTGGTGTCCAGATTCGGCCGAAAGACATAGGAAGCTTACACAACTAACTCCAGTACGAACACAAATAATGCATTTATAAGCCAGCTTGAAGTTACATATCCGATGGGTCACTCCACACATCAAATCGTATACCTGCTCGAGCGGATCGCGAACTTGATGAATCTCTATTCACACTCCACCTCGACCACACAGCCGGCACTGACAAAGCCACGAAATTGTAAATCTCATAAGTGAGAATCAATTTAGCCTTAAGTGAGACAAATGAATAAGGTAGGTAGTTTCGACGCGGAAAAATTCGCTTTTGCTTTCGGTTAGCTCGCACTGGGTTCTTATACGAATAGCGCCAAGGCAACCTTCAGGGAGATGTCCCGTAGGAGGAGCTTGCTGAAAGTCAATATGGGCTATAATGGCGCATTGATGGGTCTCCCGACCATTCCCATACTCGTTGATTTGTAACTACGTAACTTTACAGATCTGTCAGTTGGTTTCGAGCGCCGCCAACGGCGGAGGTGATGGGAGCATGAGTAAAGGTTGAAGTAGGTATTATGAAGGATCTTATGAGTAGACATTTTCATTTCTCGTGATATATAAAGCTAGAGGAGGACAACACAAGATGATCGCATTAACATACGGTAGGAAAAGCAAGCAAGCAAAAATCTAACGGAAGCAAATCTACACAAATTCACCTATCAATCAACCAACCAACCAACCTACTTTTCAATGGCCCTCCCATCGCCCGTTACAACCTACCACACTGACACCTACGGTGCCATCTCACCCACCCTACCACACCTCTCGACTGTAGGAAAAAACGCAGTCATCACAGGTGGCGGATCAGGGATTGGCTTATCCATCGCGACGTCCCTCGCCAAGTCGGGCATCTCGAATCTCTCCCTCCTCGGACGTAGGGAGAACATCCTCCTCGAAGCAAAAGCTACGCTCAACAAAACCTATCCAAACACCAATGTCCTCACTTTCGTCGCTGATGTCGTGAACAAGGCTGCTCTGGATCAGGCTTTCGAGTGCATCAAATCCACCATCGGTCCAGTCGATGTCCTCGTCGCTAATGCGGGTTTCCTGTCTGGTCTTGGTCCAATTTCCGGAGCCGATCTCGAAGACTGGTACACTGGATTTGATATCAACGTCAAGGGAAACCTCAATCTCATCAGAGCCTTTCTACCCGCGGCTGCGAAGAATGCAGCCATCATCAACGTCTCGTCAGCTGTGGTCCATATGCCTCACTTGCCTGGATACTCGAGCTACCAGTGTTCAAAACTCGCGAGCACGAAGCTGTTCGAATATGTCCATCACGAGCATCCTGAGTTCTTTGTGTTAAATGTCCATCCGGGGGTATTGAAAACGGATATGGCTGCCAAAGCTGAGGCGGACTTGTCGTATGATGGGAGTAAGTTGTCCTCTCGTGGTGCTATGAGGGAACAGAACTGACTCCAATGATAGTGGAATTGCCAGGTGACTTTGTCAATTGGACCCTCAGTCCCGATGCCAAATTCCTGAATGGGAAACTTGTGTGGGCTCATTGGGATGTCAATGAATTGATTGCCATGAAGGAGGAGATCGAGGGTACCAACAAGTTCACGCTGGGTCTTCTTGGATGGCCTTGATAGGGAGAATTTTGTGTAGTCAAATGACTTCGAATTATATCTGGTAACAGAATTGACACTCCTTCGAACTGTGCGAGTATTTAGTTCCTTCTCTTCTCGTTATGCGCAATTACCTGGAACACTGCTAGTGCAGTATTGTAACGTAGAACTCTTCTCGCCATCACATTCTCTTGAGAGCTCATGATTCAAACCACAACCAGAATGCCCAACCACCAGCACACACTTTGACCAAATCCAACTTGATGCTGAGCAATAGAATAAAGTATACCTTAAGCTTGACATATCGAGAAAGATTGACGACGTATTGGTCTCCATCGACATGACATACGTTGTATTTAATGCCCGCTTGAACAATGGCTTATTGCACCTTTCTTTTTCGATAGAAAACATGAAAAGCATAGTTTAAAACACAAAAACAAGGATATTCTGCAAGAGACCAAGAGACCAAGAGACCAGGAGACCAGACCAAAGATCACTCTGTGCCACAACAGGAACTCAGCATCTTATGCTGTCAAACGTTGGGCAGCTTCGAATTCGCGACTCAAGACAACAACAGGACAACTGTCATGGTCACCAAAAGCATCCAGGATCTTGCTTGGTCGCCTTATCAATCCCACCGAATATCTCTCCCCACGGATCTCGTACCTACGGAGGGACGATGCCGTAGATATGTCCTTTGAAATTCTCAGGAACAATTGAACAACTTAGAGATTGTGGGGGCTGTACGTTCTTGTCGCGTCCATACACCAGAGTTAATCATACCCGCATGCGACTCCAATCGGCGGACATCCACCACATACCACATATCACCACCCTCCCAACCACAATTGCTGGTATGCTTTATTATGGCCTCAAAACCATCGACAGAAAAAAGAAGTCCGGTCTCTTTTTATGCTCGCTTTACCTTAGTCTGCGCCAAAGGCTTGGAACCGACGGGTCTCAGTCCCTGTTTTGGCGGTCCTTGCACCCTTCAGTGCTGACGAGTCAGAAAGCCCATCATGACATTTGCCAGTGACATTGGTTGACATGACCACCAGTCAGCATCAAACGGTGCGTTGGATATAGCCAATAGCGTCAATGTGCTGTATGTTGAAGTGCATCATCGTGGATATTTGCAGCTTGAATCCCGCCAGTCCAGCGACAACATCCGACAAGTGCCAAAGTATGGAACATTACCCGAGGGCTGGCAGCATAAGTTTGCTAGCCAGCAGCAAGCTTACCAAAAGTTGAACGTGGGGCGTGGGCGATGCGCTAGCGAAGCCTACAGGATGGACTGTGGGCTGTGGGCTGGCTCATGGGCTGGGACAGGTACCGATTTTTCTGTCGCTTGATCAGATTTCAGGAGTCCGGCCTTTTGTCAAGATCGACCCGGTATCATCTATATAGATTGCATAGCGCAAGGGGTAACAAAATGCCCTCTTTGAGTCTTCTTCCCCCTGCCCACGATCTCCCTGTCCATTTGATAACCACGCAAATACCTACTCACCTTATCCATTTGCCATCCCACTATCACTTACAGAGAGGAGAGATATCACTTTTACTTCTTTGTGAATACGGATACAGTATCAACTATCAAGATTGGCTTTATACCTACGGTACCGGACCTCCTTTTCTTACGAGCGAGGAGAAACTTGATAAATGGCCCTGCACCAAATTCCGGTAACCTAGCCAAGCTGCTTGCCTGCCTCCTGTCTCCTGTCTCTACGGTACGGTACCAAAACACGAGACTTTTTTCGGAAAAAGCCAACCTGCCCTGCCTGGAATTCGGCCAGGCCAGGAAGAGCCCAACTCCTGTCCCTCCCTACGAGTGCCGCACAGCGGATCCTAACAGACTAGACCGTGCATTTTGGGGAGGTGGAAAAAATTCTTGGGAGAGAAACCCCATTTCAAATGATTTGATTTCCATTCTTCCTGATATCATTATACTTACAGTACATCTGTTTTCGCCCGTCGCCACTGCAAGTACCGCAACACCTCCGAGGTCCGGAAGAAGAAGTTGTTGATCATCAAAAGGGAGGAGGTTTCAAAGGCCCGGGTTTGGTGAATGTGAGACGGGGTGACTGTTGAGTTGAAAAACCGAGATTATTGGAAAAGAGAGCGAAAGTTCGAGATCGAACACTCACAGCAACAATACAACCCTACTGCTGCAGTCGAATTCGAACTGTCTAGACTCGGTAATAAGACGACAAAGACAAGAGTTCTCTCGCCAACCCACCGGAGACGAGCAGCAACTATGTCAGCTAGGACATCACAGAGGTTCGTTTTCATGCATTATCCACAAATTCATTTCTTATCTTGAAGACAAGCAAAAGCTAACACAGTAGTAATTGCTTAGGAGAGACTATCATATTGTCGTCTTGGGTGCTGGTGCGTGAAATACCTCCCTTTTACCGTGCTTGAGAGCGAGGCGAACTGGGCTTCTTCAAGCATTGATGAGGATGAGATCTGGTTTTGTGTGTGTGTGGCTAGCTGACGATCTTTGCGATCTTTGTAGGTGGAGTGGGCAAATCATGCCTCACAGGTAAGGCCGATGCCGAGCAAACGTTCTAGAAGACAGGAAACCCAAACTGACTTATGACCAAAGCTCAATTTGTCCAAAATGTATGGATTGAAAGTTATGATCCAACGATCGAAGATTCATACAGGAAGCAGATCGAAGTTGATGTAGGTTTTCTTACCAAGAGAGTCTTTGCTTTTGATACTGATTCTAGACAGGGTCGGCAATGCATGCTAGAGATGTAAGAGGCAGAATTCAGCACTTCGGATGAATGACAGAAGCTTATTTGATGATGCAGATTGGATACAGCCGGAACTGAACAGTTCAGTAAGTCTTTTCAATATCTCTCACCAGAGATTTCTCACGTGATATCGCTAACATACTACGTAGCTGCTATGAGGTATATTACCTAACCTCCCCATTGCCATTTACAAACTCTGATACTATCGAGCCTCCAATATTGTATTCTCGGAAACTGACTCATCCCCAGAGAACTATATATGAAAACCGGGCAAGGATTCTTGCTCGTCTTCTCCATCACATCGCACAGCTCGCTACATGAACTATCGGAACTGCGAGAGCAGATCATACGGATTAAAGATGACGAGAATGTACCCATTGTTATTGTGGGAAACAAGTCTGATTTGGAGGAAGATCGGGTCGTGACGAGGCAGAAGGCTTTCAGTGTAAGCCAGAGCTGGGGAAATGCGCCGTATTACGAGACGAGTGCGAGGAGGAGAGGTGGGTCTGAATTTTTCTTTTTGTTTTCTTTATGCACTGCATTTATTTGCTCTTGGGTCTTTGAGGTTGGTTCTTGGTTGAGTTTTTGGACTACAGGGTAAGGTTGGTCAAGGAAACGGGATGGATGCAACGATCAGACGAATGATCGAAGCAAATGAAAAAACGCCTATGAGCAAAGCGAGGAAGGAGAAATGCAAGCAAAAGATGAGAGGAGGACGAAATGGGACAGGCACATGATAGTTTATGAGAAACAAAGCTGACTTACTCGCCCAAAACAGCAAACGTAGACGAAGTCTTTGTGGATCTCTGCCGGCAAATCATCCGCAAAGACAACACAGTCTCCACGAGCTTCGAAGATGAGTACAAGACTACGCACAAAGTGCCTAAGCGGCCCAAGCCAGCCAAGAATCCTGGGGAGCGGGGTAGGAGACGATGCGTTATTCTGTGATTATGCAATGCGAGACTTCAGGGTCGTCTGGTTCAGATCGGATCGGGTTGTTTCATTTCAGCTGTAGATGTTGGAAGCTTGTGTCTACGTGGGTTGGTGGGTGGCTGAGGTATGTGGGCGAGGAATGAGAGTGAGGAATGAGAGAAGGGGACTGTTACGGTTTAGTTTTGGTTGAATGCCAACGACGATAACGAGATTGTGTGATGGATGGGTAGTTTGTGAGACGAATCGACGAACAAAGATTGAATGGACGAGCTGGACTTGGAGCTTTAGCGGAGAAGGAGGAGGGTGTTGCAAGGTAGCTAATTTAGCTAGATTAGAACTGCACTAGTAGCTGCGGTGTGTATATGAAGAAGGACGAAGTCAACTGGCGTGATGGGAATTTTGCGGCCGATGGAGAGCGCTGTTGAAAGTTATTTGATCGGGGGATGGGTGGATGGATTTGATGATGATAAGATGACATTTTATTGGGTATTGAATTTAGATGAAGGAGGGAGGCCGGGAATATGTGTGTATGTCTGTTTGCGTGTGCGGCTAGAAAGTAGGTACCTAGGTATGTAGCGCTGCGAATATCAGTATAGGAAGGAATCAGATGAGCTAAGCGAAGGATACTTTTTGAGTAGAGAGGAATAAACTAGATGTGGAGAGGGGTGAGGAGCATGTAGTAGCTAGGAGATAGCTACCTAGTTAAATGGCCTTGAGTTATAGATTCGAATTAGAATGGTCTTTACATGTCCTAGGCAGGCGTCATCTTCGCGGACGACTAGCCACCAGCAAACTTTTCTAAAGTTCATTGTTGCGTAAAACATCGTGTTTGCCCAGAGGTCATCTATCCTGGGTAGTGGGCATATCAAGTGCTTAGGTAAGTAAGGTCTACTCACGTCTTCAACTCATCGCTTAGAAGATCCACCAGACCGTTAACACTATCTTCTGTTTTCAGCTCATTCCAACCAATACCTCGTCCTAAACACTAAGCGTCTAAGTGTACGGTGGATCAAACGAACTTAGTGTTCTGGTGCATGGCATGGCATAGCTTGGTATATTGCTGTATTTCTTTTGTTCTAAATTCCCTAACGAGTTTGCGGCGCTAAAAATACACACACGTTCATCATCTATCGTGATCTTTCATAAGCGCTCTTCTGCTTGCTTCTCAAACCTCGACAAATCCGCAAATCTTATTCCCTTGCTCGTACAAATGCCATCCCTCCTCCACTGCATCTACCCTACATCCTAAACACGCCAAACTTCGTGTCCTTAATCTCGTTCTTGCCGCCCAGTGCGGCCATCAGGCCTAAGCCAAGCACGCGTCGCGTATGGCTCGGTGGGATAACTCCATCGTCCTGTTATCATAATGAAGTGGTTAGTTTATTTTTCATTGATTGAGGATTTGGAGATTCGTGACATGGGAAGTCCGTCCTATCCGACTTCCGGTTTTCCTTCTTTCTTTCTTTCTTTTTTTGCTTCTGTCCTCTCGGGCCACGCCACTCGGCGCGGTGGGCTCAGTTTCAAAAATATCGCGAGATGCTAGAAAAGGGCTTGGAGGAGGGAAAGAAAGACGAAAATAAGAAGTTCGGCGACTTACCCATAACCTCGCCGACGAGAACACGGCCTCACTCTCCCGCTCTATCCGAGCTTTCAACTCCGGATCGACAGCCTTCCCCACCGTCTCCATAACAGCAGTCAACTGCTCGCTCCCCATGACGCCAATCTTGGCATTCGGCCACATCCAGAGGAACCTCGGGCTGTACGCCCTTCCACACATACCATAGTTTCCGGCTCCATTGCTCGCTCCGACCACGACGGTGAATTTTGGCACATCAGCACATGCTACGGCCGTGACGAGCTTGGCTCCGTTTTTGGCAATGCCCTCGCGTTCTGCGTCTGTGCCGACCATGAACCCACTGATGTTCTGTAGGAAGATGAGCGGGATCTTGCGCTGCGAGCAGAGCTCTATAAAGTGTGCCCCTTTGAGGGAGGATGCCGAGAAGAGGATCCCGTTGTTGGCAACAATGCCTACTTTGTGTCCATAGATATGTGCGAAGCCGGTAACAAGTGTTGTGCCATAGTCTCGCTTGAATTCAGAGAAGACGGAACCATCAACTATGCGTGCGATGATCTCATGCATGGGAAGAGGTTTGCGGAGGTTGGTGGTTGCGATGCCAACTAGTTCGGAGGGGTCGTGGAGGGGTTCCGAGTAGGTTGATGGAAGGGGGAAGCTGTTTTTAGGCCAGTTGAGGTTGCTTACTGAACGACGAGCAAGCACTATGGCGTGGGCGTCTGAAACGGCGAGATAGTCTGCTACACCTGAGACTGAGGTATGCATTTTACCTCCTCCAAGATCTTCAGCGGACACCTCTTCGCCTGTTGCGGCCTTGACTAGAGGTGGACCAGCGAGGAAGATGTGGCCCTGCTCATCTACTATGATGCTTTCATCAGACATGGCTGGAACGTAGGCTCCTCCTGCCGTACAAGGTCCCATCACTACTGCTATCTGAGGTATACCCATTGAGCTCATCCGGGCTTGATTGAAGAATATTCGTCCAAAGTGCTCCCGGTCTGGGAAGACATCTGCTTGGTGTGGTAGGTTGGCACCACCTGAATCGACCAAGTATACACAGCTGTAAATCGTTAGACATGATTCCTTGAGCATACATCCAAACTTACGGCAGATTATTCTCCTGTGCAATAGCCTGAGCTCTCAAGTGTTTTTTCACTGTGATCGGATAGTATGTGCCTCCTTTTACCGTACTGTCATTCGCTACAATCATACAAGTCACTCCTTCAATGACGCCAACACCAGTAATGATCCCACCAGCGGGCACTTCGGCTTCAGGATACAATTCATGCCCAGCTAGTACAGAGAGCTCCAAGAAGGAGGTTCCAGGATCAATCAATGCCGTGACTCTGTCTCGAGGAAGCATCTTCTTCCTTGCAATGTGCTTCTCCCTCGCTTTGGGTGGTCCTCCTTCGTGGATTTTCTTCGTCAATTCCTCCAATTTTAACATGACCTCTCCCATCTGCCGGGCATTCTCCCTATACTCCTCTGAGGAAGGGTCTACGATCGTAGGTAGGACTGAAATAGCACTGGCCTGGTTTGGCGGACAATGAGTAGCTATTGCCCGTACGCCAGGACGAGTAGTATTGATTGGAGCTCGAAAACATGTTGGTTTGATGCTCTGAGAAAGCTTTAAAGCTCTTCTTGAAGCTCTGAGAGAAGACATTGTGTGATTTTCGAGAAGCTGCTCTTGCAGCAATGAAGTGGTGCACTTGTACTCCGGATTGTGATCATTCCCATTGCCCGTATTTGGAAGCTGAATCAAAATCTGGGGATAGTAGCGGCTTAATACCGATCACAAGCCGAGGGATCACTAAAATGGCGGGGAAACAGGGGTTTAGCATGTTTGACAGGGATATGTCACTGTACCTGCCCGGCTTTGCGGATCACTAAAAGAAGTACCACAACCAAGGTACATCAATCATGTAGCCGCTCAAACCTTTCTCTTATACAACTATTCACAATGGCGACAGTACGGTGCATTCGATCTTTGGCAATACGACCATCATTATGTCTACGAACCAAGCCTCAATTTCTACTACCGCATATCCAGCAAAGGAATGCGTCAAATAAACACCCTCAAGGTTTCGAGCCACCATCCTATGAAGAGCTCAACGAACTTCGAGAACGAGTACAGGAGTTCACACGAAGAGAGATAACTGAAGAAGTGGCATCGAAGACAGACAAGTCAAATGCCTTCCCCAATGAAATGTGGGAGAAGATGGGAAGTGCTGGGTTCCTGGGTATAACAGCAGATGAGGACGTTGGAGGACTAGCAATGGGATACCAAGCACATTGTGTTGTGATGGAGGAGATATCAAGGGCATCCGGCTCAATTGGACTGAGTTACGCCGCACACTCGCAGTTATGTGTCAATCAACTACAATTGAACAGTAACGCAGAGCAGAAGAAGAAATTCCTACCCGGACTCATAGCAGGGACCAAAGTTGGAGCACTCGCCATGTCTGAAAGCGGCGCAGGGAGTGATGTAGTGAGCATGCGAACCACGGCGAAAGAAGTAGATGGTGGATATGTGCTTGATGGTACCAAGATGTGGATCACGAACGGCCCAGACGCGGATCTCATCGTTGTATATGCGAAAACGGAACCAGACAAAGGCTCCAAAGGCATCACTGCTTTCCTGGTGGAGAAGAGCTTCAAAGGCTTCAGCTGTGCACGCAAATTGGACAAGATGGGCATGCGAGGTAGCAACACCGGCGAACTAGTCTTCGAATCCGTCTTCGTGCCCAAAGAGAACATGCTTGGCGAGTTAAATCGAGGCGTGAAAGTCCTGATGGAAGGTCTCGACTTAGAGCGTCTAGTGCTGAGCGCTGGGCCATTGGGAATCATGCAAGCAGCCATGGACGTTACACTCCCATTCACACATCAGAGAAAGCAGTTCGGGACACCAATTGCACATAATCAGTTAGTACAGGGGAAGTTGGCGGACATGTATACGAAGCTGCAGGCGGCTAGGAGCTATACTTATGATACGGCTAGGAAGGTAGATGAGTTAGGCATGATTAGGACACAGGATTGCGCGGGCTCGATTATGTATGCTGCTGAGAGGGCGACTGAATGTGCGTTGGATTGTATACAATTGCTTGGTGGGATGGGGTACGTGGAGGAGATGCCTGCTTCGAGGCTATTGAGGGAGTAAGTGTCTTCCTTGTTCAGATGCTCGTGTATGCTGATTGGAGTAGTGCAAAGTTGTACGAGATCGGCGCAGGTACGACTGAAGTGAGGAAGATTGTTATTGGAAGGGTAAGTCTGTTTTTTTTTCACCCCTAATCTTGGCGAACTGTTACTCACTTCAATTTAGGCTTTCAACAAGGAATACGCGAGCTATGCATCATGAGTTATGGGACCATCGAGTTGATATATTTATTGAAAGAGAGGAAGATGATCACGGGTGAGATGAGAAAGGGATCAGGATGAGAATGAGAATGAATACCACTATAAGCCTTCGTGCTGAAGTGAGAAGGAAATAGAGGGGCATGTACAGAGAATATAATGCAGTGAAATTTCACAGAACTTTAAGCTAGCAAGAATGAAGTCAGACAATACCCAATAATCAACCAGCCAGCCAATGGGTTTAAACCATATCGAAGATTCAAATCCCCACTTCCCACTTCCCACCTCTCACTTCCTAACTCCTCTCTTTTCTGTATTGAATTTTCCTCCCCCTCCTTACCCAGCGAAAGTATAACCTTCCCTACCTACCTACCTACCTATCTACCTACATATCTATCAAAATCTAAATCTATTCCCCCTTATGACCTCGTGAAGTTGTGAACTTAATAGAATTGCTACTTACCTACCCTACTTCAAGAAACTAGTTCAGTCCTAAGTTAGTCCAGTCCCGAGTTAATCAATTCTAACCTAGGTAGGTAGGTAGGTAGGTAGGTAGGTAGGCAATTGAAGCGGGAGGAGGAATAGGAGGAATAGGAGGAATAGGAGGAATAGGAGGAATAGGAGGAATAGGAGGAATAGGAGGAATAGGAGGAAAAAAGTGGACAAAGAACATAAAAGAGTAGGTGCTCTTCCTAGTCCAGCAATGAATGAATGAATGAATGAATGAAGAGCCTTCACTTGTCTCTTTATACATATACGTAAATACACATCCATACATATATAAGATCTTATAAATCTACAATACCTACCTAGCTACCTACCTACCTACCTACCAAGGTGGGTATCCACATACATACACACGCACTTTTCAACAAGCAAGATTTACATTTCCCAACTGCATATTCACACTCACATTTACAGCTTTAACTTTAGCTACCTTAACGTATCCACACTCCCTGTCTGTCCCTAGCGAAATCTCAAAAGCAAGATATCCTCCTCAATCAATCAATCAATCACTCCACTCCCAATAAAAATTTCCTCCTATGTCTGTGTGTGTGTGTGTGTGTGTGTGTCCTCCCAGCCAGTGATTGTAGAAACGCCATGGCAATGCGTGCTTAGAAGCAAAGCATACCATACCATGCCTACTTAGGTAGGTACTTAAATACCCACCCACACGTGCAGTCCAGTGAACCCGCACTCAAAGACACGACAATAAAACTTAAACACTAAATCCCCATCCATGCAAATGAATCCATCACATGCCATGCTATCCCATTCCATCCCATCTCAAAATTTCCCAATGCTAATCCCAAATGATGCCAAAAATGTGCAAAGATAATCACACACATTCACCATCCAGCATTAGATAGATAGATCAACCAGCCATCCCCTAAAATCCTTCATGGCGCCAGCCATGATATGTGCTAATGCATGCATGTATCTGTCAGAAGAAGAAAACTTTTGTAGATTTGCCTTTCCCGCTCGCTTCCCAAAATAAAAACACCGCCGTCCATGAATACACCCAGCGCTGATGAAATGACTACGAATTAAATTGAATGGAAAATAGAATTATACCGCATATTTTCAATTCACTTTTGGTTTCCCTTTTTGGGAGATTTGCTGCTGCTCCTTTCTTTGCCTCGACTTCGATCTCGCTCCAGTAGTAAAGTAAGCTGACTCTTGCTTCTACTTAGAGCACCAAGACTGGTACTCGATGGTTCAGGCTCTGACGTTTGCACCGCTTGTATGGGCCGCTTGGCAAACATTGCTGTTCGTCTCAAGTCATCTGGATCTCGACCTTTTCCTTTGTCAAGCATTCCCATAGATGCTGATCTTGAAGATATCTTCAAGCCCTCGCTTGAGGAGTCACCAAGGTTTCCAAGGTCCAATTGTCCAGTCGGTGCTGCAAATGTTGGTGCTATACTGACGGAACTCTTGGACGTAGCATTGTTCGACAGAAGCCCATGTCCAGTACTTGAACCAGATGCTCGTCTTGGCTCCTTCGCAATAGTTTCCACACGGGCTTGCTCTAACATTTGCAATGCAAGTTGATTTCGCCGTTCTACCCTTGCGTTGGCTTCTTCAAGGAGCATTGTCTGCAACCTCAATTCGTCTTCTTCTTCTAGAGTCAGACTCTGCGGTTCCTCAAAAGTGTTACCCCGAGAGTCTACTCGGTGTCGAGTGGTCGATGATCCTGGATCGCCTCCCTCATGACTGGTTGAGAGACCACTTTCATCGCTTGCTTTTTGTTTTCCTTTTCCAGTCGAGTTTTGTTTCCGTGGAGATACGTTTTTATGGCTGTTGGTCCGAACTACCACACGCCTTTTTGGTGAGTGAACATGTTTTAATGATGAGCCCGAAGGAGAGAAATTTTCTTGAAATCGAGACTGTGTCTTGGCTCGTGATTGTGCGGAAAAAGTAGGTGGTGTCCTTTCTGCCGAAGAATTTGTCCCTGCGAACTGTGATGCTTGAGCAGGGCTTCCATTCGAAGATTGCGATGTCTGAGAGCTTTGTCTTTTGACAATGACGGGTCGCTTCTTCTTGGTAGAAGCCACGAAGGCAGGTTTTTTCCTACCCGGGGTAGAGGGGGATTTTTTCTCGAATTCTAGATCTTGCGGTGAGGGTGGTTCGACCACAACATGTGAATTGGTGCTCTCAGAATTATCTGGGCTTGTCTCGTCTTCAGTATCATGTGGTGAGATGAATCGTGCCGTTGGTCTTGGTCCACCAGTCGATGGGCCTCTCGTCTTTTTTAATATTGGATGTGGCATTGGAGCTTGTTCTCGAGACGAAGGAGAATTGTCGGTACCAGACTTGTTCTGTTCATTATTTCTCATGATGGGAGTACTTGCCGCTGCAGGTTTGGGCTTCGGCCTTCTTTGCATAGCCTAAAATTCACAGAATTAGTAAACATAAGCCTATGGCTGGGCTGTCTCCTTACTAGTGATGGTGGTCCCTCGTCACGATTTGGCGGTCCACGTAGAGGGACAAAAGTCTCGCCATCAGAAATCTCTATAAAAAGTTTGGCAACGATCGCACCCTTCAAGGTTTTATCTCGACTGCCCCATATGCGCCACCAAAGATTCTCGAGCCGCTCCGCTGTTGGATCTTTTAACCGCCTTTGTGTAGTTGTATAGACTTGACAAAATCAGTTCATGTCCACCCCACAAAGAGCATGGCGGCGGTACCTTTCCAGAGTTTGGCAATTTCAGCATCCCCAACTGGAGAAGAATCCAGTGACTGAATGTTGCCATTTATTTGCGGTGAATTCACGACGAAGCCCTTTGGGAGTAGCATTGCCATGATTTATAGTGGTTCCCCGATTTCCAGAGTTTTGGCAGCAGCTCCTCCAAGGCAGGCAAGCCTACCAGGAAAGGTCCTGCGTCAAATAGACAGGCGGATCAAGACCGCTGCATCCAGGATGACAACAGCAAGGTTTGACAGGTAATGTACGACGTAGATGTTGGTAAATCCAGATGACCCAGAGCGCTGCTCGGACCCAAGACGGCTTACATCAATGACTGGCCAGAAGGATATGTATCATTCAGAGTATTACTCGTTACTCCAAATTTCTTTGGAAACTCGGCTGCGAAATGTATGGATATGTACGTCCCCTTTGGCGAGTCCCGACTGCAGCAAAAATGTACCTCGCAACCACGTATAAGCACGGCCTTGTGATGCCAGACTTTGCTTCGTCAGGAGGTATCGCCACGAATACGGGACAGGAAATGGTAACTCGTGAAGGCGAAATATTGGGATTGTCGCACGAAAGGTTTGTGGAACCAGAAGGAGGGAAGCGTTCAAGAGGTTTGGGTGGTTGAATGTTGTGCGCCTGGAGTACTTGAAGGAATTAGTTATTGGTTGGTGACATAACGCACATGCGAATGGGAAGTAAGGACAAGAACAAGCACATCAAGTATGACCTGGGTAGTGTAGAAGCTGGACTAGAGTACTCGGGCTAAATGCATGTGGCTTTTGAATGCTGCGGGCTTACCTACGCATTTGCTGAAGTAGAGACCGACTATTGAGACCGAGGTCAAACGTGCAGATGGAAGTCGTCCAAGAGGAATGTAGTTCTAGTTGTGGGAAAGGTGTAGAGAATAAACGGCTCGAAGTACCGGCTGATTGAAAATGGTCGAGGTACTTGTGCATGGAAGAGTACAGATACAGATACATGTGCTGGACGTGAACTGTACCTAGATTAGATGGTAGGAAAGGTATAAGAAAGTAGAGTAGGAGTCGGAGTAGGAGTAAGTAAGGTATGTATGAATGTATGTATGTATTGTATTGGGTAGGTCGGTATGTAGATGATGGAACCTGGAAGTAAGGATATGGTAGGGTAGGGTAGGGTTAAGGGTTAGGGTCTGTCTACCCGTGCTTGGTAGCGGTAGCAGCACGAGGAGGGTCAGACCGTCAGAGAGCGAGAGACGCGGTGCGATGCGGTTGGGGAAATCGACGGTGCAGGCAGGAAGGCAGGCAGGCAGGCAAAACAGGACAGGGCAGGCAGCGGAAGGCGGTGCGGTTCAGATTCCAGACAGACAGACAGAGGTTACCCAGATGGATGGAAAAGTGGAAAAAGGGTCGGCTTTGCTTGTCACGCGAACCTGGATTGGGATTGGGATTGGGATTGGGATTGGAATATAAAGAATAAGAAATAAAACCCCCCAAAATTGGCATATTATTATTATTATTATTGTTATTTGTATATTATTATGATTTGTATATTATTATTTGCATTGTTATTATTAGGATTATTGGCATACTGTATAAATTCATTCTGATGAGCACCATAAAAATAATTAAGACTATTAAGGTAAGGTAAAGTTCACGGCCCTTGCAGTAAAAGTGTACCTCGGGAATGCCAATCATGTGGATTCCGTGGTCAATGGGACGGAATGGTGCATCGGGAGTGGTTCAATTGAAGTGGGTGTAAAATTTCTTTGCTTCAAGGTAGGTACTGTACTGTACTGTACCTGGTACTTTATCTTTATGGTGAGAAAGAGAGTATGAAAGAAAAAAGAAGAAAAAAGAAGAGAACTCCCACGTTCTAGGCCGCATGGGCAAGGGTGACAGGGAAAAGGAAAGAGAAAAAAAGGTGATGCGACACAGGGTGGAAGGTAGTTTTGAGCTTGTCAAGGGAAGGGATGATTAGATGAAGAGATTATTGGATCATTGGATCAAAGAACTACGAAACAAGAGAAAGGACAAAAGGGTTATTTTAAACTTGACCGTAGGGCTATGTGAGTTAAGGTACGAAGAGAGAGAGAAATAGAAAAGTTAGAAAATACCAAACTACAGTCAGTATAGTACTATCCCCAAACCATCTCAATACGGTAGCGAGGATTGATATCTAACCTCAGACAGCCGACATCTATCCAACTATCTATTATCCCACTATCCAACTATCTATCTATCTATCTATCTATCTATCTATCTATCCATCCACCCTTTCATCCACTTCAACCACCACCCCGAAAAGAAACAAATACACAAAAGCACCACCAACCCGAGTCTCGACCTAGACAAAGTCCCTTGCTCACCAAACATTCAATTCACACACCAATTCCAACAAAAAAGCTACATCGGACTCACTTTCGGTCTTAGTTGTGATCTTGATCTTGATCTTGGTTCTGGGTCTTTGCTCGATACAGGAAAAAGAGATAGGTTTTGCTTTCTTAGTGGACAACAGCTTTACAGTACCTTACTGTACATCCAAAACCGTCTCATATCATATCCACTCCACTCCTTACATTCTCAAATCATTGACAACACCACCACCACCACCACCACCTTCCCCTCCAACTCCATTCAACTCGAGATTCAAACAACCCAATGCAACCTGCCACTCCAGATGGTGGCTTGAGGTGGCATGTGGAGTGTGGACAATCCCCACGTCTATTGGTAAGAAGAAAAGAAACCCACTAGGATGAGGTCTTCCAACTATTCGGGCTTTCAGCAACCATCAATCATCACTCGTCACTCATCATACTCGAGCAAAAAGCCATATCTTCAGCCATTACCCTCCATTACCCTCTATCCTATATCAGACCTCTGATTATGATTTGAAAGCTAAAACGGGCTTGCATCGTGGGAGGATTTCATTGCCTTGTACTAGGATTAGGATCATTGTCGCCGACACTTAGCATCATCCATGATTATCAAGACATGACAACAGATACATTTCTTCCGAGCACCGTTCACCCTCATCCTCATCCTTCAGCCTTCAGCCTTCACTCAATTCAGACCGATGCTTCCGACTGCTTGATGTTTATTATTCAGCTGTATGCTCTCACCGCTCGAAGCATCCCTCCCACCGCTCGCGGGTTAGGCCTCACCGCGATGTCAAGAGAAAAATCAAAGGAGCCAGAAGAGTCAATTCACCCCACCACCACCAGAGTTATACCGCTCTGTACCTGAGCCGATCGTGATTTGCGAACCAAGTTAGCACGGGGCTAAGAGCTTACCCCATATCCCATGTCAGATACCAAAGGAAAGTCAAGACAGACGAGGCAGAGGCAGAGACAGAGGTGGAGGGGGAAATCTGAATCTAGCTGAATCAGAACCCACACACTTCTCCTCCTCCAGATTCAGGGCAGCCCCAGCCGACGGGGTGAAGGCAAGACAAAGAATCCTCCTCTTCGCACACGCGCGCAAACCACGTTGTCTCTCTTTTTTTTTGTTGGGGGTCTTCCCCCTACCTACCTACCTACCTAGCTAGCTAGCCTAGAGCAAAGGCGAGTCCTGTAAGTCTCAAGGAAAGCCAAAGTTCAAGTTGCGTAATATTCCAGGTCGTCGTTCTTCTTTAACCCTAACCTGACCCCACCCGAGGAATAACTAATGCACCGGAACCGCTTCCGAGCCTGGATCACCATTGAGCCTGCTGACCTTCGTGCGCCGCGTCCTTGTCGTCTCGCATCACGTCGTGTGATGCTACGAGATGCCTCTGGATTTTGCCGGTCGCCATGAGACGCCCATTCCACCTTCGTGGTGGGCTGGGTGAGCTAGGCAGGCTGGTGGCACAACGTTTAGACGTTGAATGATTACATCTTTCCTCTTGATTCTTGCGGTTCTGCATCTCTACATCTCTGCATCTCTGCATCTCGGGGGCGCTTTTGGGGCTTGCATGTTGCAGCTTCAACATTGTAGCTTAAATTGACCCTAGCTTTCTTTCACTTTCACTTCCTTAAACTTCTTGGATAAAGATTTTGGTATTGCGCTCCCCCCCGGAGAAAGATGTTTGTTGGTCTAGGAGAGGGAAAAGATAGGTAGGATCCTTCCTCCCGCTTCTTCTAATCTTAAATCCGGTGCGAACTAGTATCATTGTACTGGTACCTGCTTCTTTCTCTCATGGTATGGCCTTCCACCACCAAGATACAGAGCCCACCCCCATTCCATCTTTCATCCAGTTCATCCCAAGAGCGACGATGTCTCTCCCTATCAAATCGAAGACAAAGAACCCCTCCATACCTATCGGTTTCCATTACAAACGGAAAGTCGCTATCTACGTCCGTACAGAAGAATCTCCTGCCTATCTCTGTCTTTGTCGTCCAAAAAGATACCTTCTCTCTTCAGCCGCATCACTACGACCCCCAAAATTCCAGACATCATCTGACCCCCAATTCTAAGCACATCACCTCCAGGGCTTCTAGAACGTCTCGATCCAACACGAACCCCTCAAGCTCTCTCTGTCTTGGCCTCTAGCACGTTTTTTTTTTCTCTCCCCCACCCCCACGCTCTGCAGGCATCCTCTTGAACCCTTTCCCATGCAGTCGGCACTCACACACAAAACCCAAGTCCAGTCCAAGTCCAGTACGGACGACGAAAAGGTACAGTACGGAGGTACATACTGAGGAACTACGAGTCTTCTCTCAAACAGACTGCCAGTGCCGGTGCCAGTTGCCTCTCGCGTCTGGGACTTCCACCGACCTCGTGAGGATATGAGCTATCACATCTCACAGCGTAGCCGCAACCGCGCAACCCTACGCACATACGGCGATCTCGAGACGTCCCGTTTCTTCGGTCAAGATCGCATACGATGCTGACATTTTCGGGTTTCCTGGCGAAATGGAAATGTTTGGTAATGCTCACGCATTGGTGCTGCCGAGGTGGGTAAGTGAGTGAGTGAGTAGGTGAGTGGGTGGGGAAGGAAAATATGTCCGCCAATGTGTCTCGGCTACATGTATGCTACCCGGGTGGCTGGGTTAGGCGACGTACGTGAGTACCAATACTTGCTACCGGTACCGTATTCCACCGCCAGAAAAGGTCTCGCATCATGCTGCAAAAGGTCCGGTTTACTCACCCGTCTAGGTAATCGGTCGCGGCTCAATACTCGCAGGTACCTACTCTTGAGACGGTCGATATTTGCTTGTGATGCGCGCTGCACCCCCTAGGTTCACCTCTGGAACTTGTGTAACCGAACCATGGAATATCAAAAGGACAACAGGGCCAGCTGATTAGGATTTGCTTACTCCGAGTCAGGCGATCAAACATGGAATGAGTCGCGAGCATTTCAACTTAGAAAATCCTACAGGCAAGGCAGAGAGAGGCAGGGCGAATTATCAAACGATAGCTGAGGTACTTTCCTTACCTTACCTACCAACTCGGCATGTTTCTCGCCTAATCACTCGGCCCCTTTTCTGATCAGTCTCCTCTTCTCCTCTCCGCACCCACCTCCCTCCCGGTCGATAGCTCTGCTGAGTCGTGAGTCTGAATCAAAGGAATGGATCGACACGACATGACACGACACGACACGAGACCACCTTTGCGATTCACGACAAGCACTCGAGAAGAGACATGTACTGTCTGGCTAATGAACGGATAAGGCAGATCTATATTTCTATTCGTGATTCAGACGCTGACCAAGTACCATGGACCATGTCCCCGCCATATTCTGTCCTTGATCTTGGAAGGCTGCAATGTCCTTCGCTAAGCTGATCTGGTCTGGTCTATAATTTTTTATTTATCTTACACAGCGATCTGTCCACTTCCCTATGCTATATGCGGTTTTGATATACATCTCATGTGAGCTGGAAAACCAAGTTAGCTGAGCTCTGAGGATGTGTTTGGATTTGGATGTTGGGCAATCGTAAAGATGTCATGCAAGAAACAGCAAGTGTAATGTAGGTAATCAATACAAACAGAATATTTGAACTTACAGTATAACCACCATCAACACGCAAATCGGCACCTATTCTGCCATCAGCATGCTTCCCCATAAATGACTGCCTGGCGGATGGGGAATTTACCAGTGACATAAGCCGACGCATCCGAGGACAGGAACGTCACGGCGCCCATTAGATCTTCGGGCTGGCCCATCTTGCCTTGTGGAATCATTGACGTCCATTGCTTCTTGAGATCTGGCTTGTCGTCGAGGATTTTCTTGGTTCTGTTTGGTTTTTTTCGTTACTTAGTATACAAATGCGAATAGATTGGAGAAGTGATGATGGAAGAAGGGTGGGGAGGTGCTTACAGTGCTGTGAGCATGTAGCCCGGTGATATGCAGTTTACGCGGATATCGGCGTGTGCCCATTCGACTGCTAAGCTGGAAGCTAAGTGCCTTACGGCTGCTTTTGCGGCGTTATCTAAGGGTAATGTTAGCATGGCATTCTTTGGAAGTGAAAGTGAAAGTGAAATCGGAGCTCGCGAATCATGGTTCGGGAGCCAATTCGAATGAATTTTCAGCACCAGATTGCGCGAGCTCCGATTCTCAACAACTCAACACCAATACCAACAACGATACCCGACAAAGAGAGAAGAGATAACTAACAAGGCGCCTGCGGCTGCGGCACATTCACAATCGCACCAGACATGCTACCAATAAACACCATAGCACCGGGCGCCTTCCGCTCCATCAGGTGCTTCGCAACCCCAATGGCGAACAGGTACGTGCCGTCCACATTGACGCTCCAGAGCTTGCGCACCCGGTCGATCGGGTAGTTAATAGCCTCGAAGTTCTCGGTGAACCCGGCTGAGGTGACGAGGTTGTCGATCTTGCCGTGGGCGGCGAGCACTTCGGCGATGGCGGCGTCGACGGATTCTTGCGAGGAGACGTCCGCGTAGTGGCCTGTTACTTTGGGGATTCTGTGGGAGGGGAGGGGAGGGAGGTTAGTGAGGTGTTTATTGGGGGGGAAATAGGGAATTGGGCATGGGTGAGGAAGAGGCATACTTGGTTGCTCCTGGATTCTCCTTCACATATGCAGCGACCAATTCTTTCGCTTGCTTCTCAGCTTCCTCCTCTGCATACAAGCGTCAGTCTTTCTTGCAAACCAAACCACGAGCTGAAGGGAGCAAAAGCCTACTATTCAAATCCACAATCGCAACATCAGCACCGCTAATCACCATCGCCTGGCTCATCACCAATCCCAAACCCCTCGCACCACCAGTTACGATGCCGACTCTCCCCTCCAGCGAGAATGTCGCCAGCGTCCGCCGGAAGTGCATCCCACCTCGTCCTTGCACTGGAACTGAGGATGGCAGCTCATTCTCAGCGGGGTACTCGACTTGGATTGAAGGATCGGTTTGTGCGTATGATGCTTCGCTACCGTCACCTGTGCTGAGTGTGGGTGTGTTCTCTTGTGCGGTGGGTGGGGTTTGTGTGATGGTTCGTTTGGTGATGGTGTTGGCGGATATGGAGGGCAGTCGGGAGGTTTGGCGGAGGGGTGTGATGGTGGATAGTGAGGAAGAGGAGGTTTGGGAGCTTCGAATTGCTCGTGCTGTTTGTCGGAGGAGGTTGGAGCGGAACATTTTGTGCGTTTGGACGGGAGAGCTGTCGTGCTCTGCTCCACTGGTGGGATAGTAGTAAGTATACAGGTAAGTGAGTCGTTCCTTGGTTTCTCAAGTCAATTGGCTGTTCCTAGCTTCAATTGAACGAAGATGATGAATGAGCAGAGACAAAAGATTGAGAAACAGATGTGAATGAAAGAGAGAGAGCAAAGAAAAATAGAGAGAGAGAGAGGTTTGTGAGCTAGCTAGATAGACGCCTGTCAAAAGGGTTATCCACATGGTTTGCGGCATGACGTTGATAGTGCAGATCTTAAAGTACGTTCGTAGGTCAAGGTGAGAGGTGGGATCCATTGTTTTTTTGGGAGCTCGAAAATCCCAAATTGATGGATATCCACCACTTTTAATTCTTCATGGCCCGTAAGGCTTAGGTCCATAGCTTTGTGGATGTTGGTTTGTGGGAGAGTGTGAGGTTGAGTTTGGGAAATCTTGCTTTCTTGGTGGGGTGTCTTGAGTTGAGATGCTGAATCATGAATGAGGTGGGTTGGTTCCGTATACGGTATATATATCAAGCTTCAAGGAGGATGTAATAGGTATTGAAGTTTCTGTCAGGACTTCATCGATTGGATCTTCATCTTAATATTCATCCAAAATATAGAATATATATAGAATGAAATATATTTCTTTAATTTTCTACAAATTGGACATATATAAGTCATGCAATTGGAGATGGATGATCTTGGGACTCTTTACCGGCTTGACGTCGGTCCCCGCAACTGTGTGGAACCATGGATAAGGTAGGTACTGTGCAGTACTGTACAGTAGGGTGCAACAAGTGAAGGACCCCCCCTTGCAACGCCAAGCGGCATATTCCTAATACGGTATGTTTTTTATGCCGCCTTTCCTACGATCTCTATCCTTCAAAAGTATTAACAATACCGCTACGAAAAGAAAACTCCCTTTAGAGGAGCCAAAGAAGTATATTATATATAATATAAACACTTTTATATTTTATAGACTAGCTACAGCTATAAATAATAGAGTTGATACTCTAATACGGTCAAAAGGGTAGTTTATAAAATATTATAATTGTAAAAGCAGCATAGAAAAACATACTGTATTGGGAATATGCCGCTTGGCGTTGCAAGGGGGGGTCCTTCACTTGTTGCACCCCACTGTACTGTAGGTAGTGCCCAGGTAGCGATAAAGAAATGCCCCGCTAAACAACCCTAAATTTAGTATTGAGATCGGGTCTGAGTAGTTAAGACGAAAATATGAGAAAGACATAGCTAAGAGATGGTAACAGTCACAAACAGAACACGCTTGTCATTCAATTGAATCAAGTCCATAGACACACATGAAAATCGAAGTCTTTAAGAGTCAAATATAAATATAACAATTTGTGAATCCCCAGTTCTCCAGTCAGCCCCCACCCGAAACAGCTTAGCTTGTTTCGTAATCGTCTCCTCGTTCATCGTCGACAACGCCACACCATCACGACAAAGCAGGACTTTCTCCTCCACAACACCAACAACATCACCAAACATCAGACGGACAATCTACCAACAAACTACCAAACGATACGAACACAACCATGCGCTTCACCCACTTCTCCGCGCTCGCCGCCAGCGTCGCGGCTGCATCCGCCTTCCTAGTCCCGACCGAGATCTCACCATCTGAAATCGACATCATCAAGTCCCTCCCCTTCACTGACGCCGTTGGCATCGATTCTCGCATCGTCGAGCTCCGCTGCCCAGGATGTCCCGTCATCTCCGATATCGAGGGAAAGATGCACTCTGCGCAGACCGAGACCGAGGAGGAGAGCATGCTTCAGTTGAACTTCAGCCTAGATCACGACAGCGAGGGAGGTGATAAGCTCTTGTTGAATGGCATGCAAATCTATCCTCTCGATCCGCACTCATCGACATTCATGGAGCCTTTGACTGCACAGCAAATGGTGAAGGGAGAGGATAATACTTGGACTTATGCTGCTACACCGAAATTGGGATACTCGCTGAGCATTCGACACCCATCGTCGACAAAGGAGCATGAGTTGGATTTGGTGTCGATTCATATCGAGATTGTGGAAGTGGCCGATAAGTTCCTCAGTGGACTCCCGACTATTGAGCTTAAGGTCCTGGAAACGCCAAGCCATAAGCTGATGATTGGAGCTGCTGAGATTACCCCTCCTAAGAGCCAGATCGGGAGCCCAACAGACGCAGGACAGGAATGCACGACTTTGGTATGCAAGTGGAGAGCTATCATCGCCGACCGTCTGGCCAGGATGCAGGGATTGAAGAAGGGTGGATGTGGAAAGGGCAAGGGACAAGGTCGTCCTGCCTCTGAGCCTGTTGTTGAGGTTGCACAGCCAAAGCACCACGGTGGATATGGACATCACGGTGGCCACCACGATCGCCCACACGCTCATGGCTCGGATGGTGCTCATCGTGCGTTCAGACACCACCGCCACCGTCATGGCGGTATTGCCCGCTTCTTGCGCGGTGTGGTGATGCATATCTTCATCCCAGTGCTAATTGGCATCATGGTTGGAATCACGGCGAGTTTGGTCGGTATGGTGGTTGGCCATATCGCTATCTTCCTGTGGCGCATTACTTTCCGAAGGGGACAGAGAGGCCAGTGTGGAAACTATAGCAAGGTTGAGCAGGTCGAAGAGACAGTGGATGAGGAGGTGGGAGAGGATAAGAGCTTTTTGGCACATCAGGGCCCGCCGCCAGAGTATGAAGTTGTGGTGGTGAATAGCGAGAAGAATGAGGAGGCTTAGATGGGTTAAATGAAAGGATTGGGGGGAAGGGGCACAGAGAGCTGGGAAGTGTTATTATGGAATTATGAAATATGGGTAGGTGGATGGATGGATGGATGGATGGAGGGACGGACATGATGAGATTGATTCAGAGTCTCGAGAACAGGGGCATAGCGAGGGAGGCAGAGGAAGAGATCACTCTCATTTCTTGATGTTGATTTTTGGTTGCGTGTTTTTGTGTACCAATACGTGGTGTCTAGCAGAGCAGAGTGGAGCAGGGCAAATGGGATATAACATGCATTGCATTTTAACAAATTAAACCAGATCAAACACAATTCAATCCAATCACATATAAATCATTTGTCCATTTGTTCATTCATTCATCCATTCATTCATTACTTTTAAGTTTGCCTGCCCAAGGGCATCATAAGCCCCAAACAAACATCAACCTATATCTTCCTACCCTATCCTTGGTAAGCTCGTATTTCGATCTTGATCCCAATCCCGATTCCTGGGCCTGATCGAATCCTCAGCCAGCCTAGTTAGTTGGGAATTTATGCCCAACTGGACTGAACTGGACTGAGATCCATGTTTATGTATGTATGTATATGTATGTAGCTGGAGTCAAGTCCTTAAGCGAACCTCAACCTCAACCTGAACTTGAACGAATGAACAAACAAACTTCGGCTGGTCCTTATGCGTATAAATACCTAGTTATAGCTATAATTGGAGCTGATGCGTGATGTGTGATGGGCGATTTGTGGTGTCTCTTTTCACAAGCGAGGAGATATGTATTCTGGGTGTGTCGGTAGGTGGACGGGTTGTCGCTGGTTTTGTGTCGTCGATTAGTCGGCTAGTGGGCGGTGGTGAGGCTTGATAAAGCAGAGGGTAGATAGGTTGATAAATAGGCATGTATTCATGTATTGATGTATTGATGTATTGATGTGTTGGTGATCAGGGAGTGGGTGGTGGGTATAAGGTTGGTATAAGGTAGGAATAAGGACAAGGACAAGAATCAGCCCAATGTAACGTCCCTCCACGTCGTGATCCATCCAAATAGAAAACACGTTATGTCGGCCACGGTGATGAATGGCCAAAGGACGCGGAGATACCAAGCCCCTGTGTCAAATACGTTAGCTACGGACTCAAGTTCCAGTTCTTCCCTTCCTCTCGCTCGTCTCTCTGCAGAAAGAGAAAGACAAGTGTTTGGCAGGTCAGATACGGAAAGGGAGAAATGAATGGGACGTGAGCTTACAATGCCTCAAACCCAATCGTGCGCCAAGGAGGATCCCGAATGCAATTGCGTAGATGATGGTGCAGCCCAGGATTACGTAGTCGAAGTTGTGGCGTTTGTATCTGTTGAGGAGGGAATTAGCTTGTGTTTTTGGCAATATATTGATGAGTGATGTGCTGTGAGCTGAGCTGAACATATGCTCGCTTGCTTGAATCTCGCTTGAGTTTCTGATGTCGTCGCATCCAACTTGTGCTCGAATACACTCCTCCTTCCCAACCGCATGATCTCAAATCCTCTTCTTTACGCACTAACTCATAATCCAGGAACATCAAATTTAAAGAAAGGGTGGCACTCACATCCAGTGATAAAACAGCCTCTGGCCCCTCATAACATCCAACTTCCACAACGCAAAAGCCAAACACACGAAATTCAACGCACTAAACACCAATCCGAGCACCAATCCAAAACTAAGCCCATAGCTGAGCACACTAATGATATTCAACGGAACATGCAGCCCGAAAGCCAGGAAACACAGGCATCGCCGGAAGATCTCGTGCGAGGAGGAGGTGGAGATGTCCCAGTCGCGAATGTACTCACCAAAGGATGTGTGCGGTGCGTTGGATGGGGGCGCGGCATTGGGGAAGAGTTGCGTTGTCGAGGATTGCGAGAGTCGGTTGCCGGGGGTGTTGCTGAAGGGGAGGTCGGGCTCGATTGTGCCTGGGTGGGTGGTGCTTTCGCGGAGGGTGAGGAAGCTGAACATTTTTGCTGATTTGTTTGTTGTTGCTATTGTTGCCGAGGAGAGATCTCTGTGCTTGTCGTCTGAGCTGCTGCCTCTTTCGTTGCCTAGCGGTTTCCTTCTGTTGTGATTTTCTCTTCGGAAAGAATCAATCGCTTTGAAGCAACGTTGGTCGCAAGGACAATGGCAGCAAGTAAGTCGACCCAGAGAACGAGCTGCGATGGATGAAGACAAAGAAAGTTCTTGAATTCAGAATCTTGATGGGGTTCATGCTTTTATATGTCTTATTCCTCATACCCTTGAGTATAGTTGATCAATTAAGCGACCTTGAAGGATTGAGGCACAGCAGGAGGAATTCTGCCTGGTGCGGCACGGTTGTGTTGGTGGGTATTTATTTGCATGTTGTTGGTTTCGAAATAGATGAAACTGCTTCTTGACCAGAGGATCAGTATCTCGGGTTCAGATATGTATTTGAAAGTGATAGGGAAGGGAATTGCATGCATGGTAGACATGGTAAGGTAAGGTATGTTTGTTGTGCTGCGGTCGAAGAGGGCCAGGATAAGCGAGGTAAGATAGGAGAGATTGATATTGTAGAAAAGGCCAAACACTTTATTTAATGTATAGAGAGAGATACTCTCTGCTCATCGTATGCAGGCTTGATGAAAAGCAATCTTCTCCAAAGTAGATTCTCAGTGATAAAATACGTTTTTCGCTTCACTGGAAGCTGTACTCGTTGAGGTAGATTAACGAAATTCTGTGAGATACAAGGTAATTAATAGATCGACAGCACAGCCTCATATCCCTGGTTATGCACTTGCAATATTCTAATACTTTTACTGTAAAAGCTCAAACCATATAGAGATATAAATCAAAATCTGTGAGCAGGAGAACAGATATCGACCTCGTGCAGCCCATTTTGGGGATAGAAGATTGAGTACGAGACTTGTGGTCAAGTGGAGAAATCGCGGGGTCATTTTCTGGGGAAGCTCCCCTGAAATAGTGAGACAAGCCCGGAAGCTAAAGCCGAACAAGGGCAGCTCCCAGCATCAAGTTCCCCGAGGTTCGGTTTGGAGCGGCATACCAGACAACACTCACATTCACTACCTCAAGCTCGACCTTTAAAGGTCTCTTTGATGTAAGAATTACGAAACTCGCAGAGAGAGTTTCTTCAACATACTCAATTGATTCTAATAGCGAGCAACTCCAATGCTTTCAGCAACAAGAACCCGGGTCCTTGCCCGAGCTATCCTCTCCTCGCATTCCCGCCATCTCTCTTCCTCTCCCTCAACACCCATAACCTCAGTCCTGATTGCCAATCGCGGCGAAATCGCCCTTCGAGTTGGCAGAACAGCTTCAGCTCTTGGTGTACGCTGCACGACTATCTATACCGACCCAGACGCGCATTCTCAACATGCATTATCCAGTCCCTTTGCCGTGAACCTTGGTGCAGCGAATGCATATCTCGATGGAGAACGAATTATCAAGGTAGCGAAGGAGCAGGGCTGCGAGGCATTGCATCCTGGATATGGGTTTTTGAGTGAGAACTCTGCGTTTGCGAGACGGTGTGGGGAAGAAGGATTGGTGTTTATTGGACCGCCCTGGAAGGCTATCGAGGCCATGGGCAATAAGTCGAGGAGTAAAGATATTATGATCAAGGCGGGGGTGCCGTGTATACCTGGCTATCATGGAGTTGAGCAAGATCCAAATCATCTGCTGGCAGAGGCGAAGAAGATTGGGTTTCCGGTTATGGTGAAAGCTGTCAAGGGAGGTGGTGGGAAGGGAATGCGGATTGCCATGACGGAGCAAGAGTTCTTGGACAAATTGGAGAGTGCGAAGAGTGAGGGCAGGAATTCTTTCGGGGATGATGTTATGCTGGTGGAGAAATATATTGCTACACCGAGACATATTGAGGTTCAGATCTTTGCGGATAAGCATGGGAATGCTGTTGCACTTGGCGAGAGGGATTGTAGTCTCCAGAGGAGACATCAGAAGATCTTGGAAGAGGCTCCTGCGCCAAATCTGGCTGAGGATATCAGGCAAGATTTGTGGCAGAAAGCTAGAGCTGCTGCTCTGGCTGTTGGGTATGAGGGTGCTGGCACCGTAGAATGTAAGTGCGTTGCCTATAGACCCTACCCTGACACTAACAGAATCAGTTATTTTCGACAACGACACCAATGACTTCTTCTTTATGGAGATGAATACTAGACTTCAAGTAGAACACCCAGTCACAGAAGAAGTCACTGGTGAAGATCTGGTTTCCTGGCAGTTCAAAGTAGCAGCTGGCGAGCCACTACCACTGGATCAGGAGACTATTGCTCAGAGGATCAAAGAGCGAGGATGGGCAATTGAAGCTCGGATTTATGCCGAGAATCCAAGCGAGAATTTCATGCCAGACTCTGGAAAGTTAATCTACCTCAAGACACCAGCAATTTCAGATAGTGTTCGTATTGATGCTGGATTCATTCAAGGCGACACCGTCTCCTCGGCATATGATGGTATGATTGCCAAACTCATCGTCAGTGGACCTACAAGAGAGGTGGCGCTTCGGAAGATGCATGCTGCATTGCAAGACTACGAGGTTGTGGGCTTAAGCACCAACATTGAGTTCTTGAAGAAGATTTGCAAGAGCCCCGCTTTCATCAGAGGTGAGGTGGAAACTGGATATATCCAAAAGTACAATGATGAACTATTCGCTCCTGAAAGTGTCGAACCAGAAACATATGCGCAGGCAGCATTGGGTATTTTGGCAAAAGAGCTTTCGGGTCCGGGTATTGGTCCTCATGGGCAAGCTATCGGTTTTGGAGCCAGTAATTCACGACAATTCACGTTCTCAACTAGAGCGTCAAAAGACCCAGTACAAGTCAGTATTAATCAATCTGGCCGAAACCTCTTTGATATCACCATCTCAGGCTCTTCGGTTGACGAGACTTATCACAATGTAATTTGTGAGCCTCAAACACCATCAATCTCGACGTTCTTTCCACATACCAGAGTTGAAAGCACAATCATCACGGATGGGGATAAGATAACTATCTTCCAAAAAGGCAAACAGACGCAACTCAATCTCGCAGCTCCCGGTTGGTTTGAGAAAGCTCTAGGGTTGAAGGATGTGGCAAATAGTGTCAAGGCACCGATGCCCTGTAAGGTTTTGAGGAATGAAGTCAAAGAGGGCGATGAGGTTGAGATGGGGCAGGCACTTGTTGTGTAAGTTTTCATTTTAGATTGTTTAGTGAATGGTACTAATGGGATTTAGGATCGAGAGTATGAAGATGGAGACTGTGATCAGGTCGCCTCAGAAGGGCGTGGTCGCTAAGTTGGCGCATAAGGAGGGCGTGAGTATTCATTGAATTTTCTGAAGGTTCTTACTGATATGTTTCGCAGGATATCTGTAAAGCAGGAACTATTCTAGTGCTCTTTGAAGAGGTGAGCTCCAACCAAATCGATCCTATTCATTCATGCAAGCTAATGAAGTGCTAGCACGAGGAATAAATAATGCATGTTATATGCGGATGAACTGTGACGACGTATGATATGATGAATGTATAAATAGCATTAAGGGCATGAGGATAATTGGTGCATTCGGATTGGAGTTTTGGTGAGTTACTCAAGATATCTATGCATTTGAGATAACAAGAACGATACAAGAATAAGAGAAGAGTCAATTCAAAAATATGCATCAGAGACTTCCTCAAGATTGTTTGCTTGTATACCTTTCCTGTTACGGGCGTCTGTCTTTCTTTTGTGCCTACACCCAAAAATTACTTCATTCTCCTCATGCTTCCAAGACTCCAGATAACAACCTCTTGATTTTTATACATACCATCGACAACGAGAAGAAGGACTATGTTTTATTATTGCTAGAAATAAGACTATTTTCTTCTTCTCATTAGCATGTTAGGTTCTTTCCTTCATCTCAACACTGCTCTGCGCTTTCTTGCAAGCAACAGATTCCAATTTCACAAAGGCATGTCACATTCAATTCTTCAGGGAATAAGATTCCGTGTCTGAGTCTTCAATAGTTGTACAGCTCAATGACATGAACCCAGCGAGCTTTAGATCGTAAATCCTACCTGATATCTCTCTTGATGACCCACCTTATTCCACCACTTTTGAAGGCTGTGTATTCAACCGACATGCTTCCGCACTCACGCACTTTAGGAGAGCAGTAAGCTGCTTCTCAGCCTCATAAGCTTCATATCTTTATATCTTCAACCCTTTGTTCTTCGTTCCCGCCATGATTCACTCGCTGTTCACAATCCTATCCGGATTTATCTCACCCACATGGAAAGCCAGAAATCGTTCGGTTACGAGCCCTTGACGAGCAAAGACGAAATTCGGCTACTCAGAATTCATCCAGATTATCCTTCGGATCAGATACGCTGCTCTATATCTCATTTCAGACTCAAACAAGTCCCTAGATATCAAGCATTGTCGTATGCTTGGGGTTCTGTCGAGTCGGAGAGACACTTGATTACCTTGAACGGCCAAGAGATTCATATTAGGGAGAATTTATGGAAGGCACTCTTTCAACTTCGAAGATCCGGATTTGTCACAGGCAGCCCCTCGGGTAATAATTGGATATGGATTGATGCACTGTCAATCAACCAGCTCAATGTCAGTGAACGGAACCACCAAGTGAAACTTATGAGAAGTATCTATCGATACGCTACAGTGGTTTACGCTTTCATCTACCATGATCTCGAATGTTCCGACTACGACAGAGCCATTTGGTTTCTTCAGCAGCTCAATATTGCTGGCACGTATACTGGAGAGGTATATAATCATCACAATGTGGATATGTACCCTTACATCAGCAACGATGGTATTGACTATGACACATGGATGAAATTAAGCAGCATTCTCACCTTACCATACTGGAGTAGAATGTGGATTGTGCAGGAGATTATCTTGGCTTCCAACGTCAAAGTCTTTTGTGGGAAACACACTTTTCGCTGGGATAGCATCTCTCGATTTCGCAAGCTACTCAAACAAATAGACGCCATGCCTCTAGAGGATCGCCATGCACCTGTCCTATGGCGGAAAGATATACGGGAGGTCAGGGAACGTATACAGCGCAGTCATGCGATTGGGCTAGATAGCTTTCGAGCCGATCTATGGTATACGTCGCTTGTCGACTACGTCAGGATTTGTGTTTACTCTCTCTCCTCGGACCCGAGAGACAAAATTTACGGTCTGCTAGGTGTAGCATCTGACTGTCAGAATGGAGAGTTGGCGGTAGATTATGGGAAGTCAGTCTTCGAGCTCTTTAAGGATGTCATGACTTTCTATCGCACACAACGCAGGCCAGTGGGTGGATATAGAAATATCAATGTTGGAAAGTTGATCCAGAGAGCTCTTGGTAGTCCAGCTCTCATGGACGTTGGCGCCCGAGAGTATCTACAGTCTCCTCGGTTCCTTTCCACTCCGCCATTGCGATTCGCTGGCATCATAACGGGCATAGTCTCGTCGTTGGGTCGACTTTGGAAGAGCGCTGAGCTACCACAGTATACACAGGGCTCGTCTAAATATGCTCGTGATTTGAACCAGCCAATAGTTGACCTCATGCGGAAACTGGTCCCTTTGAATGGCCGGCTATCATTTGCATCTCGTGGTGAGTACTTGCGACTGCACATGTATTGTAAAGCTCACTCTCCCTAGCTGTTCCTCCAACCATCACAAAGCAAGACTGGGAGCACATCTTCCGGTCACAGAATTTTACAGCTCCAACGCTAATCACAGCTCAGAAAGGACCCACTCACTTCACTACCTCAAACGCGAGAGTGGGACTAGCTCCTACAAATACCACAAAAGGTGACAAGATATGTCAGTTTCGCGGGACGGACGTCGCTTGTGTACTTCGCAAACGGAGCCGCGAAGATCAGTATGATATCGTTGGTAGAGCGGTGCTGTTTAAAAGCGCGGCTGAGGATGGTCTTGTTGGTGGTGGGGTTAGCGATTATAGCATTCCGGATCGGGGAAATGTGGTTACGTGGAGGGAGGAGGATGTAGTGCGTTGTGTTGTGGATATTGTTACGTTTTACTTATTGACGAGATGATACTTAGGGCAAGGAGTTCAATCTATCGAGACGAAGCCTGAATTCAAGCCCCATCCATCCTCTATAGTTTTAGTAAGGCTTAACGTTCTTGAAAGTCGGCGCAACCTCCGCGAGGACATTCTCAACCCGATTTTATCCACATGGCCCTACTTTGTGTTCAAGGAATTTATCCTCGTAAATCTTCTGCAACAGAAAAACAATTTGAGAGTTGAGGCATATAAGCGAATATGCAATCGAAAGCAGCAAAGACGTGTTAGAAAATGTGGCATTCACAAAAATAAATAAAGATCACAGAAACCGAAGGTCTCTATATTCCCAAGCCGAATCCGTCAATAAATGGCAAATACAAACTCCTTGCCTACAGCTTCAATGCTCCCATTAACCTGACCAATTCTTTGGATGCTTTGATAGGTACACGAAGGAACCTATCGCCGCTGCTCTCCATCGCCGCGGGTAACCTCCCAGCTCGAATGTTGAATTGAAGAGACTGGTGCAGCAATCTCGGTTCCCCAAGCACAGCATCTCTCTCCGACCTAAACTTTACAAAATCCTCCTCTGTCGTACCTTCCTTCACATGTTTGTTCTCCTGTCGCTGCTCCTTCACCGTCGCATACGGCTTGTATTTCTCGCCGACATCGTTGGAAGCACGTGTCTCTGGTGGATAGTCGTGTCCAACGTAGAGACGGTAATTTTCGGGCAGACCTAGCAGAGTTTGGGCAGAAGCGTACAAAGCAACTGCGGATCCGCCAGGGAAGTCGGCCCGTGCCGAACCGACGTCAGGATTGAAGATGGAGTCGCCGGTAAAGACGTTCTCGCCAATGAGATAGCCTACGTGATCGGGAGTATGACCCGGGAGATGCAAAACTTTGGCGTGGAGTTTCCCGATCATAAACTCCTCATTATCTTCGAAGAGCTTGTCAAAGACGTCGGCGAGCTCCGAGGGATTGACTTGATACTTGGAGGCGAAGGTTGCTTGGACTTCAGTAATTCTCGCGCCGATACAGATCTCTGGACGTGGGTTTCCTTCGTCAACGAGCTTTTGCTGGAGATAGGTTGCAGCGGTAAGATGGTCGGCATGTGCATGTGTCTCGAGGATTCGAGTGATACTGAGGTTGTGCTCTTTAATCAGACCAAGAAGGCTATCCGCGCTGGTGGTAGTGATTTGGTTTGAGACAGGATTAAAGTCTAGGACTGAGTCGATAACTACGGCGTCCTGAGTTTCCGGATCGGCAACAAGGTATTGCCATGTTGCCGTTACGGCCTCGAAGCATGCGTACACGTCTGGTTTGTTGGACATCTTAGAGTATTGTTCAACTGCTTGTGCTGCTGAGGCGATAGGGAAGCGAAAAACTTCTAGAAACAGAGTTAGGAGGGAAATATAGGAAAGAAGAATGGAGGAAGATACCGAGTAATGATACACTGAGATATATTCCTAAAGCTGTAAGTATTTGACCAAGTATCATGAGTGTGTGGCTAGAATTTTAGATGTCTCTAGCAAAAGTTGGCGGAAAGGCGTTTATATGTGACTCTAGCATCATATCTGTAATCAATCATTGCTTTTGAAATCGTGAGTTGGATTGCCAAGGAAGCGAGGCGATTGTCATGCGATGTTTGGTAAACACACACAAGGCGGAACGACTATGTAAGCAGGCTTTTCTAGAGAATTGGTAATATTCCTTTCTTCAAACCCCGATATCTACCTGGATCTGAGATGTCTCTCATACAATTCGTACCCGAGATTTCGCTTCGGCGTCCAATCTTGGGATGGGATAGGTTGCTGGTCGCGACGCCACGTGTGCAGGACATGACACCCCTATTCAAGTCGCCGACCACTTTCCTATCACTCCAAACTTTAAGTGCCCGGATTTCAGCTGCTTTGCGTTTGAGATGCGAGACCTAGTAGTTAGAGCGATGGGCCAGATTCTTTTTGTAATTCTAACCCGAGTGACTTTGAATGGCGAAATCGAGGGCGAAGGTTATTTTTTCTGTCACTGAGAGAAAGTCGCCGTCCATTCAGTCTACGGGTAAGCTCATAAAACTCTTAAACTTACCTACAAAAATACCACTCCCCTCCCGAATAGAAATATTTTCATCCTTGTTGGCTGTCGACAAGCTGTCGTCTAAAGATTTTAAAACTCAAAGACTCAAAGACTCAAAGCGATCAACTCGCTTGTTCGCCACTCTACACCATGGCCACAAACATCATCTCAGGAGGCCTTTCAGGTGCTCTTTTTGGCTCTGCACTTCTCGCTTCCGGAGTCTACTCACCTACCATCATCTTGTCACAACTTGCGCTGTCTGACTTTTACATGCTAAAAGTCTTCCTCACTGCTAATGCAAGCAGCGCGTGAGTACTCACCATCTCAGCAACCCGAGATTGTCATCAAGCTGATTCACCTGTAAGAATTCTCATAGAGATATCTAAACGAGCAGATATTGCCCCTTGCAAACCCCGCGAAGCTTCAAACTTGAATCGTTTTAACCGATATGACGGGAACATCATTGGGGGGTTACTCCTAGGTAGTGGAATGGCGCTTACTGGTGCTTGCCCAGGAACCGTACTGGTGCAAGTGGCCTCTGGCATATCTTCTGGAGTCCCAGTACTAGCTGGTGGGATCTTAGGCGGCATTTTATGGTCTCGATTTGGTCACTGTGCGAAATGCGCACGGCCAGCCCCAACAATCCCACAAAAGGATATCTCTGGCTCTGAGAACGAACTTACTGTATACAACTCCGCCAAGATGAGTTCAGCGAAGGCGGTGCTCCTTTTTGAGTTTGTGTGTGTCTCAGTCATCACTGCAGCTTCCTACTTCTTGCCTGATCCCTATGGGTCGAAACGTCTCAACCCCGTGCTGGGCGGACTACTTATCGGTGGCGCACAAGCTGCATCTCTATTACTTACCAAGAGTACTGTTGGTGTCTCTACTGCATATCAGAGACTAGGCGACTATGTATGCCGCTTTGCAGGACTTTCGCAAGGGAATGATCCCGCATGGCCGTCACCAAGTCCCGTCATCTTCGGTCTGGGAATGCTCGCGGGAGCTTGGTCCTTGAACAACTTGCTGGGCATAACTCCTGTCACGGACACGGTGCAGATTCATGTTGTACGAGCTGTGGTCGGAGGCGCTGCTCTCGTTATTGGAGCGAGGACTGCGGGAGGATGTACGTCGGGACATGGAATCAGTGGTATGGCAGGCCTCTCTAAGGCAAGTTTTGTAACTGTTGCAGCTATGTTTGTTGGAGGAGTTGGTTTGTCGGCGCTTCTTCCAATTCTCGGCTAAATTCTTGTCGGGTTAAGAGTTTGAACTTTTTCTGGGCCTTTAGGTAGAACGATTCGATGTAAAATATGGTTTGTGATTTGTTGTATAATAAATTTTATCACAGAAATAGATATGTACCATTTCTTCTTTGCTCATACTGAGAAAACTTTCCCAGAAGTAAGACCTTTCTATCCCATCAGACTAAGTCTCGAGACTAGTCTCATTTTGTATCAAACCAGTCATCAGATCATCATCAATAAAATCCCTCCAGAACACCTCCCCGACAGCATCTTTTCGATTTGTATAGATCCTCTGCGCTACATTCATCACCTGCTGAAGACCGATCCTGGCAGCAGGCCACAACGGAGCTACGGCTTTCAAGGCCCCTATGTTTATCCGTATCTGCTGCTTTAGATCCTGGTCAGGGATCAAGATGCCCAAGGTCGCCCACACCGAGAGGTGGGTAATGGATGACAGAGTTAAAGCACAGATGAAGAAATGGGTATGCCTCATTAGAGGTTCTGGCACCGTGACGAGCTTGCTAATGTTGTATGCTGCCAAGGTGGCCCGTCGTGTGTGAATACTATCTGTGATTGAAGTGCATGGGATGGCTGATTCGGGTGTGCAGGACGTGATTGTTTGGGCCGCAAGACTGTCGATAGGCGAAAAGTGTCGGTAGAGGATCAATGTGCTCCTATCTTTAATCAGTCACTAATCCCAGGTTGCTTCGTACTGTCAACAATACTTACACCTCTGCAATCAAATGAGCCTGAAACAAAATCTCATCAAAGGCTCCAAATTGATCGAATAGATGTTTCTTTTTTTCCGGGAGGTGGAGATGCCAATTTGTGAGATAGTTTTCTAGCCTGTAAAGAGCTGGATCATCTGGAAACGCGATCTGCGTTGATTGTAGTATTCGATCTAGGTTTCTTGCTGCAGCAATTCTATATGTATAAGAGGAAAACGTCATGTCTTCGCTGTCAAAAGACTCCTCGTCGAATTGCTCCAGCGTTTGAAGCCGAGGGATAAGCTAAGCTATTGAGTCAGTTCTACTATTATGAAGAGCAATTTAACTTACGCCAGATTCATATTCGTTTTCTTCGCATGGTAGAGGAACATTTGAAAAGTTGTCCTGACAGTGAAATGTCTCGCTTCCTTGAAATCCTGCCACCATAATACTGACAACGTAAAGTTCCCACCAAGTCCTTCGTAGACTCTCTTCACAGACACTTGATCCACGCCCATTAAGCACCGCGTAGTCTTGTTGATTCATGCCAAGTTCTACAGCTTGACTTTGCGCCTTGATGAAAATCTCCATTGATCGCTTTCGCTCGTTATTCCCAGTTAGACCCAATGCATAGAGAAGCATTGCCTGAACCATTGAGGCGTCCCTTGGGGCCGCTTTAGCTCCTGATAAGTAGGATTCGAATTCAAGGGCAAAAGATGACATTGGTGCTCCTGTTACGTATCGAGACCCAACAAAACACATTGCCGTTTGCAGATGTGGCATAGAGGTTTGTTTGAGGACCTGCAGGAGGTGGTGTCGAGGTGGCAAGAACGGATGTGCGTGGTAGAAATAGTGGTAGAACGCGTCGATACATCTTTGGATATGATCGGGGCGGAAGAGACGAGAATGGAGCGGATTTGACTGCCTGCCGTCCCTAATGATGCTTTCTGTCTCGAGAGGAAAGTCGATAGACGAAGCAGCCCCGACTTTGCCAGCCAATGGTACAGAAGCAAGACTCAAAAGATTGGTCTCCAACAACTCCGAAGGGGCCATGTCTGCATCACTTGCTGTAATTTTAGTCAGCTGCATATTCTTTGACTGAGCGCTGATGAGAAACTTACAGCGTGAGGATGCGGCTTGCTTTGCGTTGCCAACTCGCGGGGCTCGTGTTGATCTAGCTGATCTGTAGCCACGACGAGATTTCAAGTAGACGCAGGTAAGATCAAGGGTAACACATCGAGTGCATGTTGGAAACCCATCGCATTTCAAGTGTTTCTCACGACAAGAGATACAAGCGGTCGAGGTAGGTGCTGAATTCTCCACGGTGGTTGAACTTCCTAGCTCTAAGCTACCCGGCGAGCTGATTGATTCGTCGTTGGATACACTGATAATTTCTTCAGGTGCAGTAGCTTCCATGCTGTAGGGCCTATTGCAACTCAAGTATATAGATAGACTTTGAGAAAATGCGTGTGAATTATCTGTTCAAGACAGAGATGGAAGAAGGTAAGTTGGGTTTGGGGGTGGTTAGGCTGGAACCTGTTTTCTCCGAGATATGACATGATGCATAGGGGAGTATAAATCCCCTTTGACTCTTCCCTTTTGCTTTGGACACTTGGTTGGTCTTCTCGATCCCAAGTTTTCACCACCCTTGTTGTTGTTGGTGGTGGTGGTGGTGGTGGTGGTCGCGGTAGTGGTGGGAAGTTGTGAACCCAATATCGGGGACCATCAAGTGATACTCTGTCGGCAATTAGAAACTAGATCGTGTCGGGGTCTCGCTTCAACCCCAGAGTCGCCGAACAGCAAAGCAGCCACTATCAAGCAATCAAAGGATCATGTCTTTCTGCCACAACAAATTATTTTGTTAGGCTTGTGACTTTTGATGCCACTCCGAGCAGCTGTTTCAAATGTTCTAGATCTACGATTTCAAATCATGTACTCAAGGCCACTTTCTCTCGCTACAATGTATGCATGACCCTTCGCCATGTCGACTGGCAAGGTCCCCGATTGATCCTTCAGCTACTCTGCGTGGGGTGATGGTGATGATGCTGCTAATGATCACCAGTACGAAGTGCACTTGAAGGCCGGAACCTCTCTGTGTGGTCTGCTTACACATGGTGTGATCTAGAGAACAGGAAAGGCAGTCAGAATAACATCGAGTACATTGCCTTTGTTCCGCGTTTCTCATGATTCTCTATCAACAATCTTGATTGCAAATCTCCTCATCAGATGTCAAATATACTCTTCTTCAAAAAACATATCATCAATTCCCATATCGAATTTTAACTACCGCTATGGAAACGAACTCGGTCAGTATGCCCGGTTCTCGGGATTCACTGTCCATAACTGTCGTTAACTTGTGAGACGTTCTAACATGAGAAACCTGGAAATAGAAAGTTCTCGCGACGGTTGGGAATATCGTTGACCATCCCCAAGCCTTGTCTTCGACCACGACACGAAGAGCACACTTTTGTGCCGAAGCCGGTCGTTACACTCTCTACCTTCAGTATGGTTGTCCATTTGCACAGCGAACAAACATTGTCGTCCACATGAAAGCCTTGCAAGACATTATCGCAGTCGTGGCACTCGATTCAACCAAAACCACCGAGGGTTTCCAGTTCACAGGCAGACTGGGCACTCGAGAAAAAGATCCTTATTATGGCTTTTCACACATCCGTCAGTTATACTGGAAGGTGAACCCCGATCACAAAGGGCCATTTACCATCCCGCTGCTGTGGGATCGTAAGGAGGAGGTAATTGTGAGCCATGAAAGCAGCGATATTATGCGGATGCTATATGAAAACTTTGACCATCTTCTCCCCAAAGATCGACAGGAGGTAAATCGCCCAGGAGGAGGTCTATATCCAGGAGTACTGAGAGCCGAAATTGACGAGATGAACGGGTGGATTCAGAGCGAAATTAACTCCTGCGTGTACAATATTGGTAGCGCCCCGAATCAAGAGACCTATGACACTCACATCAAGGTTCTCTTTTCAGCTTTGGACCGCGTGGAAGCACATTTGAGTAAGCCAGGCCATGGTTCCTTTTTGTTTGGTGAAATGATCACAGAAACAGACATCCGTCTGTTCACTACTATTATCCGATTCGACGCCGTCTACTACAGTACCCTCCATTGCTGCTTGAGGCACATTCGCTACGACTATCCAAAATTGCACAGGTGGATGCAGCAACTGTACTGGGATAACTCTACACTTACATACGGAGCATTTAAGAATACTACCTTCTTTGACCACGTAAGTTGAGCTTCTAGCTCCTGCGAACTCTTCAGACTTCCTGATTCTTCTAGATTGAGATACTTTACTCTGCATGGGCACCCAATAGAATTATTCTTGCAACCCCTCAACCACGTGTTCTCCCTTTACCATCGGAGGAAGAGAAACGTCCTGTGCTAAAGGCACCAATTCATACGATATGAAATGTTAGTATCAAATAGCTTTTAGTCAGATGGGGGTGACGCGACCCAGACTAGGTGAACGGGAAATTAGAGATGGAGTGAGTTTTATACAGCAACGGGTTACGAGCAAATCGCGCAGAACCACAACTGAGTGGGAATCGGTCCCTTGTGGCGAGAGAAATATCTACTGCATGCATGAATATAGAACAGTCCACACGATTTAAGTGGCTTAGCCATACTTGTCACCTTCCTAGTAAGAACTCCACTAAAGGCCGGCCATCCAAGCGGAAGCATTTCAGTATTGTGAAGGTAAATGATACAGGTGGGGACTCATTTTGTATTTATCTCTTCTAGGCTTGCTTCGGAGCGTTTCATAACTTTGAATACACAAATACGATTCTCCGCCAAGAAAATTCAAACCTTCATGAGGTTTCAGTGGGGAAATTTATTGTTTCTTGTTCAACATCAGCTGTATATTGAGTATGGCATTAAGCTACATATTTAGCTCAGGGCTCCCCAGAGCTTATCTCTCAGGTATCTTAACATATCAAACCAACAAGTAATTACGATTGAGTTCCTCCAAGGCAAGAAAGACCTGACATAGTTACCACCCGAGTCAAGCCACGTCTTCCCGATGGCAGAGTCGGGCCATTGGCGGTATCGCTCAGTCTTCAACTGGATTTTTTGAGCGACGTAATTATGTCAACGACGAGAATAATGATCTTGATGGTGATGGTGATGATGATGATAATCAGAATATACCGTCGTGTTTGTTAACAAGAACATCTAACTAAAAGCGAAAACTAGAATTTCAGTATATGAAGGTAATACCAACGCAGAATCGATTTGGGCGCCCTTTGGCTCGAGTGAAGTTTGCAAGTCCAGGTTTGAAAGTGAATCTCCTTTCAGTTTTAGACTAGTATGGTTCTGCAGTAACCTGAATATACCCCAACAAGAGCTCTTAAGCTGTCTGAAAATTCGCTGCTCAAAGCAAAGCGTGTTTGCGCTAAGCGAGTCACCCCCTTCCTCAGCAGAGCCCGACAGCGGCAGGGTCACAGCATGACAGCACAGAGACACAAGCAGTGCCCGAGGAAAAGAAAGAAACCCAATTCCCTGCTTAGCACTTTGAGGTTGGACGAACGTGTATTGTAGCGATGCTGAAGATGCCAGGGTGTCTCATAAGCTAAAATATCATATGATACTCGCCTCTTAAATCACTAGTCACCACTCGCTTCTTTGTAATGCAGTCGCCGAACGGGTCAGTCCGTACAGAGTGGGTCCCCGAAACCGTTACACGTGACAATCTCTGCTGTAGGTAAGCAAGTAACTGTAACGGCAGCTCGTTTTTGCGCAGATCTGATGCTACAGTATTGAAGGTTCGGGCTTCAAGATAAGTGCGAGTTGAACAGACCTTTTAGCTTTTTATACCAAGCTATACGCGTGCGTGCTCTACTTAGCATTCGAGAATACTTGCGCAGTCATGTCTACGTACCGTTTATCACTTATTTCACTGTACTGTAGTATATATAGAGTAAGAGAGAGAGAGAGAGAGAACAAAAGCGCTTTTAGCACTCTTTAGTCCTTTCAACCGTTTTTGATCGTCGGTTTCACGTGACGACTTATCCAACACAGTGCCAAGACGGCGTAGCCTACCTTAAGGAAGGGCACCATTTGACAGCTTGATTGATTTTAAACTCAAATTATGTAATGACGAAGTCGGATTCTTTTCTCTAACACAAAACTTCGTTATATTCAGTAATGATAACAAAATCAAACTATATATATCGAGTCGGAGTTCCGGCAATAGTGTTGACTGGTATGACACTGCATTGGGTAGATACAAACAATGATAGTGTGTTTTGTAAACGTTTGAAAAGTCCGAAAACTATATGAGTTTTATCTATATAGGAGGAGAAGTCCCACTATTGGCAGTGTCAACAGATCCTATGATTTCTCGAACGACACGTGATAGTGCCTTTAAAGTGCCTGAGGTCAATGTTTCGCAACTAACAAGCGAGAAAAAGGTCGCCGATCAGTTTCGCTGGCCAGACTTGCTCGATTGTACGGATTAGCAAATCGGCCTCTCATGGTTCTGTGCACACAATCAAGATGTTGCCCGTTAGCGGGAATGCTTCGGCCATCACTTGGTGTTCCGAAGTATGTTAAATCAATCAGGCCTCGAGCCATCAAAGTCTAAGTATGTATATAAATTAGCTGATACCATATTGCATGGAATTTTGCCCATTTCTCACCGACTGTCCCGAAACCCCAACTACGACTGCTCAAGATGGGATTTTCTAGCCTTGCCACTACAGTTAGAAAGAGCTTATTTCACGCAAAACCCGATGAAGTGTTTAAGGAAAAAGAATCACTAGAGAAAGATGCAATCTCTGCTGTTGTCGCCCCATATGTGGAGGAGGAGCCTTCAATCAAACAATGGTTTCTAGAGATGAGACCAACGCGGAACGGTGTATCCAGATATTTCAGTAGCATCTTTCCTTTCACCAACTGGATCACGAGATACAACTTGACCTGGCTACTCGGAGATGGTATTGCAGGTATGTTCGACTTGAAATTGATCTTCGAAAACTCTTTTCAGAAGGAAGCTATCACCACTAACAATTTCCAGGGATTACTGTTGGATTTGTTGTCGTTCCTCAAGCAATGGCATATGCCATTCTCGCTGAACTGGGACCGGAGTACGGACTCTACACGTCTTTCACAGGAGCTGCTTTATATTGGCTCTTTGGAACATCTAAAGATATTGTCATTGGAGTAAGTACGAACCATGATTTCAAAATGATCGTTCAACTCACAGATTATAGACGACAGCAGTTGGATCGCTCCTCATAGGCGGCGTTATAGTAACCATCCAAAACGAGCATCCGGGAGTCTACTCTGCTGAAGAGATAGCCAAGTGTATCACTTTCCTCTCCGGCGTGATCCTCATCTTTCTCGGTCTGTTCCGCCTCGGTTGGATCATCGAGTTAATCCCATACATCCCAATTTCAGCTTTCGTAACATCAGCTAGCATCACAATAATCGGCACTCAATTTCCCGTCGCCCTTGGAATTTCCGGCATCAACACTCGACAGGCACCATACCGTGTCTATATCGACACCATCAAAAATCTCTCTCACACAAAACTCGATGCTGCCATCGGCCTAACATCCATTCTCTTACTCTATATAATCAGAGAGATATGCGCCAAGCTTGAGGTCCGACAACCATCCAAGAAAAAGCTATGGACAACCATTTCCTCCCTCCGACTCACCTTCACCATCCTGCTCTACACATTCGTCAGCTGGCTCGTTCACCGTACCATCCCCCACGACAAGAGCTACTGGAAATTCAAGCTCGTAGGCAAGATCGAGGCGGGCTTCAAACACGCAGGACCGCCTTCTCTGGACGTTGAGCTGATAAAACTAGTAGCGCCACAGCTCCCGGCCATCATCATCATCTTGATCATCGAGCACATTGCGATTGCCAAGTCTTTCGGCCGTCGGTTTGGATATACCGTCATTCCATCGCAGGAAATCCTCGCACAGGGCATCTCCAACGCCGTCGGGACGCTTCTTGGAGGCTACGCCTGCACAGGATCGTTTGGTGCGTCGGCCGTGTTGACCAAAGCTGGAGTACGGACACCACTCGCAGGCTTGTTCAGCGCCGTTGTTCTGCTCCTCGCATTGTACGCGTTGACGGCCGTCTTCTACTACATCCCCAAGGCGGCCTTAGCAGGCTTGATCATCCATGCCGTCAGTAACTTGGTGACGGCTCCTAGTGCTCTGTACAAGTATTGGCAACTCTCCCCTCTGGAACTCGTGATCTGGATTATCGGCGTCATCGTGGGGTTATTCATCTCGCTTGAGACGAGCATCTACACGACCATTGCGCTCTCCTTTGTTCTGCTACTAGTACGGATGGCTCGACCACATGGGGTTTTCCTCGGACAGCTCAAAGTGAAGAGAGTCGTTTGCAGTAAGGAGGAGGAGGAGGAGGAGAAGGAGGAGAAAGAGCCTGCCTCAAATGGCTGTGGCAAGAACCTCAACTCAGATGCTCCTAGCGGCTCAACCCAAGCCGAAGGAATAATCAGGGAGGTTTATCTCCCCATGGACAAGAAAGACAACTCCAATCCCAGAGTAGAAGTCGTCATGCCCTACCCCGGAGTTTTCCTGTACAGATTCGACGAAGCGCTGAACTACGTCAACGCGACCAGGCATTTAGATCACATGCTCAGCTACATCACGCAAAACACACGCCGCACAGAAACAAACACTCACATCCCCGACAAGGTTCAGTTTCCTCCTCCCCCATGAAAAGCTCACATGAAGAATAAATACTGATTTATCTTGTCTGCACACAGGACCGTCTATGGTCAGACCCGATCGCGAAAACCTCTCCTGCAAGCGACTCACCCAGCACGAAGCCTCTCCTCCGGGCCATCATTCTCGACTGCTCGGCGCTGAACCACCTCGACATCACAGCGATCCAGTCGCTGGTCGACCTGCGCAACACGTTGGACCGCTACGTCGCGCCCGCGGTGGTGGAGTGGCACTTCGCCGGCCTGCACAACCGGTGGACGCGGCAGGCGCTGGTGGTGGTGGGGTTTGGGCGGCCGTCGCTCTCGGCGGACGGAGATGGGCCCGGGAAATGGTGCCCCGCGTACTCGGTGGCGAGTTCGTTGGCGGGGGCCACGGAGGCGGATAGGAGGGTTGCGGGGGCGAGGAGGAGGGAGGTCAAGGAGAAGGATGAGGAGAGGAGAACAGGGAAGCGAGAGGTTGTGCCTGCGTCGGCGGTGAGTAGGAGAGGTATGAGAACAGTTGACAATAAGCTGACAGTTTGGCAGGAAGATAAAAATGACAGTAACAGGAAGGGAGAATTAAGCGAGAGGAGTGGTGCAGAGCCAGTGTATGGAATCGACAGGCCGTTCTTCCATATTGACCTGAGAGATGCTGTGGATACGGCAGTAAGAGATGCTAAAAGAGAGGATTTATTAACGAAAAGAGCAAATACTGCAGTGGCAGAACGAAGTAGTTCTGAGAAATCTACTTAATGTACACTAACAATGAGAAATTCCATCATGTTTATATAGCTATTTTCTGTCGATAATTATAGAATAGACTTGGATCAAGCCTATTTGTATTACTCTATATTTCTTGAATGAAATTTAATCATCATAATTAGCTTCCACAAATTGTAACTCCGACCTGTAGTAGAGTTGTGTGTATATAAGTAATAAGCGAAGTTCGTCAAACCACTTTTGCTCGGCTCTCCCTTATCTATTCATAAATCCCCAAATAAAACACCCTCAACAAATAGATGTATTAGATATCAAAGAGTCCACCAAAGAGCCCACCCCTCCCTCGTGCTGGTGTCTCAAAAGGGCAAAAGTATAATGCAACTGCCGTGAATCGAACACGAACCTCCACCTGACAGGAGATCTCATTAGAGATCACTGGAAGGGTGGAATCCTAACCATTGGACTACAGAAGGAACCGCTTATCCCATCACATTAAAGTCCTACAACCAATCCAAATATAACCCAGTGTGATATTAGCTGCTGGCATCTGATAAATACTTAGGCAAGAGGCGAACTTACTTGACCCGGAGTGTGAGATTCGCAGAGTGGCCAATAAGTTAGTCAGTTAGCTAATCAGCGAGAGGAACTTATAGCTAACTCGCTAATATAATTAAGAATCTTCGCTAACTTACTAATAGCGGCTTATAAACTCGCTAATAGCGAAGAGTATAATAATATCCTTAGTTATTATTAATTATATAAAGTATAAAAGTATAAAATCAAGGTATAAAATTTATAAAACTTTATACTATAATAATATAAATCTTATATTATATAACTAAGACGGAAACGAAGAGTATAATTAAAAACTCGTCGATTTCGACTAATAAAAGAGCTTTATTCGACTATAAATAGACTTCGAAAACTATAAAAATTAACCCTTAAGCTTAGAAGCTAGCTTATTAGCGGAGGAATACTACGCTTACTTGCTAATATAAATTAACTCTTAAGCTGATAGGCTTCTTGGCGTAGCTTATAAGCTAGCTGATTAGCTGGCTTGCTTATTAGCCACTCTGCTCGCTTAGAAGATTATATGGTAAACTCTACACCCACCCAACTAATTAGGTTTAGTTCAATGCTGATGGTTTGTTTACATAGTTGAAGAATGGAATTAAGGATTACCCCAGAGCTCTGATCGCGGCAGACCGTATTGGGTGTGATAGTGTGCCATGGAGTCGAAGCGTCTTGAGCGTGGTTGGCCAAAAAACACCACGACAAACAAATGGATGTTTCCTTTACATGTTTGCCTGAAAATCCGACAGATCAAACAACTCAATTTAATGCAGACCAAGGCAACATTGCCTTCATTACCCAAGGGGAAAATTTTGCGGCATGGGATTACGCTGAAGAGACTTGGGATGACATATTCTCGCAGCTTGATAACATCCGTATGGAAGAGACCGAATTCTAGTCTGCGGGAAAGATCATATGGTCAACTAGATTTGAGTTCGGGCAGCAGACAGAACCTGTAGACAAGGCGTTGACGGAGGTCCTCGAAGAACTTCAGACTCCCGATGATGCCTTCAATTTCCTGGACAACAATGATTTGGGAGATGTTGGGGCGGAAGTCATCGAACCCGAAGATGCCATACCAGCCATTTCCAAAGCAACCATGCCAGAAGTCCTAGTATCGCCATTGGTCACTAGAATAAGTCCGCCACGTGCTATTAAGCCATCTATTCGCTCTGGTCCAGTATCAAAAATCAAAGGAGACGACTCGACCAGACTACCAACAAATCTTGGTGCTGATCTAACACCCATCACCAGGGGAAAGGGCACTCTGAGAGTGAAATCGATTTCTGGTTCTAGATTAATGCCTGTGGCGACAACAACTGGCCACAGAAAGTCCTTGAGTGTCTCATTGCGCCCTAAAAGAGCAGCAGCTTTGAAGCCGAAGCCTCCAGCCGAATGGCTTGACCCAACTCGCACTGGAGGTGGGGAAATGTCGAGTGATTTGCAAGATGTAGATCCTCTAATCGACCCTGGCACAAAAGCCGTAAGAAGACGAAATTACGCACGACTCAGGAGCACTTGTTACATGTCTACTCCACTGCAGGCGTTGTACAATACCCCAGAGCTCCGCAGCATTCTACTTCGTGGTGAAGATTCAATCAAAGATAGGTCAGGTCAGCGCAAGAATTACTTCAATACAGGCGCAAACTTGATGAAGCACAAGTCATTGTACAACTACATTTCAGTCTCCTTCACAGACTTGGATGATCATGATTTAGGCAAGATGTCCTCCAGCGACATCAATTGTATTCAAGTAAGATCATTTTGCCTTGTCTCTCGTACTCAAAATAACTGTATCTACAGAAGTGCTCATCCATCATGTGGAACCGATGGAAGGATGAGACTGAAGATGCTGCGCATTATCTTGCATGGCTCATTGAGTGCTTGAACACTTATAGTGATCGATCCGAGCCGATGGACGATGTTGACAGACCGCTTTGAAGTATTGGCAGACAGAGTTATCGAAGTGTCTCTGAAACAAGAGGCAGGAGACTTCTGGTCTGCTTGGTGTCTAGAAGGCAATGATTCCTCGATCACGGATATTCTAGGTCTTCAAACGGTAGAGGAGGTTAAGTGCACAGTTTGCCAAAGTATCAGCAGACGATTTGAGCAAAATCATATGCTCCAACTCCAAGTGCCTCAACATACCCGCTATGGAGCAATACTCTCACTCAGCACCTTGCTAGATGTATGGAAGCAAGACCATGGTATTGTGTCCTGCAAATTCGACCGAAGCCCGCATACGAAGCCAACATCACCTCGCAGCTTGTGTAGATTACCACCGTTACTGAACATTCACATTGGTAGATCACGCCAAGGCGCGCAGAATGTGCAGCAGATTTGGAGTTATGAGAATAATCCATTCATCAATTCAATGAATCTTAAGGAGTTGGAGCGATTTGATTTCCGGCCTTGGGTTAGCCAGGACTATGATCCTAACCTGTCTACGGAATATCTTTTGACAATGGTACTTCTCTGTGACCATAACGCTCGTCACTACATGACTTTCTATCGCCTGCCGCGAAATGATGGAAGTGGACTTGATGCATGGGTCAAATTTGATGATTTGTCGGAGAGTCCAACGATCATGAAACCAGATGCTAATTCAAATCTTGTAAGAGCATTTCCTGGACCTATTCGAAAGATAAGCTAAGATACTCAGGACAAAAGCCCGTGTGTCCTATTCTTTGGCCACGATGATTCCAAGACCAAGATCGTCTCACCAGAGCTTCCTGTCATAGAGTTTTCTGACTTGTCATTGACACCCTCCACCCTCATCCAACCCGAACAATTCAAACAAATCTAGCGCAGGGGATGTTATGGTCTTAGTTGAGCCTGAATTATCTCCAAAAGCCAAGCTCAAGTCGAGCTCGAATGAGGGAGCCTCGGATCCACGCAGCTTTGATTACTACTTGGACAGACAGGTCAGGTGGTGTCTGCCATTGAGAATGTATCAGCCAGTTCATCCTCTGAACATGAAAAAAGCAATCAGCAAACGTCCAGTCCAACCTTGCCAAGTCGTGTGAAAACCTTAGAAGATCGAAATCGACAGCTAGAAGACGAGAACGGTAGACTTAGAGCTCAAATTGAACACTTGAAGGCGATGCCTGAAGTCCCTTCGTCCTCTAAGAAGTCAAAGCAAGCGAGCCCAACAGAAGCTGATGACACCAGAGTATCACAGAATAGCCAAATCGAAATCATCAAGAATGAGACCCCGGGCCAATCTCTTGAGGCTCAAGAAGCTCTCAAGTTTGCGCGGCTCTCACCTATGGAACACTCTCACCTATGGAACAGCTCCGCCACATACTGACATCGCTGAACCCCACCCAGCTTCGAGATGCCAATACAATGCTCTGGGATGTCAAAGAACAGGCGTCATTCCAAAATACGCCGGTGATTCCGCAAGCACCAGTCGTGCAGTCCGCGGGTCGGGAGAGCAATGCGAGCACGAATACCAACGATAGCCCGCGTCTTCATATTGCCATACAAGCTCAAGCTCGAGGACGTCAATCACTCGACCCCACTACACCCGGAGGGCGGTTATCAATGAATCCAGCGTCGCAAGCTGCTGTGCGACGGTCAGCTGGTTCATTTCAGACGACTCCTCTGGCCGGAGCACGTCGACCTTCAGACAATAATCCTTCGTCTCGAAGTCAGCAAGACATGTCTGACATGAATGCACGATTTCAGACTGAGATGCAGGCTCGAGCTGTGCAGCGTGCATATAGTAGTGGGCAAAATACACCTAGTGCTGCAATTCTAGAGGAAAGAAGATGCAATGACGATGATGTCTTCGAGGGAGATACGAACATATAATAGTCGTGTCGCAAGTCAACTGATTTGGCTGATAGGTTACACCCACTAGAGGCAAAGAAAGACCTTGTACATCACAGAGAACTGTAGTAAATGCCTTAATTAATAAAGTTTATATCTTCCTCTGCAATGGGGAACGTGAAGAATAACATTGCCACGATTAAAGTAAACATTGATTCAATACTTGATGAAGTTGAAACTTGATTGATTTCGCAGTAATATAAAGAAAGGTTTGATATTTTATCCCTGTATATAACTGCCCCTAGCTTTGTGTTCACATGTAGAGAGAAAACAAAGCCTCAATTTTTCTGATTGAATTATTCATCTCCATAGCTAGCTTCCAGAAAGCATAGTTGCAGAATTGTGTATGGACAATTAATAAGGGAAGCCTACCATCCATTTTTGTGCACTTTAGGTTCTTCCTCGCCTCACCTGCGAACGTCAAAAGAAAATTCTACCAACCAATTCATCTGAAATATCGTGATGCTGGGGTCGTTCTTTCACACGCTATAAGCAAAAATATGAATGAAAAAAAGTAATTGCAACCACCGTGAATCGAACACGAACCTCCACCTATCATGTGGTTACAAACTGTAATCACTGGAAGGGTGGAATCCTAACCATTGGACCATGGAAGCTATCGAAGTGTGCTTCAATCGAGCTATGCTGCTTGATTGGATGGAATTGATTGCACTAAAATCTTAAATGGAGACTCCAACAATATCGGCTGATCCGCGGCACATGCTTTCGATACCCAATACTCCGCTGTGTAGGAGTCTCTTTCGTTTTCCTTGCTGCTTGAGAGTATCCTGAAAAGAGTTATCTTCAATATTGGCTGCCGGAATATTCGCGAATGGGTGAGGTTATTTCGCGATGGATGTCTTTGGATATTTTCTGATCGTTGTGCTGCTATCCAGCCAAAAAGTAGTCCCATAATCTCTACCCTCCTCCTCCTCCTCGCCTCCTCCTCTTCACCATCCACTCAAGCAACACAGCTCGATTAAAGCACACTTCCAAGCTTCTGTGGTCCAATGGTTAGGATTCCACCCTTCCAGTCATTTCATCCTACATGCTCTCTCCTTTTCATGAAGCTCCGCTGCTGTCCAGACAGCAGCTGGTCGTACCAGCCAGCAAAGTGTCAGGAATATCGCCCTCGCACATGCCAGCTGCATCAGAAAGCGACCGCATACAACACTATTAAGCTTTGCTGGTCTCATGCTTCCGATAAGCACAATTGACAGTGGCCAGTTAAATACTGCTAACCACCCGAATCACCTATACTGTCCTATGCCGACTTGACTGACCTACCATTGCAAATTCACGAGCCTTTTCAACACGAGAATCATAAGCCAAAAATTGGAGGAATGATGACGACGTCAACAATGCAGAGTACCGTATCATGCATCGTGCCTGTGGGATTATTAATAACCGGACCCGTAAAAGGAAGAAAGGGAGTTAGCACATGCAGATAAATCTGCATTGCCGTGACGTTACGATCTTGGGGGTCCAAGTCTTGATTGAGATATGGGGGTCAGTGGGAAACGGTTCTGCACATATCGATCTGTCTTCGTGTTTTCTGGAATCTCAAAATTGAAACATATCAGAACTCGAAATCTCAAGCCACCGATGACCCGTGGTTTGTCGCAGAACTCATAGTTGAAAACAACCCGAATCCAGAACTTGAGGTCAGTTGTCAATTCCTGAAATCTAGATCATAAGCACATTGACCGGCTCGCTTGTTTGCTTCCCTCCCCCAGTCGGGTTTTGCACAAGACAGCCGGGGCAAACTCAAAAGCACACACCGAACACGGCTCCCATCGGGTGGCCAATGCTGTTGAAATCATAACGGGAAGTAGACGAAAAGCCTCTTCAGCAGCACTCGGCTTCAAAAGGTAACCGCGATGCAGGTCTGATATAACTGCCGATATTCGAATATGAACACAGCCTTGCGAGGTGGTGTGCTGCCGAAAGCCACACTGACGATGAGATTCGGACGATGAGGATGCTTCCGCTCCAAGTAAAACCTCTGACCTGGTTGTTGGTAGAAAATGTTTCGTGTTTTGTGTTTTCCTGTTGCATTCTTGTTTGAAGAGCTTCGAATTTTGAGAAGCGGGAAGCTGCTGCCAATAGATGAGCCGACCATCATCTGACTTTCACTCGACCGATGATTCCCGACTCCAACAGCTGTTGTGGGGAGGACAGCAGCAAACAAGTAGGACAGGAACGGTATGGAGGATTTGACTCCGCTGTCTAGGTTTCTACATCGAATTGTCCAGTTCATCTAGGATGCGGACACCACCTCCTATCATGATTTCTCCACCATCCGAGTTGATAAAGATCAAGGTATCGAATGACGAACAGGGAAACTCACACAAAAGCAGACGCTGTTCTGCAACTAGCAATCTCTCTGCAATGCATAATCCAAGTATCATCGAGGCATTGTGGATGGTTAATTGGGTGTGAGAAACAAACATCCCTTCCAAAGTGACGTCTTCAGCCTTTACCCCACCTCCAAACTTCAATTATTTGCAACCTCGAATGGTACAGAAAATGGCAGGTTGGCAATATACCTCTCATATCCAAGATGTGGTTTGCATGTCGTTACCATCGGAAAAACTTCCCCGTATATTTTCTCTCGAATGTGCAACTTGTAACGCCGATCAGTCAAATCACCAGATCATGTTCAGGCTGCCTTTCCTGGGGTCAGGTCCAAAACTCAAAGACTGCCTCGCTGCCACAGACGGGGACATCAAGCCCCACACACCCTCTCGAAGACCCAACGAGCATACCCTGGAAAAGGCGCACGGATGGCGGCGAATGAGAGCTGTGCTTCCGGAATTACAGCCCTGATCCTTGATGAGCCTATGAAGTGGGCGTCAAAGCTTTCGTTCCAGCTTTCCAATGACAGCAGCCAGAGATCCAGAACTCCAGATTTGTAGTACCAACAGCTTTCACCTCGTCTCCCCAAAACACAGTCACCTGCTCCTGAATACTCAAATTATTTGCTCAAATGAGTACCAACAATGGTCAACTCATCAACGGTGATGAAATTCCGTGCGATTTCCATTTCACAGTATCGCACAAGATGTCGTGCAACGCTGTAATGTGCGGAAGAACTCCCAGTGTACGTGCTGGTGTCCTATGAATTGATTCCGTACTCAAGTGACCCCCAAAGCACCATCATTTTTCAGGGTCTTTACCGCACTGTTGATTGTTCTCCTGGGACTGTGTGATCAATCACTTTCCCATAGAACGGCTCGACAGGCATTTCAAGATCTTCCATGTGCCTTCGTATCGTCCAAGTATGGTACCGTCAGCGACGACATCAGGCACATAATTCGACGATTAATCTCGTGCTCTTTTCCGATGATCGTACCGAAACCACCGAGAGAGCTGTTGGATCAAAGTGAGACATTCGTCAAGTCCTGTTACATTTACCAGAAATTGGCGGATTTTATATAACCCTTCTAGGAATAGGTGTGTGATCCTGGAAAACCATGAGGCCTTGCCCTGTCTATCAGTCCCATTAGTGCATCTTGCCAATCAAGCTCCTAGAGATCAGCAAAGGTTCGCATTTCATGTGCTTCAGGATTCGACAGCGTCTCTATAGCCTTTCTCTTGTGTGACCTAGAAGATAAAGATAGCAAAAAGGGACGAGACACACTTCGCGCACACCCGCCTGTCTCTCCTGATGGGCGCAAATGGGGTCTTTGTCTGGCAACAACGATTTGCCAGTCACCTTATCAAATTGATCACTTTTTCTCAAGGGTTTGCATGGACCTCTGCAGGAGACAGCATAATAATTCGATTATTTCTCAGATGCATTTCGCATCTCTTGCTAGGGGCGGGAAGGTCTGCTCTCGTGCAACCGTTCGAAAGAGAAACTTTGGGCTGTGCCTCAGAAAAGGATCAATTTCATTCGGAGCGGCTGCTCATTTGACCGGGAGTGAGAGCGATACCGAATCCTCACCTGCGGCCACATTCAAGGCCAAACGAAGCTGAGACATGTCGAGCGCCTCCCACGGCCGCCAGAGTCAATTCCGACAACCCCACCTTTCACACCGTTAATCCCCCTCATGATGTCCTAAAAATTATCAGAAGAGCCAAGTTTGACAGAGCGGATATTTCCCACATCCTCAAAGAAAGAACAAGAGATGTGTCAATTATGTAGGATGAGAAGCCTTACAACCCATTCCGCACTGGAACAGTTTGGGCAAGCCCAAAGCGGAAAGTTGAAAGAAGATCGCAAGGCTCAACGCCAACGATTGTTTGCGACGAAAAAAGTATGTGAAGGCTTGGACCTTTGTTTTAGGGCACATTCAGTCCTCTTGCAATCGGATTGTTGCGGTTGGTTGGTCTTTCCAATGATGTCGTTCGACTCCCTCCCTTTTGTTTCTTTATTCCTCGCTCTCATGCAGGCTTCCTTCTATTTACCCTACTCGGCATCTGGACGGTACTCAAGCCGTTGATAACAAATATGGTCGTGGGGTTATTGGAGGGTTTGGAGGATGAGGATTCTGTTGATCACTGGATTGAGGATTAGCTGGTGATGCAAAAAGGATAGAGCATGGCACCTCCGCACTGCTCGCATGTCAAAGTAAGTCTTTCTCGTCTCTCGACGCTCTATCTCTTTCTGGAGGGAACTTCTGCTGCAATCTTTCGTGGATGATACTTGGTAACTGGGCAACCGGCAACCACACAACGGGTTGGAGGCTCTATCCCATGCTCTGCCATGCCCCTCTGGCTCTCTTTCTCAGCCGTCTGCAACAGCGTCAGCAATTACAGGGCAGCGTGGTCGATTTGATGCTACCCTCTTCCGGCTTGATCCAAGTTTAGTCCTGGGATGGGTATTTGTACCATTTCGAAGACAGGAGCTTGCCCCCTTGATAGAGACCATAATGATGCAACATCAGCAAGACAATGCTGTACCTATCCTCCCGTCTGTACTGTACGTAGAAAAAGATGGGCAATAAATGAATTGATGCCCTGGGCTTTTGATGCATACGGAGGTAAGGTCAAGGTAAGGCAAGGTAGGTATGGATTGATGGATGGCTGTAAGAAAGCTCGAGCTTTCCCCAGGCAGGGCAAAGGCCAAGAGTAGCAGCACGGGCCCTAGAGCAGGGGGGGAATCTTTCACGATATGGAGGTAGTCAGGTAGTCAGGTAGTCTGTACTTTTTGGCTGCAGTCGGGATGCACACTGGATGCACGCTGGATGCACACTCGCTGCACTTTCCAACACTAAAAGAAACGCTAGACAGGGAAGCTATGAAAGTGGAATTTGTGGAATTTTACTGTATGGGTTATGGAATAAGTGGAATATCAATTAGCGTGAGGGGGCCCTATCAGTGGTGCTGTAGTGTCCAATCAATAGAGAAGAGATACTCGAACCAGCATTATTTCGAACTTGGGTGCGAACTTGGGTGCACTTCGAGTGCATTTGGTGTGCATTTTGGTGGTGTTCGCTGTGTGGCCCTTGGTCGGTCTTTCAGTCTATCTTTCAGTCTTTTTTAGGTTGGGACCATTTATTTTACTTTTACCTTTCCCTTACCTTAGCTACCTTACCTTACCTTTACCTCCGTACACACCTTGTTCCATGAGTTCCATCAGTTCCATCAGTTCCCATCAGTTCCCATCAGTTCCCATCAAGTCCATCTGTTCCATCTCGAGGGAGAAAAAAGCCCGCCGCAGCCCCATATTCCCACTCACTCACTTCCTCCCAAATCACACGCCATCCACCATCCATCATCTATCACACCTATCACACCCCAAACCTACCTCACCTCAACACACTCACAACTCCCCCCCGCGTCTTTGTCTCCCTCGCTCTCTTCTTCTCTTCCTAACAAAAACACAAAATTATATCCTCGGATCGGATCGCGTTCCATCTCTCTCACCCATTGACATCCGATTCTGTTACGTCGCGACTTTCGATTTCCGATTTCCCATCCAGCTATCGACATTCCACGGGTGCGACGGAGTGTTCAGAGACCAAATTAAAAAAAATACACGGTTGACAAGACGCAGGTCGTATCGTACGGCCAGCTAGACAGCATTGTACCTGAGTTTTAATCTGGACAGATATTGACGACTCACCTCACACGAATGACAAAAGGTCCATTGGTCGTAGTCTTCAAGTCTGCAGCCCAGCGTTGATCTCTCATTGCGCAACATCTTATCGCCCAATCCTTTGACTCCTCCTCGATCAACCACGACTTTTTCTCGAGCACTTACATACCTACATACCTACTTGCGATAACTGTTTCGGCACCTACATACCGACCTTGTTACGCTCTCCCAGAGACCTATCTTAGGTCGAAGAGTCTCCTCTACAATCGACTATTGTCGCGATAATCTATCGAACGATTCGGTACAACCCAACAAAGAGGCATGAGCCTGGTTCAGCATCTTCCTAGTGCAAGCACCACTTCCCATTTCCAACAATACCCAACGGCCGATCGCGCAAGTTCATTTACACCGCAGCATGCCATGAACCCTTCTACCTTTAACCAAGCTGGCCCGGCATATCGTCCCTCCAATGGCGCGCAGTCAGCATATCAGTCGCTCTCAATGACCACCATGAACGCATTTGCTGCCGAAGGTGCTGCCGCGAATGCGGCGCAAGCTCCCGGATCCTTTACATCAGGTCCATGTTCAATTCTGATTCGCAAACTACCTCTGAATACTAGCGAGGAGAGTCTGCGACTGATGGTTGTTTGGTCCAAGGATTTCATCGAAGCCGAAGTCTTGTCGCCAGAAAAGTCAGAGGATGCCGGATTTCGCTCGGCTGTCTTCCACTTCAAATCATATGCGGGTGCGCTCGAGGCCAAGAATATGTTGGATGGAAAAGGTGCAAAGGATGCGCAAATGATTGTCGAGATGCTATATGGCAATCAGGCAAATACCCGACGATATACCATTGATAACAGCTCGAATACTGGCCCCTCCAGTTCCACCTCGTCGACAGCATCATCGGGCGGCCCAACACCTCGTCAATCTTCGCGATTCAATGGTACTTTCCAGTCGTCGCAAAGAGTATCCCCTCCTGCGAATGGCCTTTATACCAACGAGCTTCCGACTCCAGAAAACAGTACTCGTTATCAGAACCTTTTCTCACCTCAGTCGCCCATCGGCAATCATCTCAACGAGCACACGAGGATCACTGGAAAATCGTTGATTAACAATGATTCCATTGATGATGACGAAACCGGAGAATTACTCAAAAATCCTGTCGCTTATGCCGAAAGTGGTTCAGCCGCTCAAGGTCGACGATTGACGAATCCATCGATTCCGATTTCTCGGCTGGCTGGTTTGTCTCTCAACACCAACAATGCTGCTGGTCCAGCATCGGGATCTATGTTTTCCACTCCCACCACACATTCCATGCACATGCCTATCACTTCTCCCACAGCTTTGACCAATGGAGGTCCGCCTGCCAATTATCAACTCGGGAGTCAGCATTATCAGCGTCACAACTTTCCACCTGTCAATCCAGCCGATCAGAACCCTCCTTGCAATACCCTCTATGTTGGCAACCTCCCAATTGATACCTCCGAGGACGAGCTCAAGGCAATGTTCTCCAAGCAGCGTGGCTACAAGCGTCTTTGCTTTAGGACGAAGCAAAATGGACCTATGTGCTTCGTCGAATTTGAGGATGTTTCCTTTGCGACTAAAGCCCTCCATGAACTTTACGGACATCCTCTTCACAACAGTATCAAAGGAGGAATTCGGCTCAGTTTTTCCAAGAACCCACTTGGTGTTCGTTCTGGTCAAGGAATGTCTTCTCCAGGACCTCCAAATGTCCCGGGTATCATGCAGGGCATGAATGGTATGATGCTGAATGGCCAAGGAGCTTCCTTCAGCACAGTTAGTGGACCACCACCTGGACTTGCTGCTCCTCCAGGACTCGGGCAGAGCAGAATGACCTACGGAGGTGTCGCTAGCCCTATGAATGGTGCTACTCAATATGGCGCACCAGCATTCGCTGGAAATGGCAATGGCTGGAATAATGGACCTCACTACAATGGCGCCATGACCGCTGGTGGGTCTAGCAACATGGCAAATGGTGGAAATGGTGGGTTTCCTGCATACATGATGGGTCGATAGGCCATCAATAAAGCATACTGGACAACTTAATTGCATATGATTCGACATGCACGCGCTTCGAATATACTGGCGTCTCTCGTTTTCTTCTCAAATTTCATTCATTAGGGCACATGGGAAGGAGCAAATTTGGTGTTACTGCATCTGGTTGCATTCAGCATCTCGATTACATTGTAGCGTGGTTGATGGTCATGAGATTCCCCATACGCGTTGTGGCAATTCCATGGAGTTGAAGTAGGATCTTGGCAATAGGAGGGTGGCATTGATGGTGTTACTGCGTGGTCTCTTTGATTTTGATTCATCATATCTGGTGTGTTTACTTTCTGTCGTTTCTTGTCTTGGCGTCAATCCTGAAGAGAAACTCGAGCGCAAGCTGGCAAGCTTGATAAAAACCATTTCGCGGTCGAATGTACGATTGCTACAAGCTAGGCATGGTTGGGATGGATACAGGGCAAGGCAACAACCAACAACAAATACATTGAAAGAGGGGTGGAAAAGGCGTCTCATACCGCACGAAGGGATTCTGGGATTGTGGTCTGATTTTATTTTGGCTCAGCATGGCTCGGCACGGGCATCATTACATTTTGCTTGATAGCTCGCATCTTGGTTTTTTTTTTCCACTTGTTAGCAATTTCCGGAAATGGGCACGCATAATGATGGATTCCAGGCTTGTTCGGCGGCGGGATTGTACTCTGCTTTGGCATATGGATCTGGGCGTTTTATCGGACCTTCACACCATGCCACTAGATTCCTATAAGAAAGACTATAGTAGTTATATTTCCTCCTGTCGAATGGAATGCATGTGTGATTGGTGTTAGACTTGGTGATTGTTATGGGATCTGATTTGTCTTTATCGGATGTAGGATATAAGTAAAAGGAATAGAGATATAGCGGATATGTGTTTACATTGTGCATCATTTTTTGAATGTGTTCTAAAGAGAAAAGACATGTTTCTAGGTGTTTAATTCCAGTTAACTTGTAGGTACATACAGCCTTCAACATATCTGGTCACGATATCAGAGTCTACAATCGGATCCTACTACTTCATACGCTTGAACGGTTCAAGACTAGCTCCAAGACGAAGCGAGACCGCGCTAAGGAAATTTATCGACCAAAACTTCGCGCTCGAGTTCCTCACAGACAAACCAACAACCTCAAATTGTTAACCACCTCCCAGGTCTTTCATCCTCGTTCCAGCATGTATCAACTGCATGGCATATGTATGTGATCATTCAATTAATCCTGCGCAATGGTTTGCTGCCTTGCTACACGATCAAAATGGTACGTACATCTCGATCTCCTCCCCCGTTCTACAACCAACCTTTTCTTCTTTCTATGATGAACTTTCGTGTCGCCCCTATCTTACAAAGCTTCGGCTTGGATGGTGATTAACCTGTCTTAACCAAACGGACTATCTGATATTCAAAGACCCTCCCAGCCTCACACTTCTTGCAGCTATTCGTCGCACAGCCTTGCTAACGTGCTTCAAGACAGATCCCTGAACATCCAACTGTAAGCTACGAGTTCTACTTCTTTTTCTGCCAGCGCGATTGCGTCCTCGACCCGACATAAAATGATGAGAAAAACAATATTATTTAATTCATATACACCGTGAATGAACAAACTGGTTCGATTACCTGAACTTTGTCGAGAGGACGAGATCGCTGCGGGGAATATCTATTGATGGGATGGGGAGCTGACTGGCTTTCCACAGAACTTCGCAGATGTGGATTTATTGAGTTTCAAGGCGCAGATTGACTGGTAGGTTCGATTTTTGATTTTTTTCTATTTTGATGGTGTGGAGAGGTGTGGCCTATGATGCAAATATTCCATGCTAATGCTTAGGGCACTTTGTGCCTGATGCTGAAAAAAAGACTTTTCATCTTTCGACTGAGGCTTGTCATGTTTCCTGCAGATTTGGAGAACTTTAAAGAATCAAGCTAATTCTTACAAAGACTTTTTTAGGGCATGCTTCCACGGATTTGGTGTTTGCTTCATTGTAGACTTAGATACAGCTCTTGAGCTCTGGATTGTTTGCATGATTTTGCATCCGGGCAAGTGCCGTTCCAACGTTCGTCTCTATGATAATCACAACGAAAAACTATTCTACAAAATGCTTTCAACATGCCATGAATTATCGTGTATATGCAATCTTTTTCTTCACTGCCACCAATGAACGTCCAGTAGAATTGATGGAAGCTAAGTATTACTGTGATCTGATCTCTGCAATACGGTGAGAGATAATCTGGTTTGGCATGTTTTGTGAAAAGCTATCCTGGGCATGTTTACAGCAAGGCTGAAGGCAACCTCATTGCAACAAGTTCTTGTCCCTTGGGAGTATCTAACAGCTCTGACGAAGCTTGGGATTAGCCAGGTACAAGAAATGCATATTTGCTGGAAAGTTGATATGTTGCTCGCCGATACAATCCACCAACTCCATTGGTCCAAGTCGCTTTGCTCCAACGCAGTGGAAAATTATTCCCATTACGCTGCTGTCGGGCGTCTTGAAATGCCGCTCCATCTCATTGACTTATACGAATACTCTTAATGCTGACTTTACGTCAAAGAGTAAACCATGGAACCGTATCTCTAGAGGTGAAGGTTCCAAAGATTTCTAGAAAAAAGACTAGCAACAAGAGGAGTCTGACAACACAATGCCATTCCTGAAAACCCTCGCAGTGTAGCGCGAAATGGAATACTGATCCTCAGTCATATATCAAAGTCAACCAAGGAACACGAGTTCATGCATGCAGCACAACGCCAATTCAAAAGCACAACAACTACCATAGAATCGGATCTTGATCGATCTTACCATTATCTCTACAACCCGGACCACAACAGAGAAAGAGAGCACGATATCCTTATCCTGCATTGTACATTAGCAGCAGCAGCATCAAACAGACAGCATCCTCCTCCTTCTTCTCGCGGGGAACAGCAAAACAGCTCAGCTAAGATCTCACCAATACTTCACTTGCGATCTGGGATCTGAAATCGAGACATTTGGGTCTCAGCATTGGTATCTATTCCCGTGTGCTGAGCGGGTACAGCAAGCACACTTTACGTCCGCACATTGACATCGCCATCTCAATATCAATATCAAATTCCAAGTTTGAGTTCCAATATAGTTACAGTACTTGCACTCATGGAAGTCTGGGGAGCTTTTGACATTAACAGCGCCAGCGACAGCGACAGCGACCGCAAGATCAAACTCAAATATTACGTTCGTTCGTTCGTACTATGGCTGTCCAGCTATCGTGACGTCGGTGTCGGTATCGGTGTCAGTGTCAGTGTCAGTCTCGCATTAGCAGCAGTTCATAGTACCAACTCACAGCACCAGTTCAGAGGAGACAGGACACAGAATACAGACCTCTTTTGGTGCAGGCCAGGAACGAATGATACATCACCATCGCCATCTACCTGTCCCTGTCCCTGTCCCTGTCCCTATACCGCAAAATGCAGGTTCGTCACAATTTACTACTAGGATTAAAACGCGGGGTCGTGGAGTGCCGAGAGACAAAAAGAACCATTGGGGGTTCTGCGCTGGCTGGCTGGTTGGTGGGCTGTCGATTGCTGGCGATGATAATGATAGTGGGAGATCAAGGTAAGGTGCACGTACCGGTCCAAGTGGATAGCGCGAAGGATTGCACATCCTTGGGGTATTGTGACGTGACGCTAGCAGGAACAAGACTCGACAGTGAGGGCAGAGAGTGAGTGCAGAGAAAGCATCATGCATACGATTAGGAGATGAGGAGAAAGAGTCAAGTACAAGAAGGAAAAGAGGACATGGTGAGGTGAGGTGAGGTTGTTCATTCCTCCAAGCTCACTTACGGTGCTACGTACTGTATGTAGTTAGTTGGGAGGTAGGGTAGTATTACTTGAGGTACGTACTTACGACTTTTTGTCGAAATTATATATGTATGCATATATTGGTGTTTCCAGACGAGCTATTTTGCGTAGGATGCTGTGTAGGATGTTGTGCTGTGCTAGAAAGCAGCAGTAGCAGTAGTAGAGAAGTGTTTGCTTTGCTTTCAAGACACATATATCTTTATCTTTATTTACTTTCACATTCACGTTCATTTGTCTTGTTGGTCCATCCAATATATTGTCCTGTTCAATCTATTATCTATCATCTATCATCTACCAACCACGCTACAGGCGATGAGTGAAGACAAGAAAGGGAAAAGACAAGATGCCTACTGACTCACTTACCTGTAAAAACCTACCATCCTCCTTCACTTGCTGCTCGGTTGGCGACCATGGCGATGAGTTCGGGATAGGTATGTATTGCACACTTTCTCGCAGGTGCACAAGAGTGAGAGCAAGAAGAAGAGGCCGACGATATTCTATGTGAATGAGAGTCTTGGGAGTGAGATGAGAGCCACCAGATTCGGAATATAGTGAGAATTGTACATAAATGAATAGCGAGGACGGAAGAACCGATACGGGTATGGGAAATAGGAATATGAGATACTTGAGGATAAGAAAAGAGGTGCTCAAACGTACCTGGGATATTGTAGATACAAGGACAAGAGCATGAGGTTCTAGCTTGTACCTTATGTTAGGATCTGGTTGATGAATCAATGGGGGAGAGGTGAAGTTCTTGGACAGATTCGAACTATTTTTAGATTTGTTTTCTCTTACAGTATATCGCAAACATTGTGATGCTCTCATCCTAGAGTCTCGTAGATTTTTTTTTTTTTCTATAAAAGAGGCAAATAGTAGAAAAGATTCAAGTCGTCGTACCGAGACCGCCACTTCTAAGTCGCCACACATCCAGCCCAAAGTTCAAAATAAATGAATATACATTGCTACACGCACAGAATGAAATTAATATGTGAACCAAAAATGATCGAAAAAAAGTAAACGGGCCTAATCCGGGATCGAACCGGAGACCTCTTACAGTCGAGATGGCGATGAAGCCTACCCAAAGCAAGAATTCTACCACTGAACTATCAGGCCTGTATTCGAATCATTGCGGGAACCTGAATGTCAAACCACGCTGTTGATTGGATGGGAGAGATAGCGTTGTGTGGGTATATGTAGGCTATGCTTGAGCGCGTGGCGTGATGTGTGTGTGTGGTGGGATGATTGGGCGGTGAGAAGCGAGGGGCGATGTGGGGCTAAGCGAGATTGATGGTAAATCTGCTTGTTTATTGTTGAAGGCGTGAATCACTATCTACGTTATTATCTTCAATGAGATGACTATCCTCAAGGTTTCTGTGGTGCTACGGGAAGATTGAATGAAATATCCCGCCGAAGCGCAAACATCCCAGAGTAGTGTCAGAGCAGCAAGACTGTATGTAGAACTCGCTCTATTCCATATCCTAATAGTAATGAACTACTACTACCTAAAGAACCCAACGCAGTTGAACTCCATATCAACTTATACATGGACGTACCGGCAATTTATGATATGTAGAAATTAAATCCATGGCAACCAAACGGACAATCCTTTTGACCGGAATTGTGGAGTTTTAGCCGTACGGTCGGGATAACTACAAACGAGATGGCTAAGTACCCTATATTCCAGGAAACAACACCCAAGGAGTACGCGAGAGAAAACATATCCAATTGGCCCGCTAATCCCAGTTGCCCCCATTCTGTCGAATCTGGTCACTCAAAAACGTAACTACTGGAGAAAAGACTCTCGATTTTACCGTTCCCAATGACCAATATAACTTCTTAAGCGAGGATGTTTATCCTAGCGACAATGCAGTATTAAAGCACCATCTATCATCCGCCAAGTACGACATTCAATGTTGCTGAACATCATCACAATGAAGTCCGCCTCGGTATTTATCTTCTTGATTGGAGCTGTGCTGGCTAGCCGGCCTAGCTTTATCAAATCAAGGCGACCATTCTCCCCAGCATTGTCAAATGTCTTTGCATTGTAAAACACACAAGATCCCGTTTTCCAGCGCTTGCTAACAGCTTCAGTGGCGATTCCTACACCACTGTTGGGTTTGATGTGAACGGCCTCCAGCCTAATGCGTCAAATCCGATCGGAAATCCAGCATTTCCCGGCAGCACTGTAAGTACTAGCCATATTTTAATTTATGTTAATACAGGGGGAAAATAACAGACCGGCTTGAGGGTTTGGCATCGGGTTGCCCAGTCATTCGGCGAAATTCCTGCTGATAATCCTACAGACGAGCGGTGGAAGTAATTGGATCGAAAATCTGATCACAAAAGATAATCGCACCCTGTCTTTGGCCTATGACCTTGCAGTTTCCGGCGCAACCGTCGATTCCACACTCGTGGCGCCATACAAATCATCAGTCAAGTCATTCGTACAACAAGTTGTGTACTTCCAAAACCACTATTCCGCGCACACGGATCTGTGGAACGGCACTAACTCGCTCTTCACCGTCTGGTTTGGCATTAACGATATCAATAATGGCTATTACGCTTCGCCCAGCAACTGGACAGCACTAGCGCCTCTCGTCGTCAGCCAGTATTTTGCACAAGCGCAGCTGCTGTACGGGCTTGGCGCGAGGAAGTTTCTGTTCCTAACCGTGCCGCCGTTCTGGAAGGCGCCGACATTCCTAACCAGGAATGATACGGCGAGAGCTGAGCTAGAGGCGACAGTCGATGACTTCAATTGCTTGCTGGGAAAGGCATATCAGAGTTTCAAGAGCAACAAAACGGATGTGAAGACTTGGTTGTTCAATACAACAACCGTTTTTAATACGGTGCTGGCGAATCCTACAGCTTATGGATCAGCAAATGCAGCTTGCTCGAACAAGAATGGTGTTACCTGCTTGTGGTGGGATTACTTGCATCCGGGGTTAGCGATTCACAAGTTGTTAGCTGATACTGTGGCAAACTTGACCAGGTTTTAAGAAACAGGAAGAGGATCAACGCCGTCTTCGGCAGCAAGAGTGGTGTAGTGGTTGAGAACTAGCACGTGAGAGGCGTGAATCACCACGTAAAACGATTACTTGAAATACGTAGTCGAAGTAAAAACATTTCAGAGTAGTGTCGGAGAAGCAGGACAACGCAGCAACAACGGCGAGCATAGGAACTTGCACGAAGACGGCGGCAATGATAATCACAGAGAGGTATCATATTGAATCATTCAGGGCATCGTTTCCTTTGAAGAGTCAATGAATAGTTTCTGTCCTAGGCCGTTACATCATTATTGTCCCGAAGGTCCCACATAAAGTCGTAAACTGCTGATTTGCCTTGAAAGCCTCAATCTCGCCTTACTTTTCCATGATGCACAACACTACCACCTCCCACAAATGTAAGTCCAAAAGTTCCCGCAGATACCCAAGTTCTGTCATCACACCGCTCACACCTATAGCCGAAGGACCTTGACTTATACACTATAAATTGCCATTCACTACCGCTATCCCGTACAGGACGAAGGGCATCCTCTTTGCAGAAGAAGCATGGTACTCTGTTGAATGGTCCAAAGGCAAAGTTAGCCATTTCTTCTTCTGCTCTAGCCTTAGCACTCTGTTCAGCGGCACTGATGGGTGGTTCTGGGGTAGTAGAATCGCCTGTTTCATTCAACGTCTCCGTACCGTCATCGGATTGCCCCTCAGAATTGGGTTCTCCATCTTCCTCTTCTTCATCGTCGTCGTTGTTATCACCAAGAACGATTTCAAGTGGGGTTGCAACCGAGTACTGCTTGTTTGCACCTTGGTTGCTAACAACTAGAGTACGCGATCTTTGCATATAATCAGTATGCACAACAGTCAGTTTTAGATGTTCTGTATCGGGAACATCATTGAAAGTAGAGTTTGCCCCGTGCCGCATTGTGACATTGAGGAAGCATGGCAGCTTCTGCTCAGTTCAATCAACATCCGAGGTGTTGAGCGAAATGTGATTGCACACAGTCGTAGGGCTGCAAGGCTCCTTCAGGATAAGAGTCGGTGATCCATCTTCCTGTACAATCAAAGTCTTTGCACAAAAGCTGAACCCTGCTGGGAATAAAGATCTGCAGTTGGTGAGTTCAATAGCTCCATCAATGAATATCTCGCCTTCTAGCTCGATATCTATCTCTTCGCTATCCGTAGGCTCGGTGACGGTTCCCCACATAAGTGTAGAATTCCCAGTGGATGTTTGTAGTTCGAAATCCTCTGGTTCCAAAAAGCTAAATTCCTCCGGTGACACACACTCGCCTGTCAAATCGGGATTCGGCATCTTGGATGACGCTGTGTCTCCTACAGAAAAGGTGAGAAGTTGACGGTCATGAACATTATCAGCCGACTTTATTTGGTTCTCATGTGAAGCACCGTAAACAAAGTCGACTGTTCCGTCGTTTCGCACTATCGCAATGTCTTCTCTAACTTCGTTCAGTCGTATTTGACAAGACTGGAACTCGAGCTATGGCTTAGATCTTTTATTTCGTCAACGAGAGTGACCTGTTGTTTTGGGTGTTCTGGATGGCCATCCTGCACACAAATGGACCGTTGAGATTTTTGAGGGGGTTGCCTGTTCCGAGGTCTCCTACGCTGGATAGCAAACACGCTTGTCTCCTTACGACGACAGATTTCTTTCAAATCATTGAAGCCCTTTGACTGCGTGACCATCACTTCCGAGATGTTCTTTAATACAACCTGCAAAGCTTTTTTGCTTCAAAGCGAACTCGAGTCAGTCATGTATTATCAGGAAATCAGAAGAGTTGCTCACTCGACTTGGTTATACAGCAACACTGCTGTTAAGGCCATGTGTTGAGATGACTCAATGTTTTTAGCTGCTCGTATCAAGTTTTCGAAATGCTCTTGGCCAACAACAGTATCGAGAAAATCACTCGTTCGTTTGAAAGCGTTCTTAGCCCGGTGCAAGAACTTTTTCATTGCCGAGCTCCGAGTCTCTTGAAAACGCAGAATAAGGTTTTGGACGTCCTTCACGAGTTCATTCACGTTTTCGGTGTAGTGATCAATCACATTGAGCTCTTTGCCATTTACTTGCACTGTGATGCCACGGACTACATCGGATCGCTCCACAAGAAAAACTACGAGAGCACTTGACTATCGAAAGAGAATCCGAGAGTCAGTTTAGTTGAATCGCCAAAATTTGAGGTTCTACCTTTTGAATGCCTTCCAGCACCAATCTATATCTATTCAGTGTATCGGCTGCGTTCTTGACATCCTTTACAAAGCGGACCAATTTTAATGTGCATTCGGCTAGCTGGGACACGCTGACGGCCAATCCAAAAGCTTCTGCCATGGTCGTATCGTCCCAGCGAGCCCGTATGACACTTCGCCAATAAATCTAGTGGGTATCTGCTGCGGTAGAGAAATATGCTTTCGGTGAAAGGCTTCGAGGCGTTAGTACTATCTGGGGAAGACCGGGGTCAGAAGAGACTGGATAAGAAACTTGAAGCTGATCAAGGTCTCACCTAGATATCCCACAGAAGTCCTTATCTATAAGTTTCAATGCCTTGTATTGATGGCTCATGGGGGCACTGGTATAAAGGCTTTCTGCGAGGCTACAATAGCTTAGCAAGTGGGAGCACATGAATGAGTTCTATAGAGCCTTTCTAGATGCCTTTCGCATTGTTGGTTAGGCTTTTAGCGAGGCCACAACAGCCCAGCAAATGAGAACACATCAACGATTTCTACAGGTGCCTTTCCAGGTGCCTTACGCCCGACTTATATTTCGGTCGGCAGCTGTCCAATTCGGGTGTCCAATTCGGTGAGGCCACGAGCAATGCAACCACCTCGCCTCCCGAGTAATGTTCAATGTCAACCAAAAGGAAGTGCAAATTCAGCATTAGATTTTTAACTCACCCTAGACAGAGGCGCTTCCCTCCCTGCATGCGATTATGCTCAGCCTTTTGAGTTGTGATGGAAACCAAACCTTAGGTTTCCGTCACTTTGTATACTACCATCGGCCATCGACTCTTTTAATACAACAACACTGGTTTTCGAAATTTTGACTGCAAGTATAGGTAAAGTAAGGAACTTTGAGATCAAGTCTTTTTATTTGCTATGTACGGTTGTCGAAGCTTAAAACAAAATTATCACTCCAAATTAAATTCGATTCACATACTTTAATGTGACTTACAAGCCGAGGTTGAGCATGGGCTAGGGTCGAGATGCATGCTGATGGTGGCTTCGCTTGAGCATTTACTATCGATGAAAAGTCAATGTGAGTTGGTATATTGCGGTCTAGCAAGCCACTAAGTATAAAGTAAAGCCTGGTTGCCTTTAGTGACAGGCATAAGGACGATTAGGCGATGCACTGAACACTGCCCATGCAGTCTCCTATGAGAAATACTCACCTCTGCACCACCATCATTTCTTTCCACATCAAGGCTCTTCACTGAGAAATTATCGCACCAGAATCGTGCAAGATCTCATGATCAGCGTTTCTGAGTTTTGTCATTTTGTTGCCATAACTGCGTAGCTGATTCACTGCTGTCAATTGATGTCGCAACAGTCATGTACATAGTCTAATGCTCCACGAGCTATATTCCGGAATGAAGACTCCAGGTTTTTGACCGTAGAGGCAAGAGAAACATCTCTTAGCCAAAATAAAAGTCATAGGAAATGAGACATAGATACGGATGTTTATTATGCTGTGTTACTGTGATCGGTTATTGAGGTCTGCATGTGGAAGCTCAATGCGACTTTGTACCTGTAAGCCAAAGTTGAATCGAGGTGATTCTAACTCAAGTCAAGTCCTTTCTTCTAGCATGATTCAATTCATGCTTGTGAATGTGAGAAAGCGGAATTCGTCTGTGTAGTGAGCAGTAGATACTTTCCTATATGTCCGTCAAAACTAGGAAGTGAAATTAGTTTCAATTTTTGGTTTCGCATTTCAATGAACCTCGTTGCTGCAATTCTAACATATGACCTTCAAATGCTGATTTACCTTTGAGTGGCATAGCTCACTGAACGAGTAAGCCTAAGAACACTTTAAGCAGGTTTCATGGTGCAAATATAATTTCTCTACTTGCAAACCTCCAACATGATCCACAACAGATGTGAACACAGGTGTACAACAAACTCCCCTACAACCATTTGCAAAGAAACCATACCGTCGCAACGCTCAATATACTCGACTAAACCACTCTCAAACTGCCTCCAAGGAGATGGATGCATATGCTCCAGTCTCGCGTAACTGTCCTATGAAGATCCAAAGCGAGAGTTTCTCAACTCAAGACCAATGCATGAAGGACACGTCCTCACGAGGCTAATATGTGTTACAAGACAACCAACACCCATCGTTTTCGAGCGAGCCAATACATTGTCCTCGCCTATGATTGGCTTCCTGTTGAAGTGAAGGCTCGTCCATTTGCTTTTGTCGAGTTTGGTCAAGATGGGGGTTACCGACTTGACAAAGTTGAAACCCGAATCGTCAAACAAAAAGTGTTTGTTTTTTGAAAGCTTTTCGACTCCACTGTATCGTCCCAAAAGCGCTTGTGTAAGGTAGCTTCTCAAATCTTGTTTCTGCGCCTAGATCTCGCTAAACAAAATATGGTTCACATGTGTCGTTACAGCACGTGGGTTTCTCTACCAGAACTGCTCTGGATATCAACTAAAATGATATCAGATCACAATTCACGCACTACCTATCTAACAAGAAAACAAGTGAGTAATGCGTGGTGATGTCACGGATCACTGACAGCTGAAATGTCTTGCTTTGCTGCGCAATTACTGGGAATCATGCATTTGGCGCTAGCGAATACCTGTCTCACGATTGTTGTTGACCCCGCCCCCGCACCATGATTCACATTTATCCATGGTCTACGACTACGATATAATGCTTTGCTGGTCTGGAACCTTTCAAACTACCTATTTACCGTACTCTTGAAGACTTGAATTCTTTTCGTCCAAAAAGCAGACTTCATTTATTCTTCGAAAATATCCTCATCTGATCAAGTGCTTGGCATCTGTGCATCATCAAAATGGCGGCAATGCTTCAGAAACTAACTGGTGAGGGAAGTGGAGAGTCTGCTGGTAAGTTGATATCTTCTAGCCCTTGATCAAATATTATGTACATCTGCTGAACGTGTAACTGTCTAGGTGCTCTGAACGAGATCGTTGAACAGCTATGGCCCAATATCAATGTTGCCGGCAGCAGGATGATCAAGGAAATCGTCGAGCCGATGTTCAAGGTCATGCTTCCTGGCCCTCTCGCATCACTTCACTTTACCAAAGTCGACTTGGGTCATGTGCCTCTTGTCTTCTCCAATGTTCAAGTTACCAAGACTGCCTCAGATGGGATCAAGCTAGACTTAAATGTTGACTGGGATGGAAAGTGTGATATTTCGCTCGATGCAGATCTCATTCCTGGAGTTGTAAGTTTGATAATTGGGACTTCTTTACTAGCAGTCTACTGACTCATATCACAGGGAGTAAAGCATGCCGAACTTCACGGCAGGCTCTCTGTTCTGCTGTGTCCTCTCACAAACATTATCCCACTCGTAAGTCAACCAAAATGAAAACTGAACTTACCTAAGTATTAACCATGCCCACAGATTGGAGCCGCTCAAGTGGCTTTCATCAACACCCCAGTCCTGAAGCTAGACTTCACCGGCGCCGCCGACGTAGCCGACTTCTCCATGATCAACGACGCAGTCCTAAAAGTGATCCTGGGCATCATCAACGGCATGGCCGTCCTCCCCAACCGTTTCCTCGTCAAGTTGGACCCCACCAACGACTACTTCAAGACCTACCACCACCCGCACGGCATCCTCCGCGTGACCATGGAAAAAGCCTGGGGATTCGCCGAAGAGTCCCAAACGAAGTCCAAGAAGCTGTTCTCGAAGCTCATGCGATCGAGTCCAGATTGCTACACCAAGATCAACGTGGGTGCCGAGCCGTCGTGGAGGACATCCACCAAAAACAACACTACCACTCCGGTGTGGAACGAGAGCCACGATTTCGTCGTCTCTGATTTCGACCAGTGCATCAAAATCGACGTGCAGGATCACGATGTCGGCTCCGACGATCAGGTCGGTCTGGCCGTCACCACCGTCTCTGAGATCTTGACTGCAGGCGGCAGGCAAGAATTGTCCATGGTGCACAAAGGCGAGGAGACGAACGGCAGGCTATCTCTATCCTGCGAATATTTCGAACTTGCCTCCGACAGCGGCAGTTTCTCCACGTCGGCCCACAAAGGCGATGGCCTGGTGTGTGGTGTCCTCACCATTCTCATTGCCGGCGCATTCGGCATCGAGGGGTCGCGCAAAGAGCTCAACCCAAGCGTGGTCGTGACGTGGGGAGAAACGAACCGCTTCCAGACGGCCGTGAAGACCGATGCGCCAGGCACGGATATCAGCAATCCGTCGTTCGACCAGTGCTTCCGCGTTTTGGTCACGCCGGACATGGTGGGGAGTGGTGCTGAGAATTTGAGGATCGCGTGTATGAATAAGACGGAGGAGGTGGGCAGCTTGGATGTGCCGTTTGAGGATTTGTTGAGGGCGCCTGATATGACGCTGCAGGATAACTTTGATGTCGGTAGCGGAACGACGGTGAGGGCGAGCTTTTGCCTGCGGGGTGTCAAGGCTACGAATTTGCAGGAGTTGAACCTGCCTCTGCGTCAGAAGTAAAAAAGGTTGTGTTGATACCGGTACCGGTACTGGTTATGTCGTGTTTGCGTAAAAGTGTTAGTGGCTATAGTTCTACCACTAAATGAGTTATCTGCATATCGCAAGCTGTGTTTACGCACATGTTATCAAGACATTCACTTCCTGATTTCTTCACTTATTTCTGATAAGCTGGCAGACTTGTAGTCTGACGTTGATGAGCTTAAATATGATATTAATGGTAGGCTTTCGTGCTTGACAAAATCCCCCGAGAATACAGCACAAGAATCTTACAAATTGCAAGTTTTCTAACCGTCCTTATATTGCTCGCATAGTTAGGTAAAGCAAACATACATATTAGCAAACTTACTCTCTCACAAGATCACGTCCATAGTAACAGCCAAGCTAAAGCAGACTCATGAAGATCACCTCACCAACAGCAACCAAGACACCTTCTCGAACCACCTCGATCGAATCCACGGTGCCGGGACTGTCTACCAGGAACCCTGATGCACCCGGATCGTGAACCGTACTGATAACTGCCTTGGGTGCTGCAGGCTTGGAGCCGAGCTCTGTTCCCTCTATACCAAACATCGCCAATAGCCGATACGGTATCAAGTATCGGCCTGGTCAAAAAATCGATAGCTTGACAGAAGTTCCTTCGACTCTGACCTGACCAACAGATATCTCTCGGTACATTACGGTCAAGCATGCCCAGCACCCTTCTTCTTGAAACCGATCGAGAAATTTCGGCCCAAGGCCGCCGAGTAGCTTCGCCATGAAACGAAGTAGCGAATTAGACTACGTATTCTCTTGTCAAATTTCATATAGAAACCAAGCGATATTTCAAGCATACACGTACTTGGTACTTGTGAATGTGAGGAAATATTACCTTTTGGGATGCGTATTCGCCTAAAGCCCACTCAAGTCAAGCAAGGCCTCACATCTCCAGACCCTCCCGAAACCCAATTCTAGCAATTGGCATTTTTGGGCGATACTGATCCCAAGGCCAGCAGATCTGACTTGTCTAAATCTCTCTTTGACATGTAGTCGGTATAAGTACCCTGTCTCCTCTCCCCACCATTCCACAAGCACTCACTTCAGCAACACATCACATGGCAATCCTCGCTCTCCACACACATACCACAACCACAACCGCCATTCCTTACAAACCACCAACCCTCCAACAAAATGAAGCCCAGCTCTCTCCTCGTCGTCATCTCCCTCCCCGCTCTCACAATAGCGCGATGCAACGGCGGTGATGGCACACTCGGGACCTGTATCGCGTGGTGCTCGGATACCAATAGGTCGCAGCCCTACTCTGTTGTCAACGAGTGTATTCGGACTGTGTGCGATACTTGCGTTTCTCGAAGAGGGAGAATGCGCCTTTCCTGTTCGTCGTAAGGCTCCTTGGTTGGCTATATATGCTGTGAGGTGGAATCTGATTTTGTGTCGGAGGTTTGGTAGTCTGGGGAAATGCGAGGTTCGTCGGTTTTCTACCATTGTGGCTGCGCTTTGTCGATTGGGGATGAGCTGGGTTTGTGGATTGTTGAGTTGGTTGCGGTGTCTCGATCTTTGGGATATGTGCAGTGTGTGTAGTTTGGACTAGAGATGCGAAGTGGACTTTTTCAATGGTATTCCTGAATTCGAAGATGAGGATTAGTTTCTGAAGGCATCACTTTGCAGTTTAGCGCCCCTGACTTGACGGAAGTGTGACTAGAATAGCGTAAACTCCAAACAATTCCCCCTAGATATTAGAGCGTGGATGCCACTTTCCTATAGCAAGGGTATCACGGCATCTGGGTAGGTGAGAGTGAGTTGGCTTTTGCAAGACGAAGGACATTCGCTTAGCATGAAAGCGAGGAGAAGAAGTAATGAGATATCTCTGCTGAGCACAGATTTGAATGAGATTTAGGAATACTTCCAGCTTTCCACGTTACTGAACAGATTGAAAGAGTTCTGCCTCTTGATCTTTCTCACCAAACCCTTGCATGAGAAGTATACTTGGCAATGGGTTTGGGTTTTACTGAGGATTCTGGATTTGGGAAGATCTCTTTCACGGAATTTTTCCATTCCACTCATATCACAGAATATTGATCTTGGAATGGAAAAAAAACAAAGAGCCGTCCACCATTAATTAAATACTTATTCTCCTGCTCAACCCAACGAGCCATTGACCAATGACGGGCTGACTAATACAAGCGAGGATAGGTATAGGTCCCTTACCTTGTTGCCTTCTACCTTGTACAGGATCAGGTTTGTTTTGACGCCGAATTGAAAAAGCTGCCCAAGCAAACCCAACTCTAAGCGCCACCCTCGCTCTCTCTCTCTCTCACACACACACTCTCTCTCTTTCTCCTGGCCTGATACAGGACCCAAGATCCACGAACAGGGACGATCCATTCATTAATGCAAACACAACGGTTCGGACCGAGTACAATTGACAACAAATCCATTCAACAAAATTCAACAAACCCAAGCCAGTACCTGACCTACCCAGATATCTTAGGTACTTTACTATCCAAAAGAAAGAACGGACTGTAACTCCGAATACACACGTGACTGTGGCTAAGTTCCATTCTCCCAACATGCAAAAGCTGTCACTCCCACTCCCACTCCCACTCCCACTCCCACTCCCACTCCCACTCCCGCTCTCCGTCCGCTGTCTGCTGGAAGTTCCCTTCCTCCCCCACTTCGGGCACTTCTCTGATCTACCTTGAAGACGACTTCTTCCATGGAACACTCTCGACTTCTGATACTTCGGATTCTTTGTACTTATGGCCACCCCAGGAACAGCCGCTGTCACAAGTCCAAGCGGTTTGAACATCCCACCAAGTCTACCTTATGTACTGTGATCTTTTGTGGTCTTTTGTGGTCTTTTGTGGTCTACTATAGTCCACTATGGCCTTCTTTCATGCCCTAAACTCCTGATTTTCCCAATTATAGATTCTCCATGTATATCTCCCGTCCCAGATTTCTCCCCTTTCTGCCCACTTCAACGACATTTTTTTTCTTTTTCTCTCTTCTCACCTTCTCACCTTCTCACCCCTCTCACCCCTCTCACCCTCTTCACCACCTCCCTCCGCATGCACTCTGATGTCAGAAGATCCACCGTGCCGAGTAGAATTGACCATTTGTACCCTGAACTGGTGATGCTTGCAGTGATTTGGGCTTAGCGATCCAGTGGGAAGCCCGTTCTGCAGTGGGTTTCAGCCAAACTTAGCCTGTGACAGCGCAGGAATCGAACTCCTATCACACCGGAGAGACGACTCAAGAGCCACCATTCCAGCCCAAACCAACCCCTCTACATGGATAATCGTCATCCCACCAAGTTGCTCTTTGCATTGTCTCATCCTCACAGCCTTATCAATACGAATACAAATTCTTTCCCTCCAAGTCTTCTGCTCTTGATTTTCAAACAAAAGCTCCATTCATTTTCGTTGATTGCGTGATTGCGACCCATCGAATACTTTTTTTTACGATATCAGTCTAGATACAGTGTCATCATGTCCAGGAGAGGAGAGTCTATCTACGAGGACCGAGACTACGCGTTTCGGGAGGAGAGAGGAGGAGCACCAGTGAGGGTGCGAGAGCGTGAAAGAGATGAGGAAATCGACATCTTTGCATCCACCAGAAGAGGGCCTGATCGTGGAAGCCGGCCAGATTTCCTTCGCGATGACTACGGAAGACAGGAGCCTGGACAATTAGTGGTGCGAGAACGAGAACGAGACACGGAGACATTCAGACAGATGGAACGACGACCAAGATCACCATCTCCAGTGAGAGTGCGCGAGAGAATTATCGAGAGATCTGAACCGGTTGCTCCAGTTGCGGATCGTGTCCGGACATCTACGAGGATTGTTGAGAGACGGTCACCTTCGCCTCCACCACAGGAACGACTTCGCGCACGAGTTGTGGAGACACGAGAAAGGATCAGAGAACGGTCTCCATCACCTGTACGTATCCGCGAGAGAATTATCGAGCGAGAAAGAGCGAGAACACCAACTCCACCTCCTGTCCGGATACGAGAGAGGGAGAGGATCGTCGAAAGAGAAAGAGAGAGGACTCCATCACCACCTGCTATTGAGCGGATTCGGGTACGAAATATTGAACGAGAAGTCAGGCAGCCAAGTCCTGCTCCTGAACCATCTCCTCCACCTCCAGCACCTATCATACGTGCTCCTCCTATTCACCAGGAAATTATCACTCACCACCGACATGTTGATCATGGTGTGTTTTGCCCTGCCCTCGGCCAATATTTACCCCGCTAACATATGCAGGTTTTGAAATCGCTCATGCCCCTACCCCACCCCCACCTCGTCCACGCCGAGAACCACCTCAACAAAAGACCAAGGAAACTGATATCGATATATACACCTCCCGGAACAACACCGAAGTCGATATCACGAAAACGACGACTTCGTCTCGATCCCGTACACCCGCACCTGTTCGTCGCGAGCACTTCTACGACGATGATTACATCTTTGAACAAGAGCGCGATAAGCTGCGTGTCAAGGACACCAGGCTAGAACTCACCAGACGCCGGAGTGTGAGTGCCAGACCACCTCCTCCAAGAGAGAAAAGCAGAGTCCGAGTCGATATCCGACAAGATGAGGAAGAAGCAGATTACTATGCGCGAAAGATGAACGAGCGCGCCGTGATTGGAGAAGCATACAATGGAGCCACGAAAGACTGGGCCATTATCGACGTTCCACCTGGAACCGAGAGAGTACGCATGGATGGTGTGGGAGGTGCTAGCGAAGAGATCACATGGCAGAAATACAACGGAGTGCGACGCAGCAAATTCATCCCCGGAGGCGCACCTGTGGAACGAGAGAGGGAACGAATCGAGATCCGCGACGAAATCAGAGAAGAGCCAAAGCGCGAGACAACCACATCCACAAGCCTGGAAATTGATATCCACACTGGTGGAGGACGTAGAAGAGAGCCAACGACAACATACGAGCGTGATTACGAAAGAATTGAAGAAGTCAGCGATCGACGAGTTGGCCTTCCTCGCCCACCACCAAAGCAAAAGATTGGTGATCTCTGGACAGAAGTGACCAAGGATCTCGTGAGCAGGGAAGCCATTGAGCAGCTCGGTTATGATTACGAAGAAACGGAATATTTCTATTACGTTCTACAATACTTGCGATATGTAAGTCTAGTTGCTTATCCTTTTCCAAGACACAAACTAACAACTATCTAGGAGGATGTCCTCGAACTCGTCGAGCTCTCCGAGCACGTCCGTCGCGAGCGCCGAGAACGCCTGCGTGAAATCGAGCGCGAGCGCGAATTCATGCAGCGCCGCGAGCGCGAGAGGGATGACTGGGAACGACACGACCGCAGGCGAGTTCGCGATAGTGGATTCGAGGATGAGCGTATCATCGAGCGCGAAGTCATCTATGACAGTGGTGGACGTCCACGAAGGAGTGCTTGGTAGATTGCTTTTTTTTTCTAATTTTTACGTGTGGGAGGAGAGCGGGATATGCTGCATTTATAATGACGATTTAACGAGCGACGATCGGTCCATGGAAGTCCCATGCGGTAGATATTCGATGATTGCATAGCATGAGCCTGGGATACGTTTTTTCTGTTAGGCATCCATTTTCTTTGTTTTTTTTTGTGAGGGAAGGAGGGATTTGAGTCCTGATGGATGTATCTGTGGAGGAAAGTCTTGTTTTTTTTTTGTCTTGTTTTGTTTTGTTAATGGGCATTTTCATGATACCTCATAGTATGTTTTTTTTTGGGTCCTTGGTGGTGGGACGTCAAGGTTGTGAGAAGATTGCGAGGACTGAGAGATTGGTAGAGTCGAGTCGAAGATGGGTAGTGAGTGGTTGGAAAGAAGGAAAGAAAGGAGGAAAGAAAGGGAATGGGATAGGAATTGGGATAGGAATTGGCGAACGGGTCGGAAACGGGAGGATAGGGAGGAGGTAATGACTATAGAATAAATATATGATTGCATGATCTATCAACGAATCTGTCTTAGGTGCGTTTTGTGTTGTGTTTTGTGTTTTGTGTTTGCCCATTTCCCCGAGCTCTACCTTAGCTCTATTGTGAGTTACATGAGTTCGCTTTCCCAATACATCTCCCTTTTGCAGACTCGACTTCTATCACTCAATACTTCACTTTACCTCACTAGATTGAGTCAATGTATTCCATAAATGTACTTCCACTGTTTTGAGTGAGCAGGGCGAGGGGACGGGAGAGGTATAAATCAAACAAACCAGCAAGTGCATCGTTTTGGCTTTTTTTTTTTTTTTTTTTTTCTGATTGTATAGACGTCATGCCCGATCAAATGCCCGTCTAATGGGAGAAAAAGGGGCTTAGATGTATCCTCGGGATATCTGCATACCTCTCCCTCTAGAGCGTGAAGCAGCGAGAGCATTCATTCCATTGCATGCTGAGGTACCTTAGGTTTAGGTCACAGATGCGTGGGCGGGATTACAGCCAGTAGGTAGGTAGGTAGGTAGCAAGTGGTGTTCCGAATGCACGATTGGTTCTGACGAAGGCGAAGGCGAAGTCGCTGTCGCTGTCGATGGGGGGGGGGGGGGGGGGTTGGAGGGCAGGGAGGACTTGCTGTCATTTTTTCGTCGTCAAGCGCACTTGCCGACTCGTTCATTCTTTCTTGAGGATCTTGGGGTTTTTGTGTGTGTGTGTGTGTTTGCCTTTTGTGCGTGAAAGGTGGAGGTGGAGAGGCAGGGAGAGATGGATGGCTCGATGAAATCTTTTCCTTGCTTCTTCTTCTTCTTCTTCTTCTTTTTCACGAAGTTCGCATGATTTCCCGTTGGGGATCTGTGTGTATATTCGCTGTTGAGGCAAGTTGGTGGAAAGCAGATTCGGATCTCCCCCCTCCTTAACTCAAGGAAGATGCCAGAGGCTGGAGAGTAGTATGGTGGTGGTTAGGTGGGGTCTTGTAATGTGGTGGGGGCTGGCTGCTTGCCTCTAGAGGGAGATAGATGGATTCGATTTCTGGGTATGGGAGTGGGTTACTTCAAGTTTGTGTGTGTGAGAGAGAGGGTAAGCTCCCTAGTTTGATACCTTTCTTAGGTCCTATGGGGAGATAATCAAGCAGCTGAGTTTCGTGATCGTGATGCTAAGATGAGGAAAATCAATGATTCATTTGTCTTCGCTGTGAGGTGTAAGCTACCTATAAAACAATCTCCTTGAACTCAACAGAAAGGAGTCATATGGGAACAATTTGGTCTGCAAATATCCGAGGGGAGCCATTGCAGACTATAGGAGATGAGAGATGCGATTAAGAGTACGATCTTTGTGTTCTTTACTTTACGTTGCATTGCATTTCATCGGAGATCAAGGAGGTCATCTTACCTAGGGAGTGTTACTGTCAACCGAACTTTCTTTCATTTGCTACTGTTGTCATTTCCCGGTTGTTTTGGGGTGTGAAAAAGGGCATTGGTGTAAGGTGGGAAAACGGTGTTTGTTATGTCTCAGAGTAGGTATGATGAGACTGTAAATGCTTGGTGAGTGTAACGTAGATGTGTTTAGTTTTAATGGAATTTTCATGACGGCGATACTAGGGACGAACATACACCGTTTGAGGAGTTGAGTTGTTTCTTGACTTGGGTAGTTGAATGCTCATGTTGGAGGGGGTTTTATACATCAGCCTTGGCTTTCTAGATTTCGTTAGATGAGCTCAGAGCAGCTTCGATATTCAATATTCGAAGTGAACAGACCAATTCCATCTTTATTTTTGTTTGGTGCGGGGAGCGGGGAGTGTATTTCTTCGAAAGCCTAGAGTAGATTTGAAGATTTGGTCTAGTGGTGGTTTCTACAGGTATAAATATACATACAATGGCTTAGTTATCTGATGGGATACACATGCAGATAGGAAATACAAAAGCTGGCGTACGGAAAGAGAAGGTGAGGGTTGAGATTTAAACGATCCTTTGTAGCTACGGACTGTAGTTGCTTTCTGCGTTTTGTCTTCGGTTGTGCTCATGGGAAATGCTTTGAGGAACTGGCACTGTACCATGAGGAGTGATTTGTTTTCAAGTGCCTTAGAAATGTCAATCTGATGGGATGGTGGACTGCTGTTATAATAGATATTGCTGTCATTTGAGTTCTCTCATTTCGAAGCGAACCTCGCTTTGTGACTTTCGCTTCAAGTCCTTGCTACAGAATGCTCATGAAGATCTAAATATTTAACTAACAGTTGCTGACCATCGGGTGAAAGTGGAAGTTATAGTGAGAGTGAAATGAGTTCAAAACTATCGGAAAAGCGCGACCGACAACAGATGTTGTCTGTCAAGTCTCAAGAGTTGACCATCGTGCCTGATTTTATAGCTGCAACTCGTCAAGCATCAACATTTCAATAGGTGTATCGTCAACGAGAAGAATGATTTACACCAATTGAACCTCCAGCCGATCTAAATATTACAAAACGGCACCTGGTATGAAGAGATCACTCGCGCCAGACACTCCAGAACATGGCAAGTATCTATCTACTCAACCAAAACACACCTCTCCAACTCATACTCTTAGTCAAGCCTCTGGATAATCACTGAGCGATGAGGCAGGAGGATTAGGATTCGAGCTACCTGTGTTGCTACTGCAACATGCCAACTTACCTCGCTAGCTTACCAGCTGTAGCTGTCTTTGCACAATGTACATGTAGCGATAACCCTGTAAGCTCTTCAACTCACTTTTACACCGAAGCTGAATATGTCAGCAAGGAAGGCAGATACCAAATTTGAACTTCCGATCATGCTCCGATGATTGAGAGCAAGCATAAAATGACCCCTCAGCATAAGCAAGAACAAGCCAATCCATATAATCTCATCATCCTACCCTATGAGAGGAGTATTGAGGTGTATTTTTCGAAGCAGATATTGAATGTTTTGTTCCTGGGATTGGATAAGGTGGTGTGCGGAGGTAGGCTAAAGTGATTGATTAGATTTCTGCCGAGAGGTTTGTTTGCTGTTTAGGTTCATGTTACCAACTGTATTGTATAGCTACTTGACAGTAACGCAAGTTGCAAGTTGATAGCAATGTCTTATCTAATTGAAAGTGATAGTCCCATTTTCTTGTCCAATGCTGCATTGACTGCTGCAATCATAAGGACACATCGATTTTGGCCACGAGCGAATAAAGTGATTATCTAAAGAGTTAGCCAGCACTATATCCTTTATATCAATCCAAGAATTCACTTCCCATAAACGCCACGATTGCAAATCCATCGCAAACTCAAATCTCACGATCCACGAGCTCGTACGAGTGATATAAAAACCGCTCCAACCAGACATCCTCCCAATCAACTTCCACACAAGCAAAATTACATACAGGACATGTTGAGGTGTGATTTACAGCGTGGAATCATGACTATGACAGCCTCGCCAACAACTTACTAACACTCCAAAACAGCAGCTTCTGCGAAAAAGATTTGACACTGGACAGAACGATCCTTCCGAAGAATCTTTTGTTTGGAAGTAGCCCTAATACCAACCCAAAGAAAGGGGGAAACAGAGTTCCATTAACAGCAAGAAGGACTCAAACAAACAAACAACACCTACCAACACCCAATCGACCACCTAACACTCCCGATTAAACCTCAGCAAGGGCTAAAGTCCTAGATGTCAGACAGGTAGACAGCTAGATAGGTAGGTAGGTGGACCTCGACCTTTTACCTTTACCCCCAAGGTCTCAGGACCAAGGACTGAGGAGGACGATCTCCGTCTTTTTTCTACAATCGTTCAGTGTTCGTAGCGATACGAGTAAGCGAGCTATTTACTCACACTTATACTCCTACTCATACTACTATATATACATACCTACCCGCCGTAGGTACATACAAGCAGACTCACCTCCCAATAAGCCTCTGCACCTCAGACTGCACCCCACAATAGTCATCAAAAGTCAACAAAGAACACTGCACTCGCGGACTGTTCACTGCACAGCGACCCTTCCTTCATACCGCCCAAGAGCAGACATCGCAGGACAACTAGCACACACCACGTACCACACCACACTACAGGCTACATTTTATTTTTTTTTATTTTTTTTTCATTTATCTGCCCATATTTTTATCTATCGCCCGCTGCCTATCAGCATTTTCGCCCGTTTGCCCGCCAGCCTGCACTATGTTTCACACGCCACGCCTATCAAACAAAGTCAAGTCAAGTCAAAGCCAAGGTCATTCATGCCCCGCCCTCTCTGAACTCTGGCAAAGGCAAGACAAGGCATCCGATGGCATGGGATGCAAGTGGTATCGGTTCGTCTCGTCTCATCTCGTCTTTATCTCGTCGCAAAAAAGAGTATCCATACCACGCTGTGCTGTCGCTGTAAAAGTTCAACAAAAGAGGAGAGAGAGTTGCCCCTCCCGTCATCGTGTCTCCGGCTCCTCCCCACCATCTATAAACATACAACAAAAGTTCGTGCTCCTCAGCTCAGAGGCAGCTAATCAGCACCATAAACGCAACTTTTGACCTCCCTTTCCATTTTCTGTCTCCACTTCCTCATTCCTTTCTCCTACGGCCAGATTTTCATCTTCAATGAATCAAAGATCGCCTTCTCCATCACCCCCTGCCTGCCTCCCTGTGGTGAAATTGCCATTGTGAGAGGTGATAAAACAATTCGCTGTGATTGCGCCGTGCCCTTGCATGCATGCCGAATGTATTGCAAACCCGATTTGTACTGTATGAGAATATAAGAGAACCGTGAATAAAAAGAACCCGACCGCAGTGTATATCAAAATCCATAGTCCGCTTTGTTGTCCCTGCATATGTGTGCGAAAACCCAATGAACACCAGACCATGTGCAAAGATCCCTCAACATTTCATAGTGACGAGATCAACCTTTCCCAAACCCTGCCCATTTGCGAATGCATGAGAAGTAAAAACAAACAAATGCTTCCTCTATTCGAAACTTTTCGAATTTTTCTCCAGCAACACCAGCAACACCACTGATAATTTGAACCAGGCAGAGCTGTTTCGGCCGACACATGACCAACATGGATGGGTGTAAGGCATTATTCTTCCCTTGGCAGGTTGCGGACTGAGTCGAATGCACATATCTTAATTCATAGAACACTTGTAGGGGCGTCAAAACATGTCGAGGAGGTTGTTCCGTTCCAGCTCACCAGCAACATCATATGGCCTAGACACAACTTGGATGGAAGTTCTCCCGAGGGAAGTTCCCATGATGTTGGCTTGCAGGGCAATCTAACCACCTTTGCGTTCAAGGTCGTTGGGTGGGAGCTTTTCTCCCGAAGGTTGCCCATTCACAGGACTCTTTTGTTCGCCGCCATGCCCCTTCTTCTTATTCTTAGGACCCATTTGCTGCCAATTGCCCGGCGCGCCCTCGCTTTTCGACCCTCGAGTGTGGCCGTTGCTCCTCAAAACATGGGTTGCTTGTTTTGGGAGGTTTCCGTTGGCCAGAATGGATTTTTGCGTTGCCCTCGAGCTTTCAGGCTTCTCTGAAATCTTGACGTCCGACTGCTTATGCAAAATTCCATTATTGCCATTAATAAGGCGAATTGGCTCGTTGAACTTGCGATTTGTGGTAGGCGAAGGCGTTCGAGTCTCGATGACCGGTGAGAGGTTGCGCAAATCATCTCGCAGGTTTTCATTCTGGCTGAGACCAATATCCAATTGCGACATGACGCCATTATGTGGTTGTCGATTTAGCCGATTTTTGTTGTTACTGGGAGACAAACGAAGTGGTCCGTTCAAATAATCTGAAGGGAGCAGTCCGTTTGATGGATTTATTGCCTTGGGGGTAACATCGAGAGATTCGCCGTTTGGACTACAATAAGATCCATTCGTGCCATTCTTGGGTGGACTTGACCCATTCGCGACCATAGGAGGTTCAAGTCGTGGAGTTAGTTGACCGGGCTCTCTGTCTGATATGTCGCTTTCTGAAACTAGAGAGCCAGAATCTACAGATCCAACCAAGGTTTCACCATTGAGGTCTTCAGATATCGAACCTTCACTGATAGCGGCTTGCCAGGTAGGGATAGAAATCGCCACTGGATTCGAGCCATTGGCGACTAAAGGTGCTTGACTATTGAGCATTCTCAGATTTGAGCTTGAAATTCCCTGCTGTGATGGTACAGCTGTTGCTGGAGCAGAATGTGTGCCGGTTGAGAACGATCTGTCATGACCCAGTGGGGATGGTGAACGAGAGGGTCGTTTCAGACGATCCAACACGAATTGGGGCAGTTGATCTGTAGACAGCCGACGATGGCTCGGAGCAGAGATGTCTCCAAAAGTTGGAATAGGCAAAGGGTGTGCAGAATACACCCCGGAAGGTCTCCGTGTTGCATTGGACGCTTGCTCATTGATGATGTAGCCAACATACTCCTTTGACACAGAGCCTGCTGAAGGAGCGGCAGGTCGAGGAGGAAGACGATAGGCAGGAGCCGTATTCTCATCAACAATGAAATTTGGGACAAGAGGTTGTTTCATTGGCTGATAGATACCCAGTCCAGTATTGGGATTTTGACCATGCATTTGTACCAGAGTTGGACTCGATCGAACAGCAGGCTGAGAATGTGATCTCATTGAGCTGTTCGACTGTGCGGCGCCTTGCCCCGAGCCATTGACGATGCCGGATCTGTGCATACTCCTCCTCATCTCAGGCACAGGCACAGCTGAGCTCAGAGATGGCGAAGAGGGGTTGGTGCTGGGTGTAGCATAGCTATACATTGGCTGTCCAGGGTACTGTTGCATGTGGTACAAAAACATTTCAGGTCGCATTGGTGCTGATTGGGGTGGCTGGTCGAAAGAATTCGTGCGATTCCGATCTCGATCTGTACTTTGGGATTTGGTCGATCCATTTGACTGAGACTGCGACTGTTGTTGTTGCTGTGCATATGCTTGGTTCTGCAATCCTTGGGCGTACAATTGCATGCGTAAGCTGTTCTCTTGAGCTTGAAGCACAGAATATGTAGCATACAGATCGTTGTGTAATTGAGCCTGCGCCTGCCTCTGAAGCCATGCATCCTGCACAGACAAGTTTGGCGGAACACCTGCTGAGAATGCAGGATTGTTCTCAAATGCTCCACTGGAAGCTCTTCTATTGCCGTTGCCATTGCTATTGTGGCTCCTCCGCCCTCCACGATGTGAACCGCCTCTACCACCCCTGCTTGACTGTGAATTGCTATGCGAGATCGAGATGTGGACGGGTTTTGAGTTCTGAGATGGCCGTTGGAAAGTTGTTGTATGCTCCTCTTTCGGGTACTCAAATTGCTCGCAACAAGCTTCAAGTTTTCCTTGAGATATCAAATCAAAAGCTCTGCGGAGCTCCAGTTGGAGGCCAATAAAGGAACTCTCGTCTGCTGTATTTCCCAGATTCCTGTCCACATTGAAAGGCTCCTCAACACACAGGTAATTATTGTTTGTGACGTGCCATCCTTTCTCGACCTTGGAGATCTGCTTGCCATTCCTGACAGAGACCACCAATTTATCATAATCGAAATCATGGCCGTAAAATCGAAAGAATTGGAAAAGGAGCTCGCCAAGAGTCTCTTTGTTATTTCGACCAAAGCCAGAGAGTGCATCGAGGTCGTCAGCGAAGGCGCTCTCGACACCATCCTTTGCAGGAAGTTTCATGTGCGGCCGTTGATGCAGGGCTGGAAGGATAGGAGGTGTGCGGCTTTGCAGAAAGTTGATGATCATGCATATCCAAGTGTACGAACTAAGTGTACCACCAAAAGCTGCAAGAACGTGAGACGAGAGGGGTTATTGGTGCGGGGTTGCGCGTACCTGCATCATTGACTATCCTTCTCTTTGTCCAATGTTTGATAATCATAGCTAATGGTCGCACTCGAGCATCGATCTGAACATAAGTCTTGATCATGCGAGTATTCTCTAATGCAAGAGTGTTGTTGACATTCATGTCGCAAGCAAGACCTGTCTCGGGATCCAGGATCTTCACAATTGGTACTTTCGCGTTGGATACGCAGATAACTTCCTTCATCCCATCTGTTGCCCGTTAGTATGTCACAAATAAGAACAACAGCTTGCTCACTCTTGGCCAAGAGATCTGCAATGATGCAGACTCCTTCCATTTCTTTCATGTCAGTCGTAATACATATATCAACTACATAACATTAGTATGTTCCCATCTGCAGAATTCCCGTACTAACCATCAGATTCATCTGTACATAGTAGATTCCCAGATGATCCAAAGACATGCACCTTTGTGTTCTTCCCTGGCCAGACATCATTGAATAAATTCTCCAGCTTGAGAACCAACATCTCTCGTTTCTTTTCGCTCTCAGGAGTTGGCAGTAACCGGTCGTAGAGCTCCCTCATATCTGTTGATAGTTTCCGCTCATCTTCTTCTGACAATGCCACCTTCACATCTGCAGGATCTACCTTGGGCAATTTTTTATCCGTATATGGCATCCGCCTTTTCGTGTGAAGTAATGCATTTTCATACCGGCAGGTTCCCCGTATGCGATGACTGGGAGGTTTTGAAGGAAGGTTGAAATTCGACTCGGAGTATGCAGATCTCGGCGAGTGGCCATTCATGGCTGTTGGAGAAGGTTCCCTGGATTCAAAGGAAAACTTTCTTGCATGTTGATGTGGTGTGGAGGGGACGGAATTTGATTGCACAGAGTAGTTGGAATTGTGGTGTTGAGTATTTGGTCGAGGTGGGAGTTTGGCGGGCATTTTGTCAGCCTTCTCCTTTTCTGTTACGAGCGCGCGCTCTCCTTTGCTGGATTTGCGTGTTTCTGTATTCCCATGACCGCCCCGAGACAACGATCTATTTGTTCGTGCCGTTGTGCCGCCACCAACGCTGGTCCGCGATCCAGGCACAGCCTGAATGTGTTGTGTAGAAACAAGAGGAGGAAGTGGCGGTGTTTGTAGTCGAGACGTTCTGCCAGACGTGATGAGGCGATTGTATTGTACCAGTTGTACCTGATGGTATGAAGAATGTTGTGGGAGGAGGATCGGGATGAACTCGATCTGTGGTTGAGGTGGAACGGAAAGCTGAGATGATACAGCAATACTCGGCGAAGAAACCGGAATCGCAAGCGTGTTGCGCCGCACAAGTCGCGACCACGCTGTTTGATATTGATACTGAGAATTACCAATCTGTGGCTGGCCCTCCATCCACTTCACGACTATCGAAAGTCGCGCTGTTGTAGATCAACGAGGTAGTTCGGCTTGACTTGTCGTTGAAATCGACAGGACAAAGCTCAATGGACAACCAGGTAGATTCGGACTCGGCACTACTCTGCAAGGCAACACGCAATTTGAAATTGCTGTGAATGGTTCTGAGGAGAACGAGTGATTTGCCAATGCTGTTGAGTCTGGATTCGGATGCCGAGGAGAGGAGGTTTTGGAGGTTGTAGAAGTATTGTCCTACTCTCGATTTCTCGCTTTCTTGTCAACCACCCCCTTCGAGCAAGAACCACGAACAGGCCTTCGATCTGAGAGTCTTTGGCGAGGGGATATATTGTAGGCTGAAGGGCCAGATTCGAAAGTAATTGATTGAAGGCTGAGTAGACTTGTGCTGATTTTAAAGAGAGTGTATGTTGTCTTTGGTGAGCAGCGTAATCCGGATCCGCAACTGCGACTGAGAATGTGAGATTGTCGAAGTTAGATTTGGCCGTAGGGAAGTGAGGTGAACTGCGAATAGATCTGGTGTGTCCAAAGTACAGTTCCAATGCCCGTTCGTTCAATAAGGAAGTGCAGTAGAGTAGAGGAATTGTAGTTGGGTGCAGTGTACAGAATTGGAAGAGGTTCAACTTCTCGCAGCAGCAGCAGCAGCAGTGGTGCGGTGCATCCAGTCCAGTAGGGAGAGGGGCCAGGGGGCAAGTGTGAAATGGATGGATCGGCCTCAGTCGATGGAAGGCAGGCGAGGCGAGACAGGCAAGTGGCAGGCAAGTGGCAGGCAAGTGGCAGGCCCTAAGGTACGGTAGAGTGCTGTGTGGTGTGCTGTACGGTCCTGTACGGTCCTGTGCTGTACTCTACTGTACTGTATGAGTACTGTCCACTATTCCAGGTTCACACTTTGATCCACTTAATGGACACTTAACGAGTACGCTAACGGTATTACGGTAGGAAACGGTTAGACGGGCTTGACGGGGGCTTGTCTCTAATGGAAATGGAAGGGGAAGGCCCTGACTTTTGAATGAGCATCTGGGTCTAGGTCTGGGTCTAGGTTGATTGAGGAGAGGAGTCTGAGGAGACTAAAGAGACTGAAGGTGGTCTGGCTACTGGTTACTGACTCCGGTAAGGTAGGTAAAGTAAGGTAAGGTGTTGAGGAGAACCAGGCGAAAAGGAAGGAGAGGAGATTTGGAAGAGAGAGGAATGGGAAGTGATCGAAGCAGAGACAATATTAGAGTACTTCAGTACTTCCACTCCATACAGTACCTGTGTAGCTAGGTATGGAGGTACTCCAGCTGTGAGGGAAGATCTATATCTTAACGTATTTATCGATATAAGAGAGTTTGATAAGGTCAATCACCAGTCACCAAGAAGACATCACAAACTATCTATTAATCCCCATGAGCTACCTTATTGATTGATGAAATACTGTACTTCCTTAGGTAGGCTGGTTTGCATCGAGACACCCATCCTCACATTCAGCTCGAGTCCTAAGGTAAGACCTGACCTTTTACCTCGATCGAGGTCAATGTAAAAAGTATGGTTCACAGTCAGACAGTTACTAAATCTCAGCCACAAACAACCCAATTTCGAATGCTCTGAATCACCAGCTTTCACAAGCTTCATGCGTATATTTAGATTTACAAGTTCCAATCATATTATACATTATCCATTATAGTTTATACTTTATACTTTATACATTATCAATCTGTTAACCTTGTCGCGGACTAATCATCCGAGTACTAAGATATTTCATTGTCAGATGTAAAGCCTCGCCTCGCATACCGACAGTACTGAACATGACTAATACGGTCATACAAAGAACGACCAGCAGCAGCCAAGGATCACGGGCTATCACAATATCCAACCTGATTCGGAATTTCTCCGTCAAATAAACATGAGCTCTTTGTACGCAACCCAATGACCAACCAAAGGTTTCGAGTTTAAAGTACACTATAACTGAACTTATCCTGGCCATTCTTTGTGGAAGAGGACGCCTCGTCCCAGTCATCACTGAGGATTCAACCAGGATGGAGTAAGAGAAGGATGGAGTCCAAAACGACTCTTTCTAAAGCCCACAGCTTACCAAAATTCGAAGTTGACTATGCAGAATGCTGAATGATGGAGAACTCTGCCTCCGCAATCTGGCATTCTACACACATACCACGTTCCGTCGTATTCATCGGTCTGACACCAGCTCAGCCAACTCAGCCAGCTCGCAGGTCTAGCTCTCTCGTTCCCCTCGGCGAGACTAATTCAGACGAATGAATGATGGCTACACCAAAATTGGCAAAAGGACAATCTATATTTATCCATCCATGAACCGGCTTGACAACTCACCCAAACCATGAGGTAAATGTGATGATCAGTCCTCTCCCACGATCCTTAATATGATCGTCATGCTGAAACCGTTTCGAAGGGAGTCAAGAGTGAAGTGTCTATCCGACTTTTGGCGAGCGACATGAAATGTGCAAACCGAAAAAGACGGTGTATAATTAATTATGTCAGGACCCTTTATGACTTTATCCCTCGCCAGAAACAGTGTTCCGGGACCTCGAGAAACATCGCATCATGTCGATCACGGCTGCTAATATATATGTACGGAGGTACTTGTACCTTCAGAAGGTGTGGTCTTGAGATTCCACAACATCAACATCGTACAGGCTGAGCGAGATCATCGTCACCTGCAGTGTAATAGCCGAAAATATATGTGCATTTTGTACCTCCGTACCTACCTGCGCCCAAACAGGATGCCAACCCCACGGAAGCCAGACGGTATTCAAATTCATCGTCTTCTTCCCCAGATTTACCCATTGTGGCTATTACTTCATCGCTACGACGGCAATCAAAGCTGCAATCAAGAATACTCTCCAAACCTTGGGAGCCTTGCAAGCCATGATCTCGTGGTACAAAGAAAAAGAAAGAAACCATTTGCAGCACAGTCTTCCTCAATCATCAGAGATCAGCACTGACTGACAAGTGATCCCTCTTCGTGGAGCATATGCACGCCACAGCCGCATCTTTTGAAGTGTGATCGGACTTAAACAAAGACCGTGAACTGCCAAGTTCTGTCTTGCAGTAACTCGTGCTTGACAAGTTTGGTCTGAGAGTAAGGTCAGTCTCCATTATAACATGAGATGGATATTCCAATGTTGTTGAAATGCCATGAATATGAAATATGGTGGTGCGGTGGTACATATGGACATATGGATGAGTCAGGGTTTAAGATGAGCCTAACAAGTCTGGTTGTTCAGCAGGTTCCTGGAATCCGAGACAGTATTGAGATTGCCATGGTTTGGAGAGAAAGGTAATGGATGGGTTTTGGCCAAAGAAAATACAGCAATTCATGATTGCTTATGGCTTTGACCGGAGTTAGGAAGCCGACTCGTTCTCTCATGTCAGAAAGAAGTTCAGATGGAACTCGATGCACACGAGCGAGTGAGGGAGAGAAACACATCACATCGTCATCCCACCGACTGATATCGTTCATCAGCTGGGTCGTCCTTCCAGCCGATGTTCTCATATGTTCTCGACCAGATCGACATATCCATTATAGAATCTTTCTTTATGCACGAAAAGTGAGGATCCACATTCAATTGACCTCATTGACCCCCCCCCCCATAGCCCATGCAAAGCCTTCCTCTAATTCAGCCTCATCGGCAGTTCTTGTTCTCAATAGATTGCATGTATTTTTGCACCTAGGAATTGTTTCCGATGAATTTCCCCTAACCCAAAATATCATTTCTATATGTATTGGTAAACCCAATACCATGGTCTCCCAAGAACACTACAGTAGTTTCCATTCCCAAAGATGCAAAAATTGCAATGGATATCAAGCTAAAAATTGAGAAGCTCGCCCTTCGGCACTTTCGGAATGCTTACATGGGTTTTCTGCTGACTTAGCTTCAGTCTAAGCAGTTTAGCTCATATTCCGCACCGCACGTCATCAGGTGCTTGCCCAAGAAAGGCTTGGGATAGGTCCACTGACCTTTTGTTAGAAATCAACAAGCTCCAAGCTGCCGACAAGATGTAGTACCTTACTTAGTTTGCTTTGGTCATCGTTGATCAGTACTCAAGTATATCCTTTAGTCGTTCCCTCACTTCTTCGATCGATAGGTTGTATCAATAAAACATAACGACTACAGTCTCTGTTGTATAAATCACAATAGCATCTCCATTATTGACCCCATCTTTTCACTCGGAACACCAGGAAAGAGCGAAATACCGCTGGATCGATATATCGGCAAGATCGGATCATTTGAATCCACAGCAGGTTATCAGATTGCTCTTGCAGAGTCATAGCATTCAACATGGGCATCACAAATCCGAGGTAAGTCCTGTATAAATGAAAATGGACGCCAACCTCACGCGACCTTTCAACCCAATCTTCTCAACACTAAACATCATGCGAGGACCTATAACTAACATGTACGGTACCAGAGCTGTAACATTGGCGGTTGCCATTTCGACGCTCACTTCGAATATTCTCTCGTCGTTACTTCTACATCAACTTCCAGATGATCCATACCATCTCGCATCGTATTGTGGGTGGTATCTACATTTTGCCAACATTCTAAGCGTGTTTGGATTCGTTGGTGCTGTACGAGTAAGTGGATGTCTCTTTTACTCCTCCCAGCACAAGCCGAGAAAACAGAGCTAACGATCCTTAGCAACATGGTCCCTCAATTGCTATCTTCGCGAACTACCTTCTCCTCGATACACTTCTCTGCGCCCTCCCTCGATTTCTCCTCCCAATTCTCCTCCAGCAGCTCACCTCAACACTCTGCTCGCCTTCTTTCTACAGCCCCGCAATCCAAAATCCATACATCAAAGCACAACACTCAATACTACCAGCAACCGACTCGCCTCTTGCACCCACGTCACCCTCTGCACCCATGCAAGCAGCATATTCGGGCATCGATTCTGGATGGGAAGGGCTCTGGGGTGGTATGGATTGCGAGAGCATGTTGAGATTGGCACAGCTTACGCTAGCGGCTGGAGCCGTGGTGGCGACGATTCTGCAGTTTGTGGGTGCCATGTGTGTTAGAGAATACGCGAGGATACTGTGGATGAAGGATCTGATGAATAACGGGTGTGGAATTGAGAGTGGGTTGGGAGTGAAGAGAGAGATTGAGCAGAGGAGGTTGGGTATGATCCATGAAGATTTAAAGGAGAAGAATTGAAGCTGGCTGGTAGTCATATGCTAGTGCCAAGTCACTTCACGAGGCGATTGAATCGCCAGGCTAGAAGAGGAGGATGTATATATTAAGGGAAGTCGGAGGCGGGAGAGTATTGGCATACCATTTGATATGGCAGGAAACAGGAAACGAGAAGCAAGGATAGAGCATGTGTTTCTGCAAGGCGTTTGGGGTTTATACCATTTGAGCTGAGGTTGCCTTTGACCTAGGCTATGGGGTTCGAGAGAATGAATGAATACGATGAAATGAGTTGAGGATAGCTGCTAGGAGTGGAGGGGAACGACGGACAGAATGAGAATAACTATGAATAACAATGATATATATCAATACAAACGCACTTGACAAAGTAGAAACTTCGCCTTGTATTTTTTAAGTCTGGTTTTGTGCCTTGTGGTCTAGTTGCGAACTTTCTTCTTTATGTTATTCGTTACCTTCGTTTGCCACGATGGTCGTACAGTACGGTACGGTACCGAAAGGTAACTGAGTGGATGTGAAGTGGAGGTGAAGTGAAGGTGATTGAGTAAGGTACCTTGGGTAATGTAGGAAGGTAATGTAGGAAGGCAAGGTAGTAAGGAGGGGTAAAACCAAGACTGACTGACTAACTGACTGACTGGTTGGCTGATTGACGGGAGGTATGTATCTTGGAATTATGGTGATAGGCAGGTAGGTAGGTAGGTGAGTAGGTGAGTGAGTGAGTTTGGTACATCTGTTGTTTCCCTGCCATTTTTATCCTTCTTCTCTTGGTACTTTCTTGAGTAGCAGAGCGGGGGGCTGGTGCAGATGCTCAGGCTTAAAATAGAGCGAGGACAGTAAGGGAGGTGGGAAGTTGATGGTGATGGCGGAAGTGGAAGTGAGGTCGTCGAGTCAGATAGAGTCTTTGGTATTGGCATTTGTGTGATACAAAAAGTGCAAAAAGAAAATCACCTTGAGTAAGAAAGCTAGTCAGGGTAGGTTCTTACCTATGTAAAGACTCCTCCTCATCGGTTTTCCGTCATCATCGGGTACTCTGTGGGATTCGAAATATGCCAGATATCATGTTCGTTGTTCGTGGTTGGTAGTTGTGGTTCGTAGTTCACATGCCAGGGCTGACGTGATGGGTCGGAAATGTAGGTCCAAGATACTCACCGACCTATGCAAGACTTAATAGCGAGATGTGAGATGAGGTGAGATATGCCCTTTTCGTGAAACGGATGAAATAGCTGGGGTCATCGTCACTTGATCCATCGATTTGGGCTGTTGCTGTCATCTTCGTTCTTTCTGGATGTCTTGTGGTGTTCTTTGAGCTGGTGTGCTCTGTGTAATCGCTTGGGAAAACGATCGGGGAATGAGTAAGTTTCTGGGCATTGAGTTGAGGAAGGTGTTGGGATTGAGCTAGATGATAGTGATGATAATGAGGATTAGCACTGCTTTTGACAAACCATTTGATTCGTGGATTCCATGTTTGAGATGGTTGTGAGTTTGATTTGGTAATAGAGTGGGTGGCTTACACAGGTGGAGGTTGAAGTTCAAAATAAATGGAAGGGCAAAACAAGAGGTGAATTTAGTGCGATATCTCAAAATCACCAACTTTTGTTTATTTCGAATATTCAATTGAAGGTCTACGAACACGCAATTGTGGCTCTTGTGATGCATCATAGCTGTGTAGGGAAGTTCTGTTTGATCTAGCCGAACCATCCTCGCGTTATTTTACAAGGCATGTTATCTCTTTTGCAAAAAGTGAAGGCAATAACTAAATAAGGAGACTCAAGCTGAGGTGAAATCAACATAATTGGCAGGCAGCGAGCGCAGAGGGTATTTAACCACGGCCACTATTCTTCTACATGAAGGATGGGCAGCAAGTAGACACACAGTTCACCTATCACATGGTGATTTGCTCCGTTTCGTTATTGTAAAACTTTTATATGTACAAGATTGTTAATAATAGAGAAGGGGTATACGACACAAACATTAAATAAGTGAGGTAAAAGGAGATAGGGATCATTGAGACAGCTATGGATCTGCTAAGCTGGTTGTTTGTTCATTGCTGCTGCTCTCGCTTATGGGATTTCACTGTTGGTGTTACAAAGACTCGCTACTGTCATCTCTAGGGTTTTAAAACACAACGTGTTGTGATCCCAAGGTCCAAAGGATGATAATATCTTAGTTGGAGCTAACTCAATAACCATTCTATATCTGGAGGATATTTCGAAGGAAACTTGCGATCTTATGTGTTGGTGGAATATTTGAACTGCGCTCTCCGTCCATGTGACGGAATTGGTTCTTGAGATGCTTGTTCAAGGTTTAGGCTAAGAAGGGGAAGCGAGTTATATAGCTTTTCAACTATCAGGGCTTGGTCACGAGAGCGACAAATGGGTGTGGTGTAGAAGTGAAAGTGAAAGTGAACTGCACTGCACGGCTGTGTATTTCGGTGATTCACATGGGTATCACCGTTGTCGGAGTGAAGGAGTGATGCTACGTTAGGAACAACATGAATTTCAAGCAATCTGGGTCAGTTATCGGTATAAATACGCCAAGCTTTTTACGTATTGCAAAGTATGTTTTCAGGTGTAAAGGCAAAGCTCAATGAGACTATAGTCTTATTTGTCGGAATAAGGGAGACAGATAAGTATATGCTGCATATAAGGAACAGTCTTGTTGGGAAAATGAAGCTCGATTATCCAATGACAATGTAAAGATGCCACTAAACTCCCGATGTATATATATATATTCTAGAAATAGCCACTGTCATCTACTTATTCCATTCTTTTGGGATACTTTATTGCATTTGTTCCCTCTTTCTACGCGATGAAATTGTGGGCTGGAAGTGATCTTATCTGAGAACATAATTGATACTCATCAATACCGTAAAGTATTCACTACAATGTTTCATATCTCTATGCAGGGAATATGATTGCGTACCTCAATATAGAGCAATCTCGTTGTCTCCAAAATCTACTTTTTTTTTGCGAATATTAGGAGGATTCTCTCAATTTATAACACTTTGAAGAGAATTAACCTATCGAAATTAACAGTCATATTAGCGATTATCATGAATTGGGAAGATTCAGAGAACAGATATGCTGCATCCAAACAGCCATAGTGCAACGCAAGTGAGATTGATTATCATACCGCTGAAGTACGCACTGGATGATTTGAAGGCGAGAATACAAACGGGGGTAGCGAAAGTTGTTCATGCTTAGTGACGAAAACCCCACTCGGCAAATACCTGTGAAGAGAAGCACAGGTATGACATTGTACTCAATTTGAAGAAGAGTTATGACAGCAACTATAAAAAATAAAGCCAACGCTGATAGTGACCGTATCCTCAAGGTTTAAAGAGGAACAAAAGACTGGAAAGCTGGAAAGTGGATCGAAAGTAAGAACCCCGCCTCGCTTACCATGTATAGATATTTCGGTCACCTCCGACTTTGAAGTTACCTTCAACAAGGATAAGAAAAGAAGCCTCAAACGGCATCCACTGGATCAGGTAAAGTTAGAGGCGGGTAAAGATTGCGGAGACATGCTTAACAATAGAGTGTGGCTTGGGGCCTTTAAGCATTGATCGTTTTCTTGGGTGGAGATGGTTATGTCGGTGCCTGGAGATCAGGATCTTCGGGTAGAATGTGTTGAGTGGATGGAATGATCTTGAAGTAGCCTCAAAGAACTGGGATGGTGATTATCCAAAGAAAGCTAGTTCCTCCGAGGAAGGAAATGGTTTCTCGCCAGATTGGAGATTCGCTTCGTAGTGTAATGCAGCGAGAGATCGTAGATATGGCGGCTCGAGGACTAGACCTCATCCTTCTTCACAATATCCCCAATCCTGGAAGTGCCCACAGAGTGTCAAGATACTGGCAGATTTCTGGCAGATTTTTCCGTGCCGTAATGGGGTCAGCTTTCCCTTGCTCAACACAGCGCAAGTATCCCTACGCGATGATCACAACATCGACTTTCAATACTTGCACACCTATCTTGTCTTGAATTCGAATGTTATTACTTTGAATCACCGAGATATAAAGGTGGTTATTTTTTACAAGTTGCCGGCAAACACGCGTGTTTCACGGTGGACAAGATCACCGAATCGCCGTGACGCGAGTTTGGGTGTGAGAAATGTAACCCAGCCCATCCAATTGCTTACGATATTCACTTTCCTGTCATCGTCTTTCCCGATCATGGCGAAGAATTACCTATTCAGTTTCTTCGGGACTTGATGCCTAACTCTGATTAGCTTCCTCTGGTTGTTATGTTGTCGCCTAAAGTGGATTATTAAGCGAATGTTCGTTTTGGACATGCTTCCATTCCTTCCCGTCCATCTGTCTGCACTGCTGCAGGTACTTTGACAGAAATGCGAAGTTTATAGTAAACATTGGTCAACGATCCGGTTAGGAGCATTGCACCTATGAAATCCATCAAAGTAGAAGGAATCCTGTTTCAAGTTTGTGAGGGCCAAAACTGTAGCGAAATTCGACTTTTTAGCATAAGAAGCACGGCAGACAACACTTCACAATACTAGGAGCCAATGGAAATTTATTGCGCAGTTTTGCTGCGGATCATAGAGCGAATGAAGAAAAAAATGCTATCCACTATCGCGAACAATGCCCAGGTGTAACGAGAATGAAGGTTGGGATTGTCGCTGTTATTCGGGAGCCTAGAGTGGAGTCGGCCGGCCGGAGATGGCAGGTCTCCTATTCTTAGCCGACAGTAAACAACTCTACACTTATTCAAAACTCACGATGTAGAGCCCCAAGTTTATATTCGCTCAGATGAACCATTCTTTGCGTTCCTGAGCATCTTCAAACCAGCCTTCACAATGTCGAAGAAACACAACTCAACAATGTCGGTTGACAGCATATCCAATGGCACAGAGGACTCTTTCCACTGTAACGAAGACGTACACGCGACTAGACGATACCCGAGAAAGTCGTTTCCTAGATTCTTGGGACGCATTGTACCCTCAAGTATGGCGAAGAGAATCAGAAGACATGATGAGCGAGCGCGAATAGTGGCAAGACATCCATATCCTATTAGGATATTAATCTCAACTCTCTTCGTCCTTCTTGTTATCTCACTAGCCACCATGTATGTCATCCAAGCTTCTTATTCCATTGATCGTATAGATCTGTCCCTGTTAAACAATATACATACTGATACTCCTCCAAAGGACTTGGCTTGCCGTTATCCTCACAGTAACCGATCGCCTACGCCTAGCAATTCCCACCAACGGCCTCCAAACACTTCTCCGAACATACCACGCGCCCAACTCCACATCGCCGGCATCACCGCTCTGGCTGCCCTCCTTCAGCACTGGCATCAGGCCCATACAATGTCATTCACACAACGACTACTGGCATCGAATCCCCTTATACGAAGGTCTAGCCGCAGGGTGCGTGAGCACCGAGGCGGACATCTGGGCTCGGAAGTCGGAAGCTCAGAATGGAGAGATGGATCTCTTCGTTGGACACAACAAAAAAAGCTTGGCTTCCACAAGAACGCTGAGGAGTTTGTATCTTGACCCTTTGATGGAGATTCTAACTCGCGAGAATGCTGTCGCGGGAGATATGAGTGGAGTGTTTGAGATGTCGCCGAATACGAGTCTGATCCTGTTGCTTGACTTCAAAGAGACCAATAATGAGACATGGGATAATGTCGTGGCACAACTCGCTACCTTTAGAGAGAAAGGGTTGCTTACATACTGGACGTCTGATCTTGGAGTTGTCTCGAGACCTCTGACTGTTGTCGCTACAGGAGTGGCGCCTTTCGCGAACATCATCGCAAACACCACTTACCGGGACATATTCTACGACGCACCCGTCACTTCACTTTCAGCCACGAACGGCTTTGCTGAGCCATACAACAGCAATAACTCATACTATGCATCCGCATCCCTCTCTGTTGCTGTTGGCCACGTATGGTTTGGCAAATTCAGCAAGGAGCAAAGTCAGAAGATCACAGAGCAGGCGAAGGTAGCAGAGGAGAGGGGGTTGAAGAGTAGATATTGGGATACACCTGCCTGGCCAATAGGCTGGAGAAACAGGATCTGGGAACAATTAGTTGCATTGTTGGGTATTGGGGTAGAAGGTGAAGTTGGAGGAATGCTCAACGTGGATGATTTGATGGCGAGCTCGAGGTGGGATTGGAATATGTGTGTGTTGGCAGGTGTGAATATTTGTTCATCCTAGATGAGTAGGAGAGGACGAAGGCATATTGTACATAAAAGCGGTGCATAGACAAGAGATAATGACATTGACGAACAAAGTTTCAATAACGTCACTGAAACTAAAATTACAGACAAATTTTACAGTGAGCATCCCTTAACTTCTGCTTAGTAGATTTCGTTGGCTGTGTCCCTATTTAAGCGAGAATGAAAGTGTTGTACAGAAATACATCCAGCTCACATAACAAACAATTGTGCGACTCAAAGCTTCGCAACACTAGTACAAAATATTGATCAAATTCACGACAGGAATCAAGAAATGTAAAACGTCCATCAAAGCCAAGAGGAATGAGTTACAGATTGCCAAGTCAGAGTAGAGGGATTTGTGGATAGCACATTTGCATGGTTGCCGTTAGAAGAAATCCCATATTTAGTATGTCCCAGTGAAGTGAAGCGCAACGACTACAGCCACGAAAAACACGCGATCTAGAGATGCCACCTGAGAGTTGAGCACTAGCTCCACGGTGTCACAGATATTGAAATCGGGTTATCCTCGAAGAGCTAGTTGTCATAATCAAAGGTACCAGTACACTGCAATGCCCATTTGAATCAAAATCTAAGATTGGCAGTTCAAAGCAAGTTGAATTCGAAGAAACCCATGCTCCCCAGTTGAAATATATGAACCGTGAGAGCCGAACGCCTATGCCAGAATACAAGAACACTCTATCACGATCTCAAAGCCCTCAAGCGTTCTCCGAGACCATCTTCCTCAACTTCTGTAGGTCCACTCTTGACTGGCGCAGCACTGACAGCCTTGGCACCCTCCATCTCCTGGTGCAACTCCACACCCGCTTCATCCGCGACTTGATTCATCAGTCTATCCACGTCCTCCTGAGGTGTGCCAACTGCTGTCGCAGATGTTGTAGCATTTTCGTAATATCCTGTCGCGACATCTAGGTCCTCAAATTGCGTCTCGAAGCGATCCATGACTGCTGAGATCTATCCACCACTTGTCAACATCTGTTTCCACGCCGTCTGTACCAGGAGTTCCATACCTTCTCCAAGTCCATAAGCTTCATAGCTTGGTCCATTCCTTTCACGACATTCATCATGCTTCCTGTAACCTGCCGCATTGTAACGGCAGTTTGGACTCTGCTTGCAACCGCATCAATCCGGCTTCCTAATCGTAAGAGATTCAGGCGTTCGTTTTGCTTTCGAATTGCATTCTGGGCGTAGATCTTCGCAATGTCGTTGTGGCCTTGTTGTATGGCCTACTCATAAACATCAGCCTCGGAGATTTCCAAGCTGGCTCTCTTGAACGTCATACCTTCTTAAGTTTATCTTTCTCGGTTTTCTCGTCTTTGCTAGCCTTTGCCGCTTGTCGGTTCAACTGCTTTGCTGTGAACTATTCTGCTGTGTTAATCGAACGCCATCATGAATACGGACATAGATGTATCAAGAAGCAGGCAGCTATTGACCCCGCGCTAGATAAGGATCCACGAACCTTCAAGTTGAAGAGGGCCTTCTCTAGTCCAGACATGGTGAATCGTATCTGAAATGTCTATTCAAGGTTGTAATATTGTGGTGATATGGGAAGTCTTGGAGCTGATTAGTCTTCGTAGTAAGTTGGTTGGTGATGCTGTTTATGCTGACCAGTTTCCAATGTTCCAGCCTTGTGGTCAGGTGGAACTTCAGGTTGTCCAGTGACGTTGTGGTTTTTGGAGGAGTACGGGAAGTTTAGAGACCAATGGCGTATATCGTGACTACCCCTCCAAATCAGTAAGTGATTTAGAACGAGTCAACCTAATGCAATACCAGAATCACAAAACAATTTTCTTATTCACAGTTCTCTTGCTTTTCATAGATTCATACTCTGATATTCAGCTTCTAGACGTTGAAATGCCTCCAAAGCCAAAATTGAATGTTCAAAACTTCCCTCGTCCACCTCTACTAGAGCGGACTTCTCGTCACCTACAAATCAAATGGAATGGAGAAACAATTGCAGATACAAAAGATGCTTACTGGGTATTAGAAACATATCATCCTCCAAGTAAACCATTCTGCTCCCTTAAGACTTAGAGAACAAAATGCTAACAAATTCTAGCCTATTATCTACCCAAGTCTTCCATCAAATTGCCTCTCGCTACAACGAAGAAATCCACATATTGTGAATGGAAAGGCTGGGCAACTTACTACACCAGTGAGAATATCCTGCCAGATACATATATGCTTTCGTCATATATAATGTGATGAATTATAGGAGAAGGATGTCTCTGAGATTTTGATTTTAGACACTGTAGATCTGCGATTCTTTTCTCTAGGCCTCATTTGTTATTTGACTTGATTAAGCACTACCTGTGCTAATGTTTTCTAGTCAAGTCGTCATCGATAGGTGAAGAAGTAAAAGACAGAATATGGAGCTATGAAAACCCAACACTCGGATAGTGAGTTCTTCCAGATTTTCGGTTTTATTCTTAAAAAGAGTTACACTTGTCCTTCGAAGCCAATGTACTCCTCAATCCCATCAATCTTCTCCAAAATATGAAGATCATAAAGTAACACAAATTCGCCACAGCAAAGATATCAAATCATATGTGTCTTTCTATGCTGGACCTTGGCAATGTTTTGTCGATGGCGAAGAAGTAAAGCCACAACCGGGAGATTTCTATGGCGGATGGACCAGTAAGCCCTTTCTCAAATATTCTGCCTTGAGGTGATTCTTCGAGTATTTTCGGACCAATTTGAATATCCGCTGCAACGTGCTACCACTTGTTTCCAAATACACCGGAATATGTGAAAAGGATAAGCTGATTTAATTTCTCCCAGCGAGCGAGCTTGAGGGCACAATCAAAGGGGACGCGGCAACAAGATGGATGTAGAAACATACTCGCTTCCTACACCCTGACGCAACAGAGCCAAATTCTGCCCAAGATTTGATTGAAAATCATTGTTCGATACATACTCGTCCATCACTTAACGCACCTTGCCTATGATAATAACGTCCTAAATACAGAGCAGAGCGCAGAGAGATTGTTACAGTTGCTGAACTCATGTCTTTGTTCTGGGAAAGAGAGGACTTTATTGCCATGCTCCAATGTTTATTTGTGCATCTGCAAATAGGCTAAAAGATCCATGAGAGATCGAAAGACTCATAAGAACCCGTAAGAAAGCTTACGAATTACATTACATAGTTTGACGAGAAAGACATGTCCTTTTGCAAAAGCACAGCTTCCTTCAAGATATAGTTGGAATTATGGTTATATTTTATAACATTGAATCATATTATATTTTGGCATGCACATCTAATACCATCCAGAAACGCCGGAATTTGTGTTTGGTCACTCGCCTTCTCGAGACCACATCTCTTGACGGTCGGCTACAGAATTTTCTCTCCAATATCAGCCTAATAGGAGAGAAAAACAATGTTTATCTAGCGATTTTTCCTGCATGATATCACATCGACTCAAAACCTCTTGGTATAAGCACTGCCACGCTTTGAGTTCATGCAATTCACCGAATACCAAGCATCAACGCTGAGCCAAATGTTCATCTTATCTTGCACAACTCACAACCAAAAGATTTGTTGAGTTTGATATAAGAATGTGAGCCGGGACAGCTGCCTCGGAGAAATCATGACATGATGTACATTAAGCGATGAGTATAAATCTCCTCAAACCCTGCCCATGCATGCATAACTACACAGCCTCCTTCAGGGGAAACAGTTGGTAAGCGAGTCTCCTTGTATGGTGAGGGACAACTCTCCGCGAATCAGCCAGCGTTTCAAACACACGATCTCCCCACAAAGAGAAAAGTCCACCCGCTGCGTTCGTTTCATGTGGCAGCATTTCGTTACTTTTTTAGACCATCTCAGATAAAGATGTGCCTTTCAAACCAAGGTGAAGAGCATCACAATTTGGAGGCTTCAAAAAGGCTTGAGAAAATTTTGAACACGAGCTTTCAGTTCTGTACCTGCATACGCACCGACCCTATAACCACGGCAAGCTATAGAAAGTCTGAACTTCGATGGCAGCCATGTACATATCAAGTTGAGTAAGGAGGTTGGGAAGCACACTTCCAAATGGTTGCTGGCACAGAAGATCCCATACTTGGATTTGCAACCCTGTTACACCTATTCGAAAAGAATCCTCTTTGGCTCCGAAAAACGAAGACTGTTTTGTTTCGGATCAAATGTTTCCTTCTCGGCAAACATCTTCTCTCAACCTCGTCCTCCACACCCTGCACAATCTGGTGGATCATCTGTCACTCTGAGCATTTCTATCCCGCAATGGTCAATGGCCCGCAGTACAGGCTTAAATTCTTCCTTGCTTCAAGCTCGATCCATGCTTGCAACCCGAAAGTGGGTGACGTGGAGTTGATCGCATCGACAACGTTTACTGGGAATAGGGGAACTTTCCTGTTTGGGATCAGATGGCAGGTTGGAAGGATATGTAATTTGGATTTGCTGCCTCATTCAGCGACTTCAGACATTTCCGCAAGTGTTTCGAACCGATTTCCCCTGATGGGTGAGGTCCGATGCCCACTCCGGCACATCATCGAAAACAAACTTTACGCCCATCGATTCGTGCTGCTGGTGTTCAGAAAACAAGTTGCGGTGCATTTCATTGCAACGGACAACTTTCTCTTTTTACGCTTCTCCTTTCCAATGTTCAGGCTGTGGATCAAAAGATTTCCGAGTACGAGCGATGGAGTCAGATCAAATCGTGCCACAAGCCGGCATCCGAGATGTTATGTCGTACGAACATGATGCTGCAATCTTTTTGCACACCCGATCTTTCTAGCGTGCCGACTGTCATCACTTACTCAGAATGTTTTGACCCTTTTCTTCAGATCTTATCATGGGTAACAGACCTCTCTGGCTCATCTCATCAATTAACCTTCAATACGTACGACCGAGGTCCCATGATATGTGTGATCACAATGCCGCAGCTTTACCAAACTTTCAAGTACGAAAACGATAGCAATGTCTGACATGACATCTTTTGGAACTTGACTCAGATAAGTCGAGCTGCAGATTCTAAACCGGACGAATGATAAGCGCATTGCATGTTGAGATGTCTTTGTCACGAAAATAGTTCGAGGTCTCTGATTTGGTCGTGACTTGAAACCGACAGCCAACCAATCGACACAATTAGAGGCGCCGGTCAACGTTGACCTGTCATTCAAGACGCTAACTCTCCCTTCCCGCGCGCAGCCGCGATGTTCCAAACCATGAATGACTGGTTACTGGTGGGATCTAAAAGCAACGACAACCACACAAATAGGAAGCTGAATATAGCATGTAATTACAGCATGTCTTCCTCAGATGAGAGACAACTTGAATATGTAACGAGGATTCGGTGCCATAACTTCCTTCTTCTATCCCATGTCTGACTCGTCCAATGGTCATTGACAGCGGTTGAAATTCAGAAGCTGCCCCGAGTCCATGACATGAGCCCCGTCTGGCGATGCGCTCAGACTAGCAATCTACACAGGACACCACTCCGGCGTTGGTGAAAGAGACTGGGCTGCTGGATCGAGCTTCATCCGCTCTCCTTTCAGCCAAAGTTGGGGAGCTTGGACTTGAATCAAAACTCAAGTCGCACGGTTGAGCAGGCATAACCGATCATCCCATGTTCATATCAAACGGCCTAATTCAGGGGAGGGGAAGTTCTCCCCATGTTGTCCTTGAGCTTCTCATTGGACTAGCCTCGTTCTCCATCGTCGTCTCGCATTTGTACCTGCATTAGTGCTCCGGATTCTTGGCGCATCGATGAAATGTTTCAGATGATTTCTACTCGAGGCCCCTCGTCCACAAAACGAACCCTCTTCGATCAAGCTAGGCTTGAAAGGGATCCCAGGTCGACTGACAGACTCCACTGCAGATGGTCGCCTTCAAGGTCACCTTACCCGGTGCTCCCTTTTTTCCTTTTTTACACTTTCTCCTCTCCCAACGCGCGCGCAAGCATGGGTAGACCTCAAATGGACCTCGAACGGGGTCGATTAATTTGGCCTCATGGCCGAAGAAGGCACCCTGTTCAGACCTTGTTCGTCCCCTTGACTGGCCGCATGGGATGAAAGGAGAGAAGGCTGTGAAGTGACCGTGACCTTCGACAGCCAACGAGTCCTCAAGATATAACATGTCCTGAGAACCTCCGTTTGATGCTTTCTCTTTCTTCCTTATCCCTCAGCGGTCTTTTCTTCGTCTGTTAATTAGAACATCTTCCTTTTGAGTGTCAAGTCATTCGCTTTTTTGCACTCATCTATTTTCTTCCAAAAAACATTTTATCTCATACAGTTCGAAAACTCATTGTCCGAATATCAAGCACGCTCGCTCTTTCATAGAACTATCAGCATTAAATTCTTCAGAAATCACTTTCGTTGACAGGCCATCATTGCTAACAACACACCAACATCACAAAATCTACACATTCTCAATATGAGATCAACAATTTCCACTATCGTGGCTTTGGCCTCGACACTTCAAGTAGCTTCAGCTACCTTCTCTGGAGCCAAGGCCTTCTCTTGCCCAGCAAACACCAACAATGAATGTAATAGCCAACAGTCTACTGGTTTCGACTGGAGCTCTCTTACTTCAGGTTCATCTTTCAGCAGCTATGGAGGATTTGAGTTCTCTGGATACTCTTGCTCCAGCTCTTTTGGAGGCGGTGGCAAGCGTGATCTTTTGACTGGACGCTCATTCCAGGTAATTTGGACGCCACTTTCCCTTGACACTTTGCTAACTATCAAACAGGAGAAATGTATCACGGGAACTGCTCACTCCGAGCCAGCAAAGGCTCCAAAGTTCGGCTGTGGATCCTCTTCATCTGGTTCCAAGTCTGGATCTGAGAAGTCGGTTTCTGCGTTCTCCATCACTGAGATCGAGATCTCCGTTGAGTTTGATTGCCACCTTGAGTTCCACTATGATATGGAGGATGGATCTACCTGCAAGCAGACTTCATCTTGCTCATCTGGTGGTTCGGTCGTAAAGAACAGCCAGTGCGGTGGCGCCAAGAGCGTCGCTGTCATCTACCCTAGCCAAACTGCAGGCAGTGGAAAGGGAAAGTCAAGCTGTTCTATCGGTGTCCACTCAGTGAACTTTGATTGCTCGACTGCTTCAAGCACCTCAATTCACTCAACATCTACCAAGAAATCCACCACCACCACCAAGGCCACTACCCCCGCCTCTTCAAAGGTAAGTCTGCTGTTCTCAGTATGCATACAAAGCTAATCATACCAGGCCACCACTACATCTGTCTCAAAATCCGAGAAGACCGAGAAGACCACCAAGTCTATCAGCTCTCCAGCCGAGACTACATCGGTCCCAGCTTCCACTTTTGAGACCAAGACAAAGGTTACCGAGACTGAGGAGTCAAAGACCAAGGAAACCGCAACAGAGAGCAAGACTAAGGAGTCCAAGACATCCACAAAGGCAATTGAAACCGAGAGCTCTGTCATCGAGTCATCCACATCAAGCGCCATTGGTGTCGTTTCCAGCACCTCCTCAGCACTCCCAGAGTCATCAGCAGCAGCTAGCTCTTCAGTCTCATCCGTCGAGTCTACCAGCGCCGTTGTCGAGTCCAGCAGTTCAGTGAGCGAGACCACATCCTCCGCAGTTGGATCCGTTTCCAGCAGCGCAGTCATCTCGGAGACCACCTCTTATGCACCAAGCCAAGTCATTACCACAGTTGTGATTGAGACCTCCATTACCCTATGCCCAGTTACCGCTATTTCCACACACACTACTGGTGGCGTTACCTCAGTTGAGACCTCCGTCAGCTTGTCCACATCCACTGTGTTCTTGACCTCAACCAAGACTGTTTGCACAAAGTGCGAGGCTGCTTCCACCGCCCCGGTCTCTAGCGCTGTTGGCATCCCATCTTCGTCTGCTCCAGCATCAGTTTCTAGCGCACTGGGTGTCCCATCCTCATCTGTCCCAGCTGAAAGCATTGTTTTGACTACTGTGATCGTCGAGACCTCGACAACACTTTGCCCAGTTACCTCGACCCTCACCCACATCAGCTCTGGAACCACCTCGCTCGAGATCCAAACAAGCTCTTCTCTTTCAACAGTTCTTCTCACAAAGACCTCGGTCTTCTCCACAGCCCAGACAATCACACAGGCCCCTTCAACCACTTTGGTACCAGTCCAGAGCACTACCTCTGCAAGCCAGGCTGCTGTCACCACCGCCGCCTGCCCAGACGTGCTCCCATCTTGCTTGAACACCTGGTTGTTCACTGAGGGATGTAGCTCCAACACTGACTCCGACTGCTACTGTCCATCTGCTTCCTTCGTTTCCAACGTCTTTGAGTGCTTGTCAGCTCACGGCGCGTCCAACGAGGAGGTTGCCAGCGCTCAAACTTACTTCCAAGGTATCTGTGCTGCTCACATTCCTTCCAACCCAGCCATTGTCACTGGTGCTTCATCGTTGTCGGTCAGCACAGTCATCACCACTGTCGTACCATCAACAACCATCCAGCTGCTCACCACCGTCACTTATGCCGCAACAATCTCCACCGGCATTCAAGCAGGATCCACTATCCCATCCAGCTCAGCTGTCACTGTGATCTCCACTGCCATCACCGTTCCACAGGTCGCTTTCTTGACTGTTTCCGGATCCTCGACCTCATCAGTCGGTCTCGTCCAGGGAACCGCACCAGCCTCTGTCCCAGCAGTGCAAACCTCCATCCCAGCAGCAACCACACTCCTTGTTGCCTCATCCGCACAAGGAAACACCACTGTGCGCGCCACAGCCACACCAACCAACCTTGTCAGCAGCTCTGGTGCTCGCAACACCCTCTCCGGTGGCCTCTTCGCCGCTATCCTCTTCGTAGCGTTTGCTTTGTAAGCACCTCAGTAATACGCACTACACATTACTCTACCTCACTCACTTGTGAGTCTGAGGAGAGCGCATTAGCATTGGGGGGCACATGGGGACGAAAACATGCATTTTGGGCCCGGCGTTTTTTGCTCGTTTGCATACACATGCAACATTTACATTCGATACCATTCCTTTATGATCTACTTGGGGCAGGCAAAGCGATGCATATACATGTATATAGGTAGCTTTTTTGGTTCCTGTTTGGGAACTGTACGGTCAGTCGGCCAGTCATGACTCCGATGGAGCATGCAAAAGATGATGGGATGAAGTGGGAAAAGGCTTAGCTTGATGTTAAAGTACACTTAATGGGCGGTGGGAGAGGGGTAGAGAGGTGAGGTGAAGTCTTGTGCGACTCGAGCACTGTGATAATGGTGGATGAAATGCGTGGTTGGATATCATATCTTCGTGGAACGATAGAGATAGACCTTAAGAGAAGCAAACGAAGCAATAGAAGACTTCTACAATACTTTACCTGTGTTTCCATCTGTGACTTCCATTGCTTGATTGATCCTTTTGATATCTAATTGCTGGACTAAACTAAAACAAGATATACTGCTGAAGCTAATCATGTAACTTGGGTTACAATATGGATAGGTCTTCGAGAGATGTGGGCAACCGTCCACAGACTTAGATATTTAAGACACAAGAATCTCTATCATGTTATTCAAGTGACTTTTTACATACATTTCATTAATCCTTTGTGATATATTGTCTTGTGACATCAGTGGTTGCAAAAGTATTGCTTCGTGTACATTTTATTTGAGCTGCTCACGGGTCTTTAGATTTGAGCGAGAGAATAGTTAGTTAGCTTCATTGCTAATTACCTTTTCGATGGGAGACTACTACTAGCTCGGGAACAGTATATTTATTACTGAGTATAAAAGTATAATAGTCAACTTTATCGTTATCAATTTCACCTTGGCCACATCTTTCTCCACACAATTACATGCGATATCTTATGTCTCCAAACCTTCACGAAAACAGACGAGAGTACAGATGCTCAGAATTCGCCTTGAAAATATCATCCAATTCCGCTTCACTCAAGAAAGTTGCTCCCACCATCTTCGCCAATGACACATTGTACGAATACGCATACGGATAGTCCTACAATTCTCGGGTCAGCGCCGTTTCCACCTCATATCTTCCCCAAAGAAATCAACAAACTCACACTCCCATAAACCAACTGGCCCTTCGGGACCCCATATGCCAACAAACCCAACACCTGATGCGCAAACGTGGGGCCGGCCGTATCCCACCACACCCGCTGGGCCAACAACGCATAAATGGCCGGAATCTGGGACGTGAGCGCCGGAAATGTCACGAGGAAGCGATCGAGGATGGAGGGGAAGGAACCGCCTGTGTGGGGCAGCTGGTACACGATGTTGGTGTAATTCTGCATGGTGGAGCTGACGAGCAGGTCCATGACGGTGCGGGCTGTTTCGAAGTAGAATTCTACGAAGCCCGAGCGGTATGTTGCTGTTGGTGGGTTGGTGTTAGCTTTCTTTTATTTGTGAGGTGGGACTAGGAATCTTGACGGGAAGATAATACTTGGGTTTGCTTCGATGAGCTGGTTGTTGTAGTGCAGGCATGGTAGCGTGGGATGGATGAATATCACATGGTTGGTTCCTTCTAGGGCGTTGATGGCAGCGAAGTAAGGCGTGAACATTGGAGTACCGAGATAGTACCCCTCGTGATTGGACATGAGTCCAATGCCCACTGCGCCGAGTTTCGATAGAGCGTATTTTGTTTCGGTGATACTGCAAGTCGTTAGTAAAACCACTAGAGTTCATCAGATTTAGAATCGCTTACGCTGTTTGCACGTACGGCAGTGGTGTGACTGCCAGGAATGTGAATATATGTGGATATGTATCCACAAGCTATGCCAGGTCAGTGACGATGTCGGGAATCTTTGGGATGTAGGTGCGTTACTGCAGCTAACCACTCGTTCAGCAGTCTCGCTAGACCAGCCGTATAAGCTTCATTCCCGATATAGACGTTCGCGCCCGGTGTCGAGATCGACAAGACGCCATTCGTGATATCTACAAAGCTTGTAAACATCTCAAAATCCATTCCAACGCATGGCCGACTTACTCAAACTTTTCATAAAACCAAGATGCGTGTCAACATCCCATGCTGGTGTGGGGTTTCCTCCAGTCGTGGGAACAAAAGCTCGATACCAAGCCGGAACTGCATGTACTATACAATCTCAGATATCGACTGAGCAAGCGAATTAAGGACTTTAACAAACCATGGGTATCAATTTTTTGTGCTGAGGTGCTGGAAAAGTTGAGTGATGAAGTGTTCCGTGTCGAGCTGGTATGTATGGCATCAATAGAAGCGAGCGCCGCCGCAGTGAAGTTTAGAGCAAGAAGATCAATTCCATCTATTCCCGCATTAGAGTCAAGTAGGAAAAGTTTCGAAAGAATTCAAGTACCTTTTTTCGCATTCTGAATTATCTTTCGCGAAGATTGCGAGAATTGTAGTAATTCGGTAGCCGCTACGCTCCAGGCTAGGAGGCCAAATGTGAGAAACCATCTAATATGCATCTCTTAATGCGATAACCACGACTTGCAAAGTAAAAATAAATCTTCCGGAAGTCTCATGGAATTGACATTAAGAAATTCGCGGTCGTCTTCGATGTGTACATTTATATATCCTTGTGGTTGTTCCGGTGTAACAAACTGCACATGCACGTACTTAGTAATCACCAATTAATCCTTGCGGCAGACTAATCAATAATGATCAGTTACCATTCCTGTTTATCAAGTTACAGGTACCAGCCAATCACGACGAATACAGCTCAGTTTTGGACTGATTCTTTGCTTTAAGCTGCTTGAGCCATGTAGACTGTAACTTGGTCTTCTCACTCGCTTAACCCATAGTGAGGCCACCCTAGCACTTATGTGAATTGTTATGATGGATGACACTTTCAATTTCAGAGATATAGATTAGAACCAGGGCCACATATGTTAGATCATAGAGAATTGCGATCCACGGGTGAAAAAGGTACCTAGTTAGTGGTAGGTTAGGTACTTCCATGTTCGAAGAGTGCCTCCCTCCACGACTCCATGCTAAAGGACTGTCGCGCGACCTTTCGAAGTTATCACCGTTCTTAGATACCACTTATCTCTGAGGTACAGACTAGGTTTTAATCAAAGCCAATATATCCTTTAGTCAAGAAGCGATTCAAATAGTCATAGCACAAACCCCACGATTCATGATAGCTAAATCATGCTTCGGCTTCTTCAACTTTCTCAAACTAGCTTTTAAAACCAAGTCTTGAGACCAGAACATACAACCTCTCGCGAGTCTGGTACTCACTGGCTTCGACATCCGCCAGAGCGTCATTCAAAATATCCACATGGCGTACCTATCCATGAGCACCACAAACAGCAGGTCGTTCTTGTAGTAGACAACTGTATCTTCTGGCTGCAAACTAGTAAGCGAATGTGTTGAAGTTATCGCGACTCCTAAATCGACACTGTGTAACTCGATCGATGCTTGCTGCCGCAGCTTTCCGACACAAGTCCAACAGACATCAACATCTCCATCGCGAGCTCGATGCTGTGACTGAGACCCTCTGGATCACTGTCATTTGACTTATCTCTTGGGCTTTTTGCGTGTACATATTTGCGTACATATGTGCGATGTCCATATCCTACATCGAAGTGAAGATAGAAGAACGAGCAATTCAGAAAACTATTCTCTCTCCATCTATCGCAACCCATGTTAATCCGACATTCCAAAATAGCGCTTATTCTCTTTCGCATAGCAAGCAGCCTGTACGTACCTAAAGTAGAAATAAGCAAATAGCATGTTTCTTTCTCTCTTTCCCGCGCATCCATACCTGATTCAAGCCGGGTGTTTGCCCATATAGCATTCACTCTTCATTCCGTCAAACCATAATAGCCACCCAATCACTGACCACGCAACACTTTCATCGACCCAAGCAGCTTCTTAATATGAATACTCTCAACAGATCATGTCCTGGAACTCTAGAAAGTCATGTGACGCTAGAGATGTATAGTAAGGTATATATACTCAACAATGATCATTACCGTCACATACGACCATAGACTGAGGAGAATTGGGCATCCCGTCCGCTCTGCCATACACAAGCCTCAGATCGGTAGATTAGTAGTTGGGTGGGTGACCACCAGCGAATACCTACTGTTGTATGTTTTTGCATTTTTGGAGGTTGAATCTTTTAGCTCATTGTCGTTGTGCATTGTTGAGGAGATTGATTATACTTGGGCATTTCCAATGTTGAACTTGGAATACTATCTTTTTCAATCTAATTTATTTTTGTCTCGCAAATTAATTGGACTTGAATAGAACGAATGAATACCTGAATCTCAAATCGGTAAGCGAGAAGTCACAAAAATGATAGAACTCGAAGATCTGCTATGTTCACTCAACAGCTAAACTATAACTCTCACGATTACAAGATAGTCTCAGTCCATTGTTGCTGGTCGCACATACCTAATAAAGCTGTCGTGCTCAGATATCATACAAAGCATCCGCCAGTCTCAAAGCGCTTACATATGAAAGCACCTGTAAATCAGTGATATTTTTTTTAGACACGATGGAAGAAATCTCGCAAGTTACACATTAGTTTAACGACTTTCTCTCCTCTGCCGTGCAGCCTACTGCCGTAATACCAGTATCCGAGTAATCCCGCTACTCGTCATCAATGAGTCCGCACCTCGACATCTGTCCTCGTGTTAACTCGACTGGATGGAATGCGATCATCATTTTTGCGCTCGAGTCAATGGCTCTATAATATAGAGATAAGCCGCCTACCTTGGGAGTCTTCTCTATCAATGTTGAAGTTTGTAAACTCTGCCTAGCTTCAAGCATCCTCCCCAAAACGGCATAAATGGACTGACCCTAGCACCACTCATGAAAGCCCAGTCCTCACTGTCCCAAGTAAGGCGAATGAATTTCGAGTCTTCTGTCATGTACTGACGAGTCAAAGTTGCAGAAATCCCTTATCATTCGAAAGTCACAGCTGCGAAGAGAAACCCACATCCGCAGTAGCCTTGATGAGCACCGCAGGTACCAGCTCAATTGCGTCAATTTAATGCACATAAACTTATTATACGTGAAGCTACCGACCTGGCCCTGATGGATTTTATATTGCAGGCTCTTAGATAAGCAGGATTGCCGGCAACTTTGAAGTGTGGGAAGACTATGTCTTGAGTCTACATAAGTATTCTAGACACGGTTTTCGGAGAGTTTACATACATTGAACAAAAAAAATGTTGTAGAAGACGAGAATGGTATGCTCTTCTTTGATAACGAGCTGCTACTGATTTTTACTTGCCAACATGCTTACATGACGGAACTTGGGCTCACTGCTATTGTTTAACACGATTCCCATCTCTTTTAAGCAGTTTGATGAATTCAACATGGCTCTAATCATCGGAACGCGTGTACGAAAGACTTGTGTGTAACAGCAAATTTTATCATCCTCAAAAAATCGCAATTGCAGATTGACGATATTTTTCGGACGTGACAAAGTTGTCCCTTTTTCTTTCTGTTCTGCTTCATGTGCTTCCTTTCGTAACTCTTTGTTTCCTGCTCAGAATCTGCAAATCTAGCGGAGCTAGTGATGCAGAGTTTCGATTGTGTTTCTTGTCGAATTCAGCATTTTTGATGTTCAATTCTGTTCGATGACGAGAAGTGATCGCCTGCTTAAAGTTATCAAAACTTGCATATGTCGATATGTACAGATGCAGAGAAGGCAATTGCGAGACAACTGACTCATGGGGAATATGATGGATCGTGAAGTCTTTGGTTTTGATTCCTCATCGTCAAGTTCTGACAGCCAAGTTGGTCGTGTGTTCAATGAAATGTAGGGCGTGCACGACATTGAAGCGTAAGACCTGACGAAATCTTGCTGTTATAACAATCAACTGTGTATGATTGCTTAGACGTGATTGTAAACATTTATAATCATTCTATGACAGTCTCCCGTATTCCAGGTGATGAAATCGTAGCATCCACCGCAGCAAAAGCACCCTTTCGCGACAGAATACTCGTGGTCGTGCCAACAGATCTTATTTGATTATAAGGGCCTCAAAAGGTTGCCTCTTGTTTCCGCTCACAATATATTGTTCAATGATTTAGTTGCATAAAACGTGGGATCTAATAGCCAGTCGACTCTGTATCTAATTTCAAAGACCTTGATCTCCCACAGGTTCAGATCCAAGTACCCGGTATTCATCACAAACACAGAGTTTCTCTCATTTCATACCTTGAATCTGTCATTTTGCAAACTCATTGGCCTGATCATGAGCACATTCCCATCCGTAGTGAATAAAGTCTTGGAATGTTTCTCCTTGCAGTGCAATTTCCAAAATGTAGCCTCAATAGAGAGCCATTTTAGGAGATCTTTGGTAACACAACAGACCGCGGTTGTGTAACTGCGCTAGGCAGCTTGTTAACCTGGAACAATGCTTTATAAATTCGTCGAAGCCATAACTCAATTCGTAGCACAATAGAAAATACCCCGCATAATCAATAAGCGAGAGCTAAGTTGAGCGTGGGGGAAGGTCAAAACACCGGCGATTTTGTGCCTTTGCTTTTCCCTATTTGAAGGATTTCCAGTTCGGAATTCTCCAGGATGAAATTCTATTTTTGAGCTCCATATACTGTGCCTCTTCTTGCATCTTTAATGTTTATGAAATCTCTGAATAACGCATTGTTAGGAGGTGGTTTTCCAATTTGAAAACCTCGCTATTTTGTCTCTGGTTCTCTCTCGTCTGCTTTAAAAAGTCTAGAACATCGGCATCTCGAAAACCTAAGATGCCACTTACTTAAAGGGCTCAAGCGGCTCGACTCTTGCCGCAGTGGAGTAATAGCTTTTGGACTTGCCAGCCAATTGTTTTTTCCTGCTTGGTGAGAAATGTCGCCCAGTGCTTGGCGAGGGCACTTCCTTCTGATCAAAAGACAGATAGATCTGATTCTCGTATCTCGCCCGCAAACCCCGGAAGCTATTCTCCTTGCTGAGATGGATGAAACGACTACCCAGTATTTCAAGCCTCAGAGGAATCCATAGTTATTTCTTACAGGCTGGTCCATCACATCCAGTTCAAGACACTTGTTGGTGTCTCCCTCTTTGGGCACTCGTACCGAGCAAGAAGTATTATGATACACATCCGTCCAAACTACTTAACAACTGTTTCATGCCTTCGCCCATGGCCTACGGAATACTTCTCTCCTTTCTCTTCTTTCTCTTCGGATCATCAGGATACGGAAAAACAGAAAGCTATCTCAGCGACGAGATTCCGGTATTTGATTCGGCGATTCTTCACGATATCGCTCCACACATCCATCGGCAGCTCGCCCCATGCAAGCACGCACGTCCCACATACCACATATCTTGACCCTCTTGAGACCCTCTCCCAGGCCTTCTACAGGCCCTCGCACGCCGAACAGGCATCTCAACAGTGGACTTGCAGTGCGACAGGCCCTGAATTTTTGATCCTCTGAAAACGTAATCGTCGGCAGGCTCAGGTTAGGGTTTACGAGTGGTCCTCAGGCCATCGAGGGAAAGATGCTTTCTAATTCTCACATTAATTGTTTGCGTCACTCAACTCTTCCTCGCCATTGTATGCGATCAATTCCATCGCTACAGCATTCCTATACATCAATGTTCTCGTGTTCTTTCACTGAGCCCTATATTGCGACCATGCCCCGCCCTGCCCCTCACGACTCGGCGATATCAGTTGGTAGCAATCCTCGGAAACGCGAGCGTTCGGGATCCCCTCAAGACGAAGTCTCCGCCGCAAAACGACCGTCGAATTCCCCTCGTCTGGTACCGAGTGCATACGCGGATCTGCCTCCGGAACAGCTGGCTGTGATAGAGGCTGAGAATATATCTGCGGTCAACCAGGCGCAAGCTGGTATCGAAATCGATGATTCCTCGTCCGATGCAGGATATGAGTCGGGTAGTGATGCATCGGCTTCGACGTCTTTGGCTTCTAGTGTGCGAGATTATGCGTTTGAAAATGGAAGGCGATATCACAAATTTAGGGAAGGAGTGTACAACTTTCCGAATGACGATAGTGAGCAGGATCGAGAGGATATGAAGCACGCGATGATGGTCAATCTCTGTGGACAGCGGCTACATTTTGCACCCATTGGAGATAACCCTCAGAATGTGTTAGACATGGGCACTGGAACGGGGATTTGGGCAATTGAGAGTATGTTTGTTCTACATCATTCGGTGATTGGAGGCTATGAATGAAGCTTAGGAAAGCATTGGCGGAACACAGCTGATATACTTGCAGTGGGCGATTTATATCCAGGGTCCAACATCCTGGGAGTCGATCTGTCACCGATACAACCTGAATGGGTGCCACCGAACGTCAAATTCGGTATGTTAGATGTTGGGTTTTGGGCTTTTGGCATTTGACTCGCCTTGGAGCTTGTTCCAACAGTACTGACAATCCATAGTTGTCGATGACTTGGAAAGCCCCTGGTTGAAACCCGAGAACTACTATGATTATGTTCATGCAAGACATACTGTGATGGCTATTAAGAATTGGCCATTATTGATGGAAAGAGTATACACGTATGCAGTTAATCTTGCCGATATGGAAATTCGGAACTGACCGTGTTAGACATCTCAAACCTGGAGGATGGCTTGAGCTTCAGGAAATACACCACTACCCGCAATGCCACGACGGCTCCATGCCACCCAACCACCCAGTCGCACAGTACTGGGGCCTCATTATCAAAGCCCTCGGTGCTCTGGGGGTGAATTTCAACGCGACTCTGCTTTTGGAAGACATAATGAGGCAAGCAGGGTTCGTCAACGTCTCTGTCAAGGTCTTCCACGTGCCCATTGGAACGTGGCCGAAGAATAGAGTGTTGAAACAGGTCGGGCTGTACTGGAGGACGATTTTAATCGATGGATTGGCACCAATCGCCCTGGGGCCGATGACGAGAGGTTTGAAGTGGACTAAAGACCAGGTAGATGTCTGGCTTGTAGAGGTTAGGAAGGCATATATGGAGACTTGGGTGCATAGCCACATGCCGCTTTATATCATTTGTGGGCAGAAACCGGAGGAAGGTTGAATTGTTTTGTTTATATTGATGATGGATTAATGGAAAGTCGAATGTGTTGTGTGTACAGGGGAAGAGGCTGTGTTGCAACAGAGGATGATCTGGCTTTAGCGAACGAGCATTTGAAGATGATGTCGAGGAAGACAGCTCTAATCTGGATAGGGGTGATGGACCAGACATTTTAGGTTGGAGATCTCGAACAAAGAGATAATACGCAGGTAGAATGAAGTATACGATTAAATGACATCGTGACATGACGTCTTGCAAGTACAATTTCCCTGCTTATAATTTGGTGATCATGTTCACTCGGGGAATGTACAATCTCACACACCACACGAGACGTACGGCTAGACTATGAGGAGATCAATACTATGAGAGAAGGATTGGGTAGAGTTGATGGTACGTTGGACACAGTACTATATCCCCTGCAAAACAAGACCTAGGATTTCCACTGTCATTATTGTCTTTTCACTGGTAGTACTAATTCCATCTTAAATTTATGTCTTGTCATTGTATCAGTTAGTGGCTAAATATTTTAAACTGTAGATATGATGAAATTGATGTTTAAGACAAATATACAGCGCAGTGTCTTAGGGGGGGCGGGAGTTTCTCGTTTGTTCTGAGATCGAGAAATGCAACCGAGAAATGAAACAGTGGGGGCGTTAAGACAATGGACGACGAGAGAAGGATTGGGTTGGTCGACTCTATAGATACGAGATAGGCACTTGACTACCTGCTTTAAAACTGCGAGCAAGTAAGTAAGTAAGCACCAGGAATAGATGTTGAAGATTTCGATAAATGATGTAGATGTGCATAGCCTACATTAAGGGTACTGTTCATTTTCTCATGTCGTACAACGGGTGTGTAGACGAGATCTTTGTCTCGATGCTAGGTTTGCGCATATCTCGAGATCGATGGGTCATGGGTGGAAGTATCGGCAATTCTTACCCGACCTTTGCAATTGGCGATGCAAGACTGTTCATATGAACTGTGAAGAGCACTTTCATTCGGCCTTTGAAATGGTGTGAGAACCAGAGATGCATGTGACAGGCATGGTTGCATAGTGGGAAACGTTGTTTTATGCGGGCCCCATGGGTGGGAAGCACTTGGCTTGATCTAGGTGACCGGTCGCTGGGATTACTTGTGAAAGAAGAAGCGTGGAGTTGGAGGTTCATTTTATTCCCTTCTGGTGCGATGCATCATGCGCCCAGAACTTCTCTACTAGATCTTGAGAGTACAGTAAACAGTTCAAACTCTTTGCTTGTAATATTCAGCAATTAACATCTCGAGCTCCATCTAGTAGATTTAGTAAGAATTTCAAGATCTCTGAGCTGATAAGAAAAATATCTCGGCAAACATCCAAAAGGGGCTTAGGCGAGGCGTCTTCCCCCATCCACTCTGCTAGCGACTCCGCAATGGCACCACTTTCGATCCATATTCAATTTCTTCAGCGGAATGGTACGAGTACCGGCACGTTCACCGCAATGGGTTGAAGGTTCCATTGTGACTTTGCTGCATGAGAGATGGGATCACGACGAACCAACAATCAATTTTCAAGCTCTTCCAGTTTGGCTTAGGAGCTTGCAACAAAAGAGCATGGCCATAGTTATTCAAGCATCACGTGGATGTTGTTTCGGCCCGCCGGATCGAGATGGGTTGAAGGTTGGATTTTTGTACCAAAGTCACTTTGAAAATGCCCGAAGCTCTGAAGTTAGAGGCACGGACAGGTTACACAGAAACAACACACCACTACCGAGAGTCAGGGTCTTTCACATCGACAGTGGTGACACAAGACTCAACCGTCAAACTTGCCTCCGGTATTTATTAGGCACAATATCCGATCTTCCTCTTTTACCCTTCTTTCCATTTTCCTTCCAATATCGATTGCAACTCGGTAGCCAACCGCTGATAACGGTACACTATTACCCTAGTTACACCAACAAAACCAACACCAGAAAGAGGACTTGCCGGCTAGAGGTGAGCTCCCCATGCAGCTCAAATGGAACTATTGCCGCTAGCTGCCATGCAAGCTTGAGCACGATACCATTCCGGTTTTCAGATTGGGCAAAGATGGAAAGGAGGTGGGGTTTTCGGTTCGGGCTAGTTGCCGTCCCTTGTGCAAGTCTGCAAGATGTCTTCACGGTTGTGCCAGATGCATGGTCCCTGATCTTCAATCTTTCGCTGCTCAATTTCCGCATATCTGAATCTTTGCATCAGCTGTGTCTGTCGAGGTCCTGTTGTCGCTGTTGTTGTTGTTTCTGTTTTGTATTGCGTGCTGTTTGTCAGAAGAGATCGTCAGTTATAATCCTGGTATTCAGGGTTCGGAGATCAGGTCGCCAAGTGGTTGAGTGAGACATTAATATACCGCCAACCCGGGAGATTGGAAATTGGAGACTGGGGGAAGTGCGGCCAGCGATTGTATACAGTAGCTTGATATTTTGAATGGGCGCTGCAAGTTCTCAATTTATCAGGAGATGGGCGTGTAGACTTATAACGTATAACTAAGGAGGGAACGAGAAGATATGAAGTCCATTGTCAAACTGCGTGGAGGAGGGAAGAGACTTAGTATTGGGTCATGGAGCGGCCTCTTTTCTAAATCTTCAACTTTAGCACCAAACAGCGACAATGAGAGACTCAATAGGAGGTTCTCAACGACGCGTACGTCAAAATCTCCAACATCAGAATCTTTCAATGTTACGTCCAACCAAAAGCCATCAACCTCTGCCCTCGTTGAGCTTGCAGCCACTATCACCAAAGAAACAGAAAAGCTCGACAAGTACATGAAAGATAATAACCTACCACCTGTGTCCTTCGACATTACATCCCCAGCCAACTTCCCCAAACTCAGCGACGACGCCAAACGCTCTAGGGAAACCATCATCCAAGCAACCAAAGACCTCTCCGAACTCGTAACTGGACCCACTGAAAGCGTGCGTTGGATGTCATGGCATCACAACAATTCACTTTCTCTACATGCAATTTATCATTACAAGATCGCTCAGGCTTTCCCAGTTGGCGAGACGGCGACTTTCAAGGAAATTTCGGAGAAGGTTGGGCTGGATGAGCTGAATGTGAGGAGGTTCTTAAGGCATGCTATGACGAATCGCATCTTCAAGGAAGTCGAACCAGGAGTCGTAGCTCATACTGCAAAGAGCAAGGTCATTGCTGAGGATAAGATGATGGGTGATTGGATTGGATTTTGCGTGGAAGATATGTGGCCAGTAAGTTGGATCCTTCACTATGTCTTCCACAAGCGAGTACATCCCGCTTGTCCTAAGTTTCTGAGAGAAGTCTCATTGCAAACTCAACAAGTACTCAAGACTCCAAATAAATTTAACAGCTGGTGTTATTCCATCTCATCAATACTAACCCCTCTCACAGGCCGCAGCCCAAACGATCGCCGCTCTAGAACTCAACCCCTCCGCCTCAGAAGCAACCCAAACAGGCTTCTGCATCGCTAACAACACCACAGACATCGAGCCGATGTTCGTAACCTTCGGCAAGTCACCATTGCGTGCAAAACGCATGGGCGGCGCCATGGCCAGCTTAACCGGCGGCGAAGGCTACGAGCTCTCCTACCTCCTCGATAATTACGACTGGGCGTCCCTGAATGCCGCTGGCGGAACCATGGTCGATATCGGCGGCTCCCACGGCTTCGTATGCATCGCGCTCGCGGAGCGGTATCCTAACATCAAATTCGTCGTGCAAGATCTCGCGAAGACGGTCGCGTCGGCGCCAAAACTCGAGGGCGATCTCGCTGAGCGTGTGAAGTTCCAAGAGCATGATTTCCACACCGAGCAGCCTGTCAAGGGCGCGGATATCTACTTGTACCGCTGGATTCTGCATAACCACTCTGATAAGTACGCGGTCAATATGCTGCGCCAGCTTATTCCGGCGCTGAAGAAGGGCGCGAAGGTCCTGATTAATGACCATTGTTTGCCAGAACCGGGAAAAGAGAGTCTTTGGGATGAGGGCATCATGCGGACAATGGACTTGGTGATGTTGACGCTGTTGAATGCGCAGGAGAGAGAGGAGAGCGAGTTTAGGGAGTTGTTCAGGAAGGTTGATGGGAGGTTTAGGTTTTTGGGAGCGAGGAGGGCGGAAGGTTGTAGGATGAGTACTATTGAGGCGGTTTGGGAGGGTGAGGATTATGGTGGGAGTACTTGAAAGCTTCTGTGTAGGGGTGAATTGGACAGAGGATATGCCCGGTGAGTATGGGAAGATGAGGATGAGCTGGCGAATTTATGTTTCAATGATGATGTGGTGGATCTTGTGTACATTTCTTTTGCAGTAAATAATGTCTCACTATAAGGAAATACCTAGCTTGGGCTGTAGGTAGAACGGATATAATATCTGAGAAGATGATTCATATGCACGACAACTATTCTCCAAAGTTTTTCCTATTCCTGGGCGTTCTTCTCAATTCTATGAGTCGAGCAACGATTTTGAACATATGCTACCGCCTCGTCTGTTGTAATGATGGAGTTATGTTGCGCTGCTATTGAGAGGTAAAGCAGTGACGCTGTTATATTCTTGGGGTTACTGCAGAGATTCGTAACGATGATACGCATGTTTGGGTTGTGTGTGTCGGATTTTTTGTGGGATGGTTTTGCAAGCCACGGAAACATGATGTAAGATTATGAGTGGAATTAGATCAAGAAATGAAGCATTAGGATTTTTATAAGGCATTTGCAACTCAGCAATCTTACCCTGCAAAACTCACGACTTTATAAAGCTCTTTTGTAGCCCCTCGCCTCGAGTGAGTCTTCCTTACCCGGAATGATCAGAGTCCAGGAAGCCCATAAAAGACAAATCCTTTCACCTCGTGAGCTAGAATAAATCATTCAATGAAATCTTGGATGTTAAATGCTGGCATTTTTGTGCTTGGAAAGTGATGTTCCATCAGTCCCTACCCCGTGCTAATCCTTCAGCTCATGATGGGTGACGCAAACCAGCTACGGTAGAAGTCTAAGGGAGCAGGATTGGTAGCGCCTTTGCGGTGCGGGGGTAAGGCCGGATTTATCTACTCAGTTATAGTGAAGGGTCTGATTGAAATCTTTGTAGCTTCATTGGAACTCGTTGGTGGGGCACGGCAAGTGAATATGATAGACGAGAATACTACCGTCTTTCACCTTCGGCTGTAGATATAGAAACCTCCTTGCATAAGGTATTCAAAACCCTTTCAAACGAAGGCTTGTCACGTCATAAGGTTCAATCCTCAGGACTGCGTGATGCCTATAATTGTCACTCAGGAGTATACATAATGTGGCGCTGTGGTACTAGGAGACGGTGGTAGAATAGCTTTGACTGTTTGTGTAAGGGGCGATTCCAGAGAGATATAACACTCTGCACTATTCTCAAGCTAATATTAATACAAAAGAAACCACAATTCGATTTGCTGGCCTACGCTTCACGGCACAGGAGTCCTGGCAGCAGCTCAACACGTTTGAGGCTTTCTGTGCCGAAATCTCCTTGCAGTTCAATGCGGATACCTGGTACATAACCATAGTGTACCGTGTCTGTCAAAATACCCAAGAGGATGCCAATCTCGCCTCACCTGAGGGGGTCGTGAGCAAAAATGCTTGATTTGGTTTTTGATTGTTGGTAACAAGCTTAGCGATTGGGTATTGTTTCATTGACTTCACATCACAAACTCCCTTACCTGTTTCCACACGTAGCAAAGGGATCTCATTCTAATTTTTGAAGAGAGGCTCGTGGAAATCTGGTTGAAGTTCGAAAATGTTTGAATTCACTATGTATTTAATCCACGTCAACTTCAGCTTCTTGCACACAAATCGTGCATTTCAGATTGTCTCCTAGTTCCTTAGGGAAATTCCATTAGCAGTTCAAACAATTTTCTTACCTATTCTACGCTGTACATTCTATCTACGATAATTATATAGCATGGCTGATAGAGTATTCTCAGCAGATCCGCACGTCGGCCAGAGTGATCGTGCATGGATACAATACTGTTGCTACGCACTCTATAGCTTAGCCACTTTCTTCATCATCGCTCAGTAATTCTAATCAACATCGGGTATGGTTAATCATAAGCTGATGGAGTATGCATGTAGAATTTGTGTTCGAGCGCATAATCCGAGCCAAATGGGACTCGATGATGTCTTTGCACTCGCTACTTGGGTTTGAGGTTCTTTTTCTAATTTATATATCGTGGCTTACAAGCATTGGTGAACAGTTGGTACAGACAGGGGTGATGGCTTGCATTGCAATAGCCTTCCGAAAAGGGGCGGGGAGATTCACATCGAGACTCTTAGTCGAAGAAAACGGTTTCGCGAAAATAGTCGATGCGGTAAAGGCAAGTCTTTCTCCAGCCTGAGTGGGTCAGTTATGTCAAAAGCTAATGAAACCCCAGTGGTCGTGGATTGTGCTAATGACAGCTACTTTCGCTGTGTCACTTATCTACTCGAGTGTCGTGTGTCTATACCTTCGACTAGCAATCACACCCACGCAACGCAAGATCCTGCGAGTAGTCCTCGTTTTGATTCTAGCTGAGGGTGCAAGTTTTGTGATTGTAAGGCCCCTTGCCGAGCTATAACTGCAGAAAGAGGGTGATGTTGACTTCTGGGTTGCTATAGGTGATAGCATTGACATGTTCACCGACTGAGATGATTTGGAGCACAGATATCACGTTCATGTGCTCCGTCCTGTTTGAAGACGGAATTGCACTAATAGCAGTAAGGAAGAACCCAAACTGTATCGACCTCAGAGGATACACGAGGTGGAATGCGTTTTTCCATGTCGCTGTTGACTGCTTCCTCGCTACCTGTCCAATAATTGTGCTGCGAAAGCTACAGATGGATTTCAAGAAAAAATGTCAGAAGTCCTCAAAATATGTCGTTGGAATGTATTTGCTGACATTTCGAAGTGTATATAGGGGGCATGTTTGGACTAGGCTCGCTTACAATCATTGCGACGGTTTGCCGTGCAGTGGTCGGCCTGCGTGGGTTTGATAATTTAAATGGCACTTAGTACGGTCCCGGCGATCAAGCTCATTCTACTACAAAGAAGCTCATCACTGATATAATCCATAGCAGCATAGCACTTACCATACTCTACAGCATCATCCAAATATGCGTCAGTACGATGTTCATCTGTATCCCCTCAGTGGCACCTTATTTCGTCAAACTCCTCGTTAGACTCAGCGTACTGAGCAAGGATATTAATGACATGAACGATGCCCTGCCAGACGAGCATCCTCCCACGATCGGACAAGGGGGAGTGAGGAGACTACCCAATGAAGACAGTCTCCTCATATCGACGCAAATCTCTGTTCCGAGTGCGCTGCCCACTCGTGCTAGTAGAGAATGGCAAATTATCACTCTTGAGCCTAAGGTCTATATGAGTTATGATACTAGTACTCATAGTGGTAGCGAGGGGCAGAGCATTGGCCAACAGCTGAATGAGAAACACAATGAGCAATGGGATGGAATGGGACAAGGTCACCTTTCGAAATGATGTGCTGCTTGACCAGAGACCGTGTAGATACCAAGGGGGCATGCAGAGTAATCCTGTCTTATGACAAATAAATTTTGTGTGTTTTTTTATTTTAAACTAAGACTTTGCAAACACAACACGGAAAAAGTCGTGCATGAGATTACCTTACATAGCAATAACGTCATCAAATGCCTTTGGACCAACCAACTACTTACTCTCTCACTCAACTTCTCGCTTATGCTGATGTGCATGGTTTCGTAGTCAGCAACACTTCTAAGCAACGCAACGCGATGTGTAACGACGAGAGAGATGAAAATCCATTATTGTTATGGATAAAAACAGGTATATCTAGGGCTAATCTATGTTGCTCTCCAGAATTTTTGACTATTGTTTTGATATAATCGTCCTTTCATCCCAACATCTAAACTTCATCAACAACCAACAAGCGAAGTAGTCTCGTACTAAACCATTACCAAACCTCTTGTAATTATTTGCATCATCTGTCAATAGCTTTAGCTAACGCTCAAACAAGAATCATTTTTATCTCCACTCAGACCTCAAGTTTCTCACACCAACCTCAAACGCACCATCCTTGCCATCATGATCGCACCCGAGCTCCAACCAACAACCTCAACAAGCTGTCTTGCAGCTTCGGCCGAAAATGGAAAGCCAATCCGAGAGGGCGGGGAAAGGGGCGGATTGTTCTAATTCTGCCTCCTGCAAACATGTTCTTCTTCTTTCGCGATCGAGGTTGGAAACGGGCCCGGTATCTAAGCAAGCAGGGATGAGGAGAGTAGGTGGATCATTCGGAGATTGTAAGAGGAGTTGTAACAATAATAAGACAAGTCCGTCTACCTAAACACCGGAAGTGTTCAAATTGAGGAGTGAAAGTTTTATACAAACCCATTTTTATTGACCAACCGCAAAAGCATCGGCTTAGATCTTAGATGCATTAGAGCCATTTGAAATAGCAAATAGAGCACGAACATAAGCAATATTTAATTCAATAAACTACTGAAAGCGAGTTTGGAAATACAAAGTGAACTATAGACTTATTGAGGGATGTAGAGTATGAAGTGATAATGTATTCCCACCAAGCTATTCAAGCAATACGACCCAAGGCTTCTCCTTTGTTATTCAAAGGCCCAGTTTTGATGGATCGATGGTTCAAAGTCGTTAAATCCGACTCGAGGAGTGGACCAGCAGAGCAGTGTTAGAGAAGATAGAGGAAGTTCACTCAAGTGAACGGGATGCTGCTTGTCAATATCCCAACATGTAAAGACATATGCTCTGTGTCGGACAGGTCTTATTTGTTGTGCCAGTGACTTCAAGGTCTGATGCTACTTCCATATATTGCAATGGTTCTGTAGAATCATCGTCAGAGTCGGAAGAATTGTGAGAACTCTGTCTCGGTGGATCTTAACTCACAATTGATCCTGTCGCTAAAAATGGAATCTCGCAGTACTCCAACGGAGCTGGTTCTTCTCGGTGTGTGCGTTGAGTTCAAGGACTCCTCGATGTCAAGTCGATCGTCTTGCATGATAGCATCCACCCATTATTCGATCAAGGGCTCTGTGTCCTTAATTATCGGACATGTGGTCATATGTTCGTTGTGGTTTCGATCCTGTCGTCTTCCATCCTCACATAAGCCACATCTGCACATGCGGCGGGGTACTCCATCCCTGATCCAACCCATGCTTCAACTCCCACCTCAAGCTCTCAACATACCAATGCACATGCCTAATATCTGCACTCACGGTATCAGAATCCACAGCCTCAAACACATTCGCCGTATCCCATCCAACCTCTCCAACATCCTCACTCAACTGCAAACCTCTCACCCTACCCCTCCCCTCCTCCCTCGACATAACAAGGGCAATACTCTTCAAATTCGGCATCAGCCTCACCTCACTGAGAGAATCATACTTGAACACTCTCAAAATCTCCCACACGCCCGCTTCAATCGCACACTTTAAAATCTTTGCACTATGCGGACTCCGTGCGAGGTCGAGAGACAGGTCCCCAGAGGGACTGCAGTCCAATTGGTCGAAGAAGATGGTGTCGTTGGCGAAGTCGACGAAGACGGCGGACTCATGGCGGGGAGCTAGGATGAGGTTTGTATAGGTCGACAGGAAGAGCGTGCGTGATTCACCGCAGACGTGCAGGAGCGGGTGTGGTCGCTCCTTGGAAACATATTGCTGCACGGTACGGTTGTAGCGAACGGAAACGACGCGGGGTTCGGGGAAAGCATGTTTCCAGATTTTAATACGGAGCTCGAAGGGGAGTTCGGGGAACTTGTGGAAGGTCTGCGAGTATTCCATGGAGGTTGGTTGTGGACGGGTGAAGTTGTTGTTGCGAAATGTTGTGTTTGGCGTGGTTGTTGACGTTGGAGGGGAATGTTAAGTCAAGTTGTTCGATGACGAGGAAAGTTGGAGTCAGTCTGGTGCGATAACGCGGGAGGCTGTCGACTAGCCTCGTCTAGTAGTGAAAGTCAGTTTCGCTACCCTGTTTAGACTTACCAATCACGATCTATAGCTTACACATTGATTCATTCCCCTCCTCAAAACCACGTGGCTTCATTTGAGTGTAAGGGACTCATCTCTAGGTACCTATACTAATACTGATATCTGCAAGCCCATCAGCTCCAAGGATCATCTATCCTAACTCCATCTATATGCCGCTAAAAGGTACAACCAAAATACCGCCTAATATCTTATAAACTCCTACATCCTCAAACACCAGCATACCTCCCACTTTCCTCTCCTTTCCTACCCATCACTCTCCCTTTGTTCCTCTGAATCCTCTGTCCCCATCTAACCCTCCATTTCTTACTAGCCCTCTTGATTCTCTTCCTTGGATAGTTAACAGGACTCTCACCACCCACAAAGATAGCAGCATCATATAAGAAAGCTCCAAATATGGCCCCTGTAATGGGCCCGATCCAGTTCCCCCAAATCCAGTAACTGTCCGTGAATATCTCCTTCCCATATCCAAGAGCTAGTAGCGCAAGGCGAGGACCCAGGTCACGAGCGGGATTCATGGCTGCGCCAGTGTTGTAGCCAAATGCCATAGAGAGAACGGTGATCACGAGACCAAGTACAAAGGCAGACATTCCGGCGCCTGGAGGCGCATTAGTGTCATCTCCGAGAGCGAGAACCGCGACGGCCAAACACGCTGTAGCTGTGAATTCTGTGAAAAATGCTGTAGCGCCTCCAATATAGTCATATCTCGGGTAGCAAAGGAATGCACCCATGGTACCTGAATCCTTCAAACTCGCACCTGCAGCGAAACTTCGAATGCCCTCTTGATAAAGGCCAAATGAAATCATAGCTGCAAGGAAAGCACCCACGATCTGAGCAAGCACATAGACAGGAACTTTGCGTAGTGGGAAACCACGATAAATCCAGAGCATGATGCTGATAGCAGGGTTGAGATGCGCACCAGAAATTCCACCTGCAATGTAAATGCCTACCATCGTTGCAAGCCCCCATGCCCAGTCTGTTGTTTCTTCGTTTCCAGCGGCACTTGAGGATGTGACAACAACAAGATCAGCACAGAAACCAAGAGTGAGTTGCACCGTGACAGCAAGAAGTTCGGCAAGCGGTTCACGGAAACGCAGTCGAATCACCGACCAATGTGTATGTAAGTTATGGATCTCTTCGGTTTCTGGATCGTATGCTTTGAGGGGCATTTCCTCACCAATCCAGTGATCATCTAGGTCATTCTCATCGAGTTTCTCAGTGATGGCGGATGCATCATCTGGGAAGTAGTTATCTGCCTCGTCATCCACAATAGCTTGTTCAGGCACAGGAGGTAAGTCACTAGGCCTAAGTTTCGCCTGGCTAACATCCTCCTCTTCTTCCTCGATTGCATGCTTCGACGGACTAAAGGGCTCTGTAGCTGAGCCAATATTGGAGGTCTGTCTCCCAACCAGTGGCGATACTGGAGCAGGCGAGAATCCAGTTCCAGTGCGCCTAAGTCCTTGAAAGAGCTTGTTCTCTCGATCTTCTCTAGCATTCTGAAGCTGTGATGTCACTCTACCTAAATTGAGGGTTGCTTCAACTCGTCCTTGCTCGAGATCACTATTTGCTTCCTGGTGTCTCTGCTCAGCTTCTGGAATCTGGATCTTAAGCTCGCTTCGTGAAGGTACCATTCCTGGACGTATCACACGTGGGAGCGGTTTTGCGAGACCCCATACTGGTCTAGCATTGATAGGCTGATCGTATGCAGGATTCAAATCTGTGTATCCAGGATCAACATAAGGTTGATTTGCAGCAACAGCTTCCACCGGCGCTGGCCCTGCCAAAGTAAAATTGACAGACTGGTCGTCTCTTCCTGTTGCTATTGCTTGCTGTGGTGCTGCTAGTAAAATGGTAGGTCTCCGTTGTATGCCTCGTGCTGGGCTCACAGTCGCCCATGTTCCTGTTCTCGCACGCAGACCTGGAGATGAAAAGCTAAACCGGGGTTCGCGTTCTGAGTTTGTGCTTCCCCTAGGTCTGGTGGCATTGGACCTGTGTCTCTCTGGTATTGAGTTCAAGCTCGGTCCAGCTTCATTGCTCTCCGGTCTTAGAGGCGATTTCTTAAAGACTTGTGATCGTGGAGATAGCTCGCGAGGTTGGAGGTTTTGTGGTCTGGCGGATATAGTTCGTCCTCGAGGTCGGTTTGCGTCTGTTTGACCTATACTGACATGTCTCCTTGGAACTGGTGGTAAAGTGCCTGCACGATGCAAAGGTGTAACTGTTGAAGGTCCTTGATCTGCCCTTTGCCCCGACGTGCTTGGCGATTGTACTTCCTGAACAGTGCTTGTCTGGCTTGGGGTATGCTGTACTGGTCCAGCATCTCCTGCGTTCTGCCCCTCTTCTACCTCCCTCAATTCTTTGGCTTCGTCAGCCATTTTGACTCCTTCTCAACCGATGTCTTCGAATCTGATAAAAACGAGTGTGGTTGCGTATCCTGCTAAACAAGTAAAAGGGGATACCAATCCATATAAAGATCTGCCAAGTCTAGAACAAAGTCAATTGAAATACCAGTGGATTAACCATGAAACTTCACGGAGGGTGTCCATGGCAAGATAAGGCTCATCAAGACGATGATGCAGTCTCTGATAGATTTTCATCATCCTCGCCATGCATTTTCATCTGCTCCCACCTTTTCTTCCTTGTCCGGCAAGTATCACTATCTCCTGTTGGCTGCATGGCGTGTTCAGGAACCACTTGGTCCCACTAAGTTCCCATCAAGATCAATCAAGAAAGCTTATATCTATGCTGTGGAGCCTCATCGGCCCTTGGAGCCGCGACAGCTTTCCACTTGTGCTACTTTTTTGAGAGACGGGAAGCATGGTTTGTGGTGGGTATACAGATAGAGAGTGGGGAGAGAAATATTTTGCAAGGTGTCAAAAGGGTTGGTCGCTGGAAAATCTAAAGACCCGGTTCTTCCGACCTAATCACGTGTATAATGGGAACGTCATACGAGTTTGGTTCCATATTTTGATGGTGAGGTATCTATTTTTATAAAGGCCGAGAACTTTTTTTCTGGAGAGATCTTCGTGTTAGTATGTGGAGCTCAGTATAGTCTGTTTGCCTCCATCTAGAACTGGACTCTAGAGCAGAACGGGTAAAGCACTGTGCCTTCTCGGCTAAGTGGGTGAGGTAATCAACGGAATATAGGAGTATGCAGATCTTTCGATCAAGTAACTGTATTTAAATCTCTCTGTCATTTCAGTCCCGTCTCTGTGTTGAGTCGAAGCGTGTTGGAGGCAAACTGTTGATTGCTAGTGCAGCTGAATGTTTAGTGGCAACCTCTGATAAGATGATGTTGTTGTTGGCTCAGTAAATCAATAGTAAAAGCTGCTAAACCACTTTGATTCTCGTTCAAGTCTGAGTCCTCAATCAGTTGTATGGGTGTTTTGTTGTTTTTTGTTGATTCAACTTCGCTTATATATGGATGACGTTGTTACGAAGATGGAGATTTGTTGCAGAAAACCTTTTTTGGAATTGAATATGAGGCCCGAACCTCGTCGTTGGAGCGAAGAAGGATAGACCCGAGAATTATCTCTCAATGCATCCAGTAAATCCTTCCTTGACTTTTTCCTCCCAAGCAAGTCCCTCCCATTACGCCAGTCACCCCCGTCACTTAAACTAAGCAGCAGAAAACTAACGCCCAACCAAACTCAACCCTATCACTCACTGGCAATGAGATCTGCTCACATAAGCTTTATGCCCCATGTCATACTCAAACTCCTGTCCACACGTAGCTTGACTTCCACGAGTGCAGGTATCAACAACGTCGCTAGCAAATGAAGCCAAGTCAGCAGTGGTGATGGACTTCCATGAATTGTTTTGCAACATACCAGCCCCATCAGTCAGCACAGCCATCTTCGCGAACTTTAAACTGAGGAAGGAGCGCGGAAGGATAAGGGAGACATACATCATCACAAACAGCAATGAACGAACACCCACCATACAACCGATCAGGCGTACTGGCCACCTCCAAACAGGGCTTGTTCGTGAGTGGCTTGAACAAAAACACCCCGTCCATACTAGTGAGATAGCGCATGTTCTCGTCGATGCTTACGATACTTGCGAGGTTGAAGAGCTGGCCGGGGACGGGGCAGCATAAAGTACCTCCCTGTTTGGCACCCATATCATCAGCGTCATTTCCCATCAATCTACAGTCAAACAGACTATTCATGCTAGGAGTCATGGGTTGATGGAAAGGTGGGAATATGAAAACGTACCTTACACCGCTTCTCAACAGAACGAGCAACAATCTTGTCGTTTGAAGCCAGATGGGCAGTGATGTTGAATGTGGGGTGGTTCTTAGCTACTTGTGCGTAGATCTCCTGTGGGCCTGTCAGTTACTTCCACTACATAACTCTCTCTTGAATTTTAAGAAGTGAGAAATAAACCCATACCTGAACAGTGCCATTGTGCTCGATATAGTGAACTCGAATTGCTCCTTTGAACACGATAGCTTCGACTCTGTCGCTAGCACTTATCCAATCGCGACTTTCAATTATTGCTCGTCGTTCGGAGGAGGGACTGCTGAAAAAATTTGCACTTAGGACCTGCGATGGGGGTTGAAGTCGATTTATGAGTGCCATTTAGAAGGGAAGGATGAAAATGGGTGATGTTGAGCTTGCATTGGTGACAGAGATCGCTGAAGCGGTGATCAAGAGCTTGAGAAGTTGCATGTCTGCGGCTGACATGCTGCATTGAGTTGCAATTGTTCTTTTGAAATGGAATTGGTTTATCAAGAAGGAGTGGTGGTTCTGAACTGGAGTTGTTGTTGTTAAGACAGATTATTGGAGGAGGGTTGTTGGTGGACAGATATAGACCCTCACCATGACCGCAATCCCAACCAACCATGACTTCACTTCTTCGATACCAACTTATACAGCCCCCCAACCACTAATCACAAAAGCGGACAGAGAACGAAGCCAGAAGACTGTGACTTGTGTGAAAATTTCCAGAAAGCAAATTTCATTCACTACGCCACCGTATAACAATCCGGTTTAGCAACTACCGCTACCTCAAGACACTATAAGACCTTTCGATAAGCACTTCATGAATCAGAGCAAGTCATTCGATTTAAGCAAATATATACATAGGATCGTTTGTTCTGTGAGTCACTTACTATCACACAGCGGAAGACGGTTCAGATCAAGCCTTGCATTGCCTTGCAACGATAGTAAATATGCTGCTTTATAGGGAAAATTATCTAGCCCAATCCTATTAGCATAAACTCTCTGCCCACCATGCAAATAAACGTCAAAGTGAAGTGCATCTGGGCAAGTGAGTAGCGCTTAGCGATGCTTGATGGTGACAGATCACATGGCCTCGCGAAACCCCATTTGGGGGGTTTAGATTTCGAACACTAGAAATATATGACAACAATCTGACGCACGGGTTGGAAAAACGAAGTGTGTGACTCTTGAAGCGATTTAAATCGGAGATGGGAGTTGGTTTAGGGATAGGGCCTGCAGTAGCAACCCCTACCTTGGTTACAGATGTCTCTCATTCTCTTTTGAAGTTTTCACAGACCTTGATCTTTTGGCCTTTTTACTTTGTTTTCGTGAGGCGCAAGGGTAAGCCAAGGTTTATCATTTTAGGTGTGTAGCTTCTACTTGAAGCATTAAAGAGACAATTGGGCCCGCGTGATCAGAGTGATGAACCTGAATATATGAGATGGTGCTGTATAACCCTTGCTATGGACTGGCTAGCAAAAACGCAAAGCTGTTTTGCTCACATTGGATCTGGCCTCCGCAAACCTCAGATCCTCCAGATCCTCCAGATCCTCCAAATTTCTCAAAACATGTAACGGACAAGGCCGAGAGCGAGCAATTATTGTTCGTATTAAGGACCAAGCAACGCAGCCATATCAATCTCCCAGAACTCCATGTGGAAACGTTTTGTCCGGAGGTACTTAGCACCCAACTGCAGAGACGACGACATTGATTCTACCTTCGTCAAAATTGTTGTGGGTGCCTACGTCAGTGAACTCTTGTCCACATGTATAGCGACTATAGTCGCCGTTGTGTCCACAGTTATTCACAACGTCTTCCGCCAAATAGGCAACCCAGCCACAATCGATGTTTTTACCCCACCAGTCCTAGAGACGCCATTAGTTACCAACAAGAGGCATAGTACCCATTTCTCAACTTACCTCATTGCATAGGATGAGACCGCTGCATGCACCCGTCCAACCATCATATGTAGTCGCAACTTGGATACAACTGTTTCCGCCGACTCCACACCACCCATCGACATCCTAACAGGCTATCAACTTTGACACTTTATTTGACCTATACCACACGAGAAGGATGTGTACTGACTCGGAGATAGTTAGTGTTACTATAAACAGCATCTCGGCTAGTTCTGCTAAACCACTGGCCAGGTACCGGACAGCAAAAGCGACCAGACTAAATTCCCTCAGTAACAACACTGCAGGGCAGCAGTGAAGTATTTAACTGACCACATATGCATCCCCATCATGGAGCTGGCGCCTCTCAAGTCCATCATCGCGGGCATTCTTAGTATGGTTTGCGTTCTTGTGGAACTGTTTGGGAACATAGTCGGGATTCAATCTTTGAGCTTCAGCAATAACGCTCTGACGATGAGTTAGCAAGCGTTCGAGTATAAAACTAAGAGGGCTAACGTACTTGAATGGTGCCGTTCTTTTCAATGTAGTGACCTCCAACTTTGCCTTTGAAGGTCATAGTACCATTAACCTTCCATACCTTGGGCTTAACGTCGACCACATGACCTGGAATGCTGGCTGCACATACCTGCTAGATGTTAGAGACTTTCAATTCCACTTCAAAGTGACATACTATTGAAGCAGCAAGCAGGAAAATGGAGCTGGGCATGGTGATCAGATGCATGGTTGTCGTTTGAGGTGTTGGTGAGACAATAGAGAAGAAATTGTGTTCAGGTGAGATTTTCCGCGGGGAAATGAGGATTGGATGGTTCTGTCTTCTATTGAGAAAATCTTGTTTGTTTAATGAGGATGAAGAGAGATGGAGGGGTATTTAATCTCGAAGCATCACTTGATTGAGAAAGGGAGAGATAGATAGTAATGGAACGAGCTCAGCCAAAAGTGAATCTGAAATACCTCACACTTTCCCAACTCATATCCAACTTTATAGACACAATCATTCTTTTGCCTAATGTGACAATCGTTTGAAGTCCAGATTCATTTTTCCAGCGATCCAACTTCCGGGATATTGAATCCGTTCCAACGATTTGTTACCAAGGATCTCGCTTCCAGCGGCCAACACCCAGTATGTTGGGAAAATTTTTGTACAACTCCAGACCTTGCTCCTCCCAGTAGAATCATAACCAACAATGATCAATCAGTTAACTTAATAAATATTCCCATAAGTCTCACAGCACAAGAGCACCGCAGGCCCCAATAATGTCTGGAATATCATCCGCAGTGTTACTCACTGCTCCAAAACGTATGTTCCCCTCTACCATTTTCGTTAGTTTCAAACTCAAGTATGAATTACAGATTAGCTTACTCTCATCAATTGCCCAGAATCCGCCCACCTGCCACCTATTACCACTAGGATCCACTTCCCTCGCCCATATGTTCTCTTGAGTACCCAGCTTCCGCATTGCAATTTGTGTCCATGGATTCAATAAGTGATATGTCGTGCTAACTCCCAATCCCCAACTTGCATAAACCTCGCGCTCCTCATCCACAATCACTTTGATGGCCCACGCACCACCCAACTGAGAGACCCATTTGTCTGTGGCTGCTTTCGAGCTATGCGACACAGCTATGAAGTTGCATCGAGTGTATTTATTTGCTAACCGCCGTAGCTCAAGGAAAGTCTTCTCCGCGACTGGAAAAGGTCAGCTGGTGCGAGTATCTGGATGTCGCGGGGAAGTTTACATGGACATCCGCAATGCCTTAGGAATACCACAATGGCGGGTCTCCCATCTCCAACAGGTAGGCGCAACTTTATAGACTGTGGTGCGCGTGCACCGACGACAGGTGCAGCGGCGACCTCAACTGGAGGGGGCGGTGGTGTCTGCCATGAGATCAAGGCTTTGGGTACTGTGAGGTTTGCGAATGGGTTCGCGAAGGGTGATGGGGCATTGGGGTCTTTTGTCGTGTTCGTGTCGAAGTTGGGGAGGGCGAGCGCATTAGATGGGATGCCCGCCTTCCGCAGAGCTATTTTTGTTGTGAGTTTTGATAACATTTTGAGATATTGAGTTCTTCTGGAAGGGAGAATTGCGATGAACAGACAGTTCTTACCTCGAGTGACAGGTATGTCAAATGGCTAAATATATCAGGACCTTGTCAGTTTGAAACAGAGCACTGTCGTGATGTGAACGCTCGGACGAAGTTTCAAGTGTTATCACATCATCACGTGTGATAGTCGAGTAATGTCATTAGCGATATCTAGTTTGTAGTAGAGAATGGAATCGACGTTAATCTACGCGTTTAATTTCTCTTACTATGATGGTAGAAATGCTTATGGTTGAGTTATTACCCTAACAGCTTAAGTCCAAACGTTTGTTTACTTTCGCTTGTCTATATGCCGAGGTCATGGAATGTAGTCATAGCATAGAATCTAGGTAAGGTTGAAGAAGGCATTTTTGAGTTAAACCACAACCTTTAACCAGAGCAAATTAAGAAGATTAGATGGAGAAGAAGAAGTTAACACAAATAAGGCTGAGGTCAAAGTAAACGGATATAGTAATTGAAATAGGGGTTACTCGCTTATCTTTCGTAACCAGCTCGATGACGTAGTTGTTTTATTTACCAGAGCTTCTTCCCTCCACCCCTCAGCACTTCTCAATCTTCAATTGATCATCCTTAACTCTTCACACAACATGTCTCCCTCCAGAGGCGTCGCAGTTATTGACGAAACCTCAGAAGCAAGCACCGAAGCACGCGCAAACCAACGCTCTTCCTCCGCACTCCAATCCGCCAAACAAAACATCAAATTCCTCTTCGCACCCGACTCCCCCACCGCGCCTCGACCTGCCCGACTGCGCACACGCGCCCTCCTCCGCTCGCTGCGCTACATCGGCATTTTCGTGTTCTGGCGGATCGTGCGATATGCGAAATACGCACTCGTGGGGAGCGCTGTCGCAGCATTGGGTGCGACTGCGTTTGGCGGCATGATCAGTGGTGTGGGTTTCGTACTTGCGCCACCGACAATTCTGACAAGTGTGGGCATTGGTGCCATTTGGGCGATGGGGAAATGGGGCTTCAGGAAGATGCGAGTAGGTGAGAAGGTCGGTGGGAATGCGCAGGTTGAGATTAAGGCTAGTAGGGAGGGTGTGAAGAAGGATGGCCAGTGGAGGGATATACAAGGTCCGAAAGCGATCCCGTGGTAGAGATATACCGAGAGCAACTCGAGGATTGAAATTTATACACCGAAAATGACCTGCCGTTCTTATTCTGCGTTTTCTATGGACCACCTGATGTCTGGTCCTAGCTCAGAGCTAAGGAGGATGACAAGCAATCCGGATTCCAGTCTTCACGCTTCCTGTTACGTATCATTACAGGCAATACTATGTCTCCCAGAACCTACATCAGGACAGGATAAATGATTGAGCTTGCTGGTGTACAATTTCTAGGCGAGAGAAACTCGAAATAAGTTACGGATTTTGTGGTATGGATTGACACAATAAGATCTACCAATGGCGTGTGTCAGATGGAGGCAGTATGCCTAGCATCATGCTCACGTGTACTGCAAACTTGGGAAAGCGTAGGAAAGAGCTGATGCATAGCAACATGAGCAATGGTAAGCGTTTGGGATAGTTTTCAGCTGAGTAAACCGGTTTCTCACCTGGTTACTCAAGAGAGTAGCACCGGGCTGGATCTGCTTTTTGTGCAACAAGCTATGCTCTACAACATCTGGTGATCGTCACGAATCTTGGGCTTGATTGAATCTCAAGATAGGGGTACTTGACTCCAGCGCCCTAATTTTTTTTTGGCTCGTAGAACATCGGAATTGCTGCAAGTATTTACATACATAGTAGTGTCAAGTGTTCTACCTCGGCTCTATTCTTGGAAACATTGTATGCAACCCGATATAGTGCACTTCTCCTCTAGACTTGACAGAAATTTGGAAGGTGAAATAAAATAATTACATTTATTTGTATTCTGGCTATCTCTTCTCCTATACTGCGTTCTCAAACTTGTTTCCTATTCTATCCTTTGCAATACTTTATCTCTGAAAAATCAGTTATTGAGTTTGACGGGGATCATAGTTGTGAACGCAAAATTTTTGTTTACAAAATTGTCCTACCTCGGTGTGTCCGCCTGCTTCTTTCAAATGCAACAGAAGAAGAAATAATCCCTAGTCAATGCTGTGTGCTGGTCAACAACTTGGCTCGTGATCAACACACATTATCAAATACAACTTTGCATTCAACTATAAAACCGAGTACAGGCGAGCATTATTCTGTTGATGCTACATTGCCACCAAAAGACTTCATTGGTCTCACTACTAAAATGCATCCATATATCAACCTGATTTTAGGTGCAATATCCGCAACCTATGCATTTCCTGGCATGAGCGTATCCAACCTTCCGCGTCAATTACCGCCGGTCAATGTCCTCCCCAGCGCAGACGAAGGAAATTCCGGTCCTTTCTCTAACCGCGAGACCAATGCTGAAGACCAATTTCTCGACGTCCGTCCAGGAACAAGCCATCAATTCGTCGCGCCCAAGAAAGGAGATAAGCGAAGTCCCTGTCTAGGTCTCAACGTAGTACCAAATCATGGCTTCATTTCTCACACTGGCGTCAGTACTCTTGCTGAAGGTGTGCATACCCTCAACGAGAATTGAAATGCAAGCTGGCCACTACTGAGTTGTTGCAGGGGCCAATGAAGCATTCGGCATGGGTACTGACATAGTGACTCTTCTATCGACTCTCGGTGTCGCTTTAGCAGGTGATCCTCTTACTCAGACTTGGTCGATCGGTGGGTCATATGAGTTGGGCTTGCTAGGAGGCCTCTTGTCTGGTCCGGGTGGGCTTTCGAGTTCCCACAACAAATACGAGAGTGATGCATCAGCAAGTCGAGTACGTACACTTACTTCAAATTTTTGATCTCTTTAGCATTCGGCCCTCATCCTTCAGTATTAAGATGCTTTGACGGAATATATCTCTTTCCTTGTAGCCCTTGAAGCATTTCAGAGGATCAAGGGCAGTTCAAGTTCCCTCAGGCAGGATAGATCATTCTTTTGCCATTTTGGACTCGCCAGTTCGGTCATACTTCCGTTAAGTCAATCAGGAATGCAATGTACATAAGTTATTATGATTTCGTATGTACTCTCTAAGTGTCAACGAGATTATGGTCAACGAGACAAGACTTGATCTGCACCTCCACGGAGCTAAGCGAGGCTGAGCTAAAATGCCTCCTCCTAATCAGCCCGATCTTACCTCAAGCACCTCGTCCAAAGCACCAAATCGGGGACAGGAATTATCTCTCCGATCACACCAATAGCAAAATTAACGATCAAATCCTTTGGGAGTAAATATGAATCTCATTCCTAACTTTATGAACACAGCCTTAGATCTTTGGTTGGCTGTGTATGGGTGTATGGCTGTTCACGACCTTATTTCACAACTTTGTAAGAAGTCTTTCTTGGCATGGCGGCATTGCCACATCACCCTGCTATTCTTCAACCTGGGTGCTTTGAGAGATCAACAGTATTTAACTTACATTATTGTGGTTGATTCAAGTCTTGTAGGTTTACTCCCTCAGTGTTTATTTGGAGCGCCACAACACCAGAAAGCACAGCACATCGCAATACAAAACCACGCGTTTCAAATAGTCCGAAATGGGAAGAGACAGAACGCCATCCCCATCTTCCAGCCCCATCTCTACATCTTCACACATCAATCCGAATGATTTCCACAACCTCACACTCCTCAACGACGGCCTCTACGACCTCACTATTACCCTCCCTTCATCTACCACACCTCTATGCCACATAACAAACACATTCTTCACAACTTCCAACAAGCCTTCCATAACGCTTTCTCATCTGCCATCCTCCTCACCACCAAGCTCTCACTCTACTCCCAAAGTCCTCGGCTTTGTCAAACTCTCCTACGGATCCAAGGACATCGTTGGTCTTGGTCCCGTTGATGGAGCGGAGCCGAACACGGAAACGGTGTATGAGGAATTGCGGACTTCAAGCTGGTGGAGGCGTGATAGGCATAAGTTTGAATTCGGCGGGAGAGGTCAAGGGCAGAGAAAAACGTATGTTTGGATTCGGACGAAGGCTAGGTGGTGGGGTGATCAGCCCGATTTAGAGCTGCGGGAGAAACTTTCCAGCGATGGTGATGTCCCACACAAGGATAATTTTAGCAACGAGAGAGCAGAGAAGGGTGATGAAGAGGTGAAGGAATGTGAAGAGAGAGGAAACAAGGAACATAAGGAGAAAGGCAAGGAGGGACTAGGTGAGGTATTGGCTGTTTACGAGGGACAGCAAGGCTTATTGACAAAGAAGAGGGGTGTATTTTATTTGCGCAAGCTGCGCCCTGGCGAGGACAATAAGCTAAGTAGGGATGCAGATGACGGGTTTGGACTCGGAAGTGGTGATGGGAAAGAGATCTACGATTGGTATCTTATGGTCTTACTGACTGGGTGTGCATTGATCGAAGAAGGGAGAAGGAGAGCTAGAGCGAGGTATTTGGGTGCGAATACTGCTAGTTAGGTGGTTATGGTCTTTCAGTAGGTGAGTGTTTGGAGTTGGGTAGTTATCTCAAAGGGCTTGTCGATTCTTCTGATAAAGTGCCGCTAGGCGCTGATGATAGCTACTTGTACGATCAGGACATCTCAAACAGCCTTCTTATCATATATCCAAGTCATTCATCGCAATTGAAACTACATTCTATCTTGAAAGCTAGTGAAAAATTAACTAATTCTCAATTTCAATTTGGACAAGTCTTCCAGCTCAAAGAAAAAAAAGTCCAAAAGAAAAGACAGTTTTATCTGCAAAAATACATCAAACATATCATTTCGATATCAAACACCAACATTCATCCTCCGTAGGAAGAAAAAAATGCTAAAAAAATGTTTCACAACGGGGATTGAGCCCGAGGTGGGGCTCGAACTGAAAGTTATGTTAGAATTTTTTCTCTCGCTTAGCGGAAGAGATGAGACTTACCCCACGACCTTGAGGTTCCATATGTGCTTGTTCACACACCATAAGAGCCACACGCTCTACCGATTGAGCTACCCGGGCTTGGTTTTGTTGAAGTCAATGGGACTGGGATGCTTTATGTATCAGATGGTCTGGACTGCTGGGAAGGACAAACACAAAGGGGGGTGTCAAGCGTTTCGCTTACGGTATGGACTTTGGCCCACTTCGGGCATCGAGAGCTATGATTATTGGTAGGGACAAGCTCTTCGACTGGATATTTCTGCTTAGAGGATTGTTTTCAGCTAAATCATACTTCGAAATGAAGGAAAATAGGCCTCTAAATTTGTATCTGACGCCACCCACAAATATCTGAGCTTCTAATAAAAATTCCCAAAAAACTTCTTTTTAGTACTCGAACGTTCAGATCAAATTTGACGTCCTCACTCCTTTCGTCCCTCACGGCCTGAAATCCTCCAACTTCCTGACCTGCCTGCCCTCAATAAAATTCTCCTCCCCAAGCCATCCCTCCAACGTGCTCTTCACCCCCAGCCCGTCTTCATCAACCCATTCCTCATCTAGACAACTAAACCAAGCCGTGTCCCTCCTGCGTCCCTTCACAACCAAATGTTTTCTAAACACGCCCTCAAACGTGAATCCCAGCCTCAGCGCGGCGCGCTTACTTGGCTCATTTCGCTCATTCGCCTTCCACTCCACCCTTTGATACCCGCCTGTCTCAAACGCCCATTTCATGAGCAGATACACCGTCTCCGTGGCCGCGGTGGTACGCTGTAGCGTTGGCGCGAAGAGTACGGAGCCGATTTCGATGCTCAGGTTCGTGGAAGAGATGTTCATGTATGTGATAACCGAGACTGCTGTCTGCTCTCCCGGAGTCTTGTCCGTGGTCTGGTTGGATAGATGAACGGGATTAGAGGTCATGATGGCGAAGGGGAAGAAGATCTTGCTTTCCATTAGGTCGACCATGGCTTTTGTGAACGACTCGGGTCCGTCGTACGGGCCGGTGGGGATGTATCGCCATATGTGCGCTTGCTCTGGCTTGCCTAGGTTGGTGTAGAGGTCTGGGATATGCGCGTGGGTGAGCGGCGTGAGGGTTACATGTTCCCCTGTGAGAATGGTGGTTTGGGTATTTGGAACCAAGGCTGGTGGCGCGGTGACGAGGTCACCTTCTGGCTCCATGGGAGACATTGTCGAGGATGTAAGTTGAGGATGTTTGTTTCAGACTTCTTGTGATAGAGTTAGGTAAAACGAACATGTATGTTTTTTTATATTTTTATTTACGGAAATTGAAGTAAGAACGATATGATGGACAGGCAATCTATGCACCCCGTTGAAATAATTAATTAGGTACAGAGAATTGATGGCTCTGGGCGTTCTCTCTTTGTTATTTTCAAGGAAAGGAGAGCGACTATACGTTTTAGAGCATGGATGAGTCATGAGTGATAGCAAAGCGTGATGCTGTCCATAAGTGGGAGGTGAAAATCCCAGGATAGGGATTCTTGTACTTGTACTGGTGAATTTGAATCTTGGATATCGCTTTTCAAAAGTTGAGTCTAGACATACAAGAAATCTCAGGAGCACAATATAACTTCTCACGTGATTACCAATGAAGTCTTTGATGCGGTCAATTGCTACTTTCTGCACCATTCATTAATCTTGTACACAAACATATATACAACAGGGTCTCCGAATGCTTCTTAAACACTTTGCTGAACCCCTAAACGAATCGCGGTGGGTATCCTTGGGTATCATTCCTTCGCTCCTTAACCTTTGGCACAGCAGAGCCTTGGTCTTTTTCCCAGTCAACATAGTCTTTCTGTATCCTATCAATCTCTGCCTTCAGATGTCGCAGCTGTGTGTTATAATCTTCCAGAATCTAGAGTCTTGTCAGTAATATTCTCAATGAAAACTTCGTAAAACTTACCTTCTTTGCTTGCCGAGTCATGGCTTCATCCAACACATCAGGTGTATCTGAAGAGCTCATTTCAATTTCTCTCTTCAACAGCTCTGCATGCTTCTGTACCTGCACCATCCGAGTCCAAATCTCTTCGCCTCTAGCACCCAATCCAGGATCATTAATACTCTTTTCAAGTGTCATGAGCTTCGTTTTTAAATCTTCTTCATCGCCTCCCAGCGCGTATCCCCTGTTCCGCAAAACCTGGACTTTTGTTGCCAAGGCAAGACATCTTTGCTTCAGTACAAGGTGCTTCCGCCTAGCATTCATGGCTCGAATACTTGTCTGCGTCTCATGATTCTGCATCATCTGCGACAGGGCATCGTTGATTTCGTGGAGCCTTGCGTTAAATCGAGATAGATTCTGTTGTTGCAGCGTGATTCGTTCTCCCATTTCACGGAAACCTGTGCACAACACAGGAATGAATCCCGGACCGGGCTTCTTGGAAAGTGCTTCCTCCCACTCCGGAACACTCTCATTTGGGCCTGGTCGATAATAAGGTACCATGCTCTCTTCAACCCTATTGTAGAAGTAATATTTGAACACACAACTGGAGCTGCCTGAATCCCATTTCTCTAACACGGTTGCAATCTGCTCCGGAATGCTCTTCTCACCTATGATCCTGTTAGTCAAAGAATTGGGTTTGAATTCATGGATACGAACGATTATACCCACTTTGCGGCTGCCACATAGCCGTACTTTGTCCAAGAACCGGAAATTGCTGCTGCTGCGCAGACTGTCCGAATGCATTTTGGTTTACAGCTCCGCCAAACAAGCTCGAGCTTTGCTGTTGCTGGTTTTGTTGTTGATTTTGTCCAAGCCCGCCAAAAAGACCGCCAGTCTGTTGTGGTTTGTTATTATTTTGAAACCCAGAAGCAGCTGCTGGCTGCTGAGCGTTCTGACCCAGGTTGCCAAATAGAGTTGAGGTTTGCTGTGGCTGTTGATTGTTTTGCCCAAGGTTTCCAAAGAGTCCTCCTGTCTGTTGTGGTTGAGTTTGTGTGCTTGCGCCAAATAACCCGCCAGTCTGCTGTGGTTGAGTACTTTGTCCAAAGAGACCCCCAGACGACTGTTGCTGCTGATTATTCTGTCCCATACCACCAAACAGAGAGCCGCTGGGCTTGTTCTGGTTTAAACTTGCTCCGAACATGATGCTATATGGTCTGACAGAACGAGCTGCAGATCAATACACCTATTGCAACTATTAAAAACGCCTAGCCTATGTGCCACAATATTTGCAGACTGTGAGAAATGCGGCTCCTGGTTTCGTGAATTCGGTCGCGTACAAAGGCAGAAATTGAGATAGAAAAGAGCGTAGAATTATGCGTTCAACATGAGCTCTAGCCAGCGATGAAAGAGCATGCACAAGACTGCGAATTGAAGACGTAAACGTTGAAAGTCGGTGGCGGAAATCCCAGGTAGATTTGAAAGTTGACTTGTAAATTTTGTTGTCGCGATGCTGAAGCTCTGGCTGGTGGTCGCGACTTTCCGAGCTTTGGTTGCTGACTAAGCGGTTCCTGATCGAAACGACCTCACCTTTGAGAGCTTCAACTCCAGAATCTACCAATTGAGCCCGCCACAATCCTTCTTCCTGTGCGAAACCACCGTTAAAATGTCAGGAAGACAGCCTACGTGAGTGAGACACTTGGAAGTTCTATTACTCTCGAAACAACCGCTGATCAATTGCAATTACAGCTTCAATCAAACCGTCCTCATCGACACAACCCCTCTGCCAGCAGACATTCCAGCTGTCAAGGAGCTTGGAACGAGTTCGGCGCCTCTCCTGTCTGCTAGCTTCTTTATTGGAGCACGATGCAGATCATATAACGATGATTTCATGCAATGCAAGACCGACAGCGCTGGAAGGGGAGAGTTGGATTGCCTGAAGGAGGGACGAAGGGTGACGAGATGCGCACAGAGTGTGTAAGTTATCCTGAAGATCTAAGGCTTTTGATCCGAGCAGCTTTTGGATAGTTATGGACTAGGAATGGCATACGGAAGCACTGGAGTTGGAGCGAAAAGAGCGCCGAGAAAATGCTACAGATGCGCGGCATGCTAGGAAGGGGTGCTTCTATTGATATCATGATGCTGACAGCTTATGCTCAGGATCGAGGACGTGAACAAGCACTGTTTGGCTGAGTTCCGGAAGCACTGGACATGTTTGGACAACAACAACCAGCAGCTATGGCAATGCAGGCCAGCAGAGTGGAAGCTCAACAAGTGTGTGTTTGATAACCTGGTGAGCAATCTTTGCGAGTTCTATACACTCTACGAAATGTACGAGATGATGTTAACCTTGAAGCTGCAGAAAATCGAGAAAGTCATCCCAGATACACCCAAGGGAGAGACGCCTGTGCATCTCCGTACAAGACAGACTTATTCGCACCACGGCCCATAGAGATATGGAAATGTACGCTTAGTTGAGGGTTGGCGCGAATGTTTGTACATAGGGCAAGGCAATAAAATTCAAAAACAAACGGAAGCCGGGGTCATTGTCCAAGCTACCAATATTTGTGATCAGTGATGTGACGAACGTTTTGTCGAGCTCCTATTTCTTAGAAGCACTACTAAAGATAATATCTTGTTTAGTAGGAAAATACGCAGTTAGTGCTGGCATGCATTAGAGCCTGCCCACGGAGTATTGATATCTCCGAAGAAGTCCTTACACGAGTAGGTAAAGTTCGATCATACAATCTTGGACCTGGGACCTGGACAGCTTTATCACAAAAGGGGGGGTTTTTTTTTGAAGAAAATCTACATTAAAAGGGAATAGCCTACAGAAGAAAGAGTTTGCGAATGACTTGCATATCAGGAGCCTTTGCGGGAAAAAACTCAAGGCTTATCGGCGTTAAGGGACCCACCAATACTTTGTTAGCCCTGGAACCTGCTTTACTTGATGGTATGTGGGCATTCAACCTAATTTCCATGGACCTAAGACAAACAATGACACTGATTATGATTACCGATACTCATTGGCCCTTTGATTTAGCTCTAGGCAATTATGTCATGGCATGGTGTTACGACATGGAATGTCTCGTTACCCGAGAAGTCACGCCCTACACATCTTTATACTCGCTCAACCTCATTTTCTTCACACTTATCATCTCTCATTATCCCTAGAGCTAAAATTTCTCCAAGGTCTCCAGAGACTCTCAGCTCATCATGTCCTCTGCAGATGCCAACGTAATCAAAGGCGCCTGCGCCTGCGGTGAAATCAACATCATGTTCCCTAAATCCGCCTACCCCTCCTCCAGCGCTATGTGTCATTGCCTCAATTGTCGAGCAACCAGCGGAAGTCTGTAAGTCATTTCAGACTTCTCTTGATGTTACTCTTCACATCTTAACCTACCGCTCAAACATGTATTGCCACTAAATCAAAAACGCTCGAAGGACTCACGTGTGACATAGTTTCTCAGTCATCCTCCCGATGGCAAGCAAAGATATCACGGTGTCAAAGGGGACACCGAAGGTGTACGCGGATTCAGAGACGGGGTCTGGGAATATTTGCGAGAGGTACTTTTGTGGTGATTGTGGGACGTGAGTTTCTTCCTACTCTTACACTTTAAGTATTGGATCCATGTTTTTGTGAACAAAACACCAAGATTCGACCTTTGTGGCATATAAGTCTTCGTTCGGTTTGGTGTTCTATCACATTCATATTGGCTGATGAAAATGCAACAGACCAATAATGTCCATTGTGCGCGAGGTGCCGGAAACAGCGTACGTGAAAGGGGGTTTGTTCGCTAAGCAGGGCGTTGAGCTGCCTAAGCCAGGCGCGGAGCTGTGGTGGAAGAGGAGTGAAAAGTGGGAGGAACCTGCGAAGGGGGTTGAGCTTTCTGAATGAGTGGGTGAGGGGGGAAATTCGCCCAGTTGGCTACGTTGACTTTGGGGAGATATTCCTTAGACGCATTACAGTTGAGAAAAAGAGAGAGAGCTGCGTGGATTCTAGAGTTTAGGACTAGATTTTTGAATGCAACGAGACTCTCTTAGTAAGTAAAGAATCGTTGACTAAAAACAAATCCCGCAGGCTTCAACAATAATTTGACCATAGTCATGCGAGGGAGTTTCTAAGTAAGATCTTAGTAAGTGCTCACTGTGAGATTTTATGTTGAAACAATAGTTTTGGTTGGTTGTATCGCAAATGAAATCCACATTTACATCTTCATCCGATAGCGCTGTCGTAAACACCGAGCGAGGAAATATGAAGCTTGTCCTGCTTTATCTAAATAAGTGGAAATCACAGCTAATGGCCTAGTCTATGTACCTACTATCTTTGACACCTAATGATTGTGCTCACGTTGCACACAAAACATTTATGGCAAACTAATGCTATCTTAAGATCGCAAGACTGTCTTGTTTAACGAAACAAACCAAATGAATTGGCCCTTTTGTAGGCAGAAACTAATCGACATGAATGAGATAGGAAGATATTCATTCTACTTCACTTCAATAAATTTGCAAACGCAAACACAAAACATGAGATGCATTCATTCATCGATGATGAAGTGTTGGGTTCTCATCACCATACTCGCTGCTTTCTCGCTTCTGACCCTCCGGGGCCAACTTGAATATAGAATCACATTGGCGTGCAAGTTTTACTTACCGTGACTACTTGTGTGAGATTGAAACAATTTCATATTGAGCTATAGCTTCGAGCTTGGAGATGTCAAAAACAAAAGATCAAAGGTGTAGATGATGTCACTTAAACCCCGCACTTCACATGCATACTGTAGCGCCGCAATGGGACATAACCTCCTCCTTACCATCAACTGCCATTCATTCCATCCTTGTTGTATTTGTATCCGATATTGAAACAGCGAAACAAGAAACATGTCAGAACAAGATCGGTACGGTGCCTATTTCGGGTCGGGTCCTTCAAATCTTCCCAACAAAACCCTCAAAATTGGTCTCCCAGACCTTAGTGGACGTCTTGGCGCAGAGCAAGATAGATATGCTGGCCATTTTTCGATCGTATGCCCAATCATAGCTCCAATTGGAGATAAATATTGACATCTGGCAGCCTACGCCACTTCTACACTCAGCAGCTGATGTTGGCATTCTGAAATCTACCATTCTTCCATCCCTTGGTTTCCATTCCGGACTTGCCATTGCAGCATATGCTGCCTCTCGGGCTGCCAATCGAGTCGATGGCAAAGACTGGCTCTGGCCATCAGCTCAAGTTTTAAATGCTTGGTGGAGTGCTCTTGGCACACGAGTTGTGTACCACAACCTCACACTTTCTGCTGCTTGGACCACAATCTCATATCCTGAGCGTGTATTGCTCGGAGGTGTCACCATCTGGGGAGCCAGATTGTTCTATCGCATCGCATCTCGAAGTGTTGTTCGGGGAAAGGATGACCCAAGATATGAGACTGAGAAGAAGAAGGATGGCTTTTGGGATGGTGTAGGATTAACCAAATTCTTACCAGAGGCAGTCATCCAAACAATCATCAGTCTCCCATTCACTTTGCCATTCAGAGACCAGCATGCTAGCGCTCTAGCTTGTCCTCCTCTGTACCATGCAGATATGTGGCATAGTATTGCAGTCGGTGTCTTCAGCGCTGGACTGGCATTGGAAGTGTTAGCCGACTCCCAACTTGCTGCGAAGCAAAGTGGCGGAGAAAGTGACTCTTTGCAAACTGAGGGTGTATGGAGTATTGTGAGACATCCAAAGTGAGTATTCCTTATATTAATGAGGATTCTCGCACTGACACAATCAGCTACCTTGGTGATGCACTCATTCACGCGTCATTTCCAATCTTGCTCTATAGCACTGGTATCATGCATCCATTGACTCTTCTTGGACCAATTGTCAACTATGCCTTCCTCAGATACATGGGAGGTGACAGTGAAACTGAGACTAGTCAGGAACAAAGGTATAAGCAGGGTAATCAAACAAAATACGCCGAACTACAGCAATATAAGCAGGAGAAGAACAGTTTCTGGCCCACGGTCGAAGAACTGGCAAATCCATGGACACTAGCCGTACTTGGTGCTGGTATGGGAGGTGCTTTTGTGGAGTACACATTGAAAAATTATGTTTAATTTAATGTAACAGTATGATGAATATATGAATGGGAGGAAGGTACGTAAACGTGAATTGTACATTATGAAAATCACATGGAAAGAAAATTGACAAAACAAAATTTGATCGACCTGACAAGACGTTTTGCCTTGTAAGTAAGGAAGCATGTGAGGGACTTGAACATCAACTTGAAAATGCGTCAGTATTGGTGCTTTGGCGTCAAAGTAGTAATAGATGTCAATACCAGATTAAGGGGACTATCAGGAGCTGGAATGATAATAGGGATGATATTGAATAGAGGATCGAAGCGAAGGTTGGAAAACGGAGACATAGAGCCGTATCACATGATCTCATCAATATGCGGCCGCATTTGGATCCACATCATCCAAGAGCTGTCAGCCTCGTCCATAAAGTCGGGTCTCTCATGAAGCTATGCGCATACTCACTTGCTAGAGAGCTACACAATGGCGGACTTCATTCTGGACGACGATGATCGCGGGTCAAATGGGAGCTCCGACAATGATCAGGATGAACTAATGGAAGATGCTGAAGATATGGAACTCGACGTTGGAGCGGACGCCGATGGTGATGGTGAGGGGGACGATGATGAGGAAGATAATGGCGACGAGGACCAAGATGGAGAGGAAGAGGGGGATTCGCCCGAGCAGCCAATTTCACAAATTCGCAGACCAAGTTTGAACACAGAAACAAATAGTTCAGAGGACACCCCAACAGTTGCACCGATCAATAGCGCAGGACCAACATCACATCCACATCCTTCGCTTATGCGCACATCTGCCTCTCCACGGCAAGGTTCTGCGCCTTTGAAGTCTCCCAAGATTCGATACGAAGTCCGCCCCGAAGCACTTACAGCATCGCTGTATGATATCGTGCCTACTATGGCAGCTCCGCAAAGCACCTCGGTCAATACCATTGCAGCTACACCAGACATGAGGTACTGGTTCACTGGAGGGTCGGATTGCTACATTCGAAAGTATGATGGAGTAGCTACTGTCAATGGGAAAACCCTTTTGACTGTAGCTCAAAGGCATCCGTTTGTTGATAGTGTTACCAAATGTGGAGTGCTGATGAGTTACTGGGATAATGAGGAGCCAATTACCAAAGCTGGAGAAGAATCCTCTCTCTCACCAGTCTATTCCATGGCAGTACAAAGTCAAGCACTTTGGTTACTTTCAGGCTTGGAATCTGGCTGTATCAATTTGTACTCGGTACGTCACGATGAGGGCAAGAGAATAGCATATCTGAAGGTGGGGGGTCACAAGTCTGCTGTCTCTGTCCTTACTTTGGCACAAGACGAAAAGTCGGTCTTGTCTGGTAGTTGGGACAAAAACGTCATTGACTGGGACTTGCATACAGGACAAGTCAAAAGAACCTTCGAGGGAAGTGGTGGTCAAATTTCCGCAATTGAGGTGCGGCCAGCATCAAGTTTACCAGTGCCTGAAGAGTCTGGTGATCCAGTACCAACGACTGAGACATTCTCAAGTAACAATGGGGCTAAACCACTAGCAAATGGAAGCTTGACTAATGGGGTCAATGGCACGTCTAATGGCTTGGGTGATGCCGATGGGACTGAGGATGCTCCGGGCTCCCCTGCAAACTCACTCTTTGGTGATGATGAAGACAACAATTCATTATTTGGAGAGACTGCAGGCGAAGGGGCACCATCAGGTGGTGTGTTTGGTGATGACGACGACGAGTTCTCTCGCGCTATTGGGTCTGGAATTGATAACTCCGATCCTATTGACTCTCAAGGTGATTTGTCAATGGCAGATGCACCTACAGATGTGATACTGGCCCCTGAGGTCCAGCCGCCTGAAGATGCCGTCAAATATGATTTAAAAGAGACAAATGGGCATGCTGTCGAAATCCAAGAGCCATCTCCCGTTAATATCGTCCCCGAAACCCAGGATGCAATAGCTACCTCAGAATCCACATTCCTTGCTGCTTCAATAGATGGAACTTTGAGGATATGGGATAGGAGGCAGCCGAATCCTGTGGCACGTATCCCAACACGGACGGGAGTACCTCCTTGGTGCATGGCTGCCTGTTGGTCACCGGATGGTAACTATTTTTATGCCGGTCGCAGAAATGGCACTGTGGAAGAATTCAGCTTGCATAAGGGCCTTAAGACCTCGGAACGAACATTCAAATTTCCTCAAGGAAGTGGTGCAGTGAGCGCAGTTCGGGCGATGCCGAATGGTCGCCATTTGATTTGGTAAGTCGCCCTTTCCAATGGAGTATGAATGATTGCTAACATGATTTAGCGCCTCTCATGACATTTTGCGATTGTATGATTTGAAAGAACCAGCAGCTTTCAAGCACTCTACAGTACCGTTCTTGATCGTCCCTGGACCACCAAGAGCGGGTGTCATCTCAGCACTCCATATTGATCCTACTTGTAAATACATGCTATCAGCGGCTGGTAACCGTGGTTGGGAAGGCAGCACGACCGAAGTGCTAATTGGATATGAGATTGGAACAATACCTTAAAATGGAGAGATGTTGGAATGCATGGAAAAATCAAGAAATTCTCGGTATGTACGAAAAGGTGTAGGATATTTTGTTTGGGGCTCATGCATGGCGTTCTGGAATACCACGGGCATTTTTGTTTGGGGTCGTGTTGTCATTAGGTTCGAGGTGCATGGGAAGGCAGCAAATGGGTCAGATACAGAGGATACTTGTTATCAGTCTTGAGATGCGAATATCTTGAAATCCTGTAGAAATAGAACTGCGACATTATTTCTCGACAGTATCAACGCACGCTGTTCATCTACACAGTTTCGCCATCGCTCCCATTTCCTAGTGACTTCATCCTCATATATTTGCCTCGAATCTCCCACTTTGACCTCGATTTAGGCCCGTTTTCTAGCAGTTCCCTTCAGTTTGAGATCAGAAACAACCAGTATAAGTGACCTACACTTCCCTCCCGTCTTTACGATTCATTCCTTCCGTCTCTCGCTTAGGTAGATGTCCCTCACATCCCTTCATCATGCTGAATACGAGAATCCGACGATCTTCTCCCTTTCCCTTCTCCGTCCATCAGACGACAAGCACGACAAGAAAACCAAATGCGGCTCTTCTTCAAATCCGAATTTAGTCTCTCCTTTTAGCTTCGGGACCTGGGTTTTATGCAAGAAAACTGGAGACAGGCAGCGGGAATGGTGTAGATCTGTGGGGTAACCGAGGTCGGTTATTTTCTGCGTGGAGAAGTTGGGGTTAGGGGCGGTGATCTTCCTCGAGAACAATTTTTGGGGGATAAACTCAGGTGGGAGGTTGGTAGCGCGAGAGGGGTGCGGATTAAGCTGTTATTAAGTGGTGACCAGGATGGTGGGGGCGGCTTGGTATTCAAGTTACGGAGGATATATTACAGGTCATTCCCTCAGGTATGGAATCGAAATTGGAGTTGCGTTTGAAAAAGCAGTCAGTTATTGAATAAAACCGAGAAATAGTGGAAAATCAGCAACACTTTGGGTCAGACTTCATTGTTGTTACCATCACAACCTTAAATTGTCAATTTCAACCGACCTCAGTCATTTTACCTAACTTTCCAAATCCAAACCTCAGTGACTTCGCATCACTCACCACTCACTCCAAACAATCATGCATCCCAACCTCACACTCCACGCGCTTGTGCTCCTTGCACTTACCACCTTCTCATTCGCCGTGTCACTTCCACCCCGCCAATTCTCAGGCTGCAATTGCGGCTTCATAACTGGCACGTCATGTGGATCACGCACGTCAACAGGACTATCGCTCTCTGGGGATTGTAGTCCAAACAAGGTTTATAGCTGCAAAGAACAATATGGGAATGCGCAGCCTGTTACCGGGTGTTTGGTCTGTGACACGAGGGGTCAGGATGGCTTTGATGCTTGCTTGTTGGGTTTGGGTTTACCAAGTAGCTAGTTGGATGCTGGGAGGTATTTACAAGTTGGGAAAGGATGGCACTGCAAACGAAGCTAAAATTTGGTGGATTGAAAGGGAAGTGTATAGAGGAGCGTCTATTCCAGTGAGAGAGCGGAGGAGACAACAAGAGTCAACAAAAAGCGGTGATGAGATATGTTTCACAGTTGAGAATTTGAGGTGTGGGTTTCAATGTTAAAACAATTAAGTATGTCGAATGCGGCATTATTTCATCAATTCACACGGTCATACGAATAAGTTCAAAATATCTTATCTGCTTGAACGATATACCTTAGACAATCGTGAAAGTATACAAATCCGTTTCCTCCTCCAACTTCTCGAAGTAATCATCCGTAATAACAGCTCTCTCCGCTGCAGTCTGTCGTTCCCAAAGCGCTACTATATGCTTGTCATATACAGGTATAGGTGAAAGTAGAAACATGCCAATCCTGCGATATTCCCCACGATTCCCAGTAGCCTGCAAGACGATTCCGTAGTAAGAAGACGGATTGGCCAAACACACCACAGCAAACAACCTTCCATCTGACTCCTCCACCGGCAAATCTCGCCTGTAATGGAAGAACATATCTCTAACCCTCACCATGAAATCATCCTGCCACTCCACCACTTCAGCAGCAAATAACCTCGCTACGACTGTCAACCTTCCCGAAACCGCAGGCGAATATTCATCATCATCTAACGTCTCAATCTCAATCCCCTCAACCTTCACACACTCCCTATACACATGATCCTGAACCACACACCCCACCCCCCCTAACCTACTTGCCCAAGACCAACTCGGCGGTTTCTTCTCCGCCAAAACACCCACCTCCGGCGAGAGACTAAATGGACCTTGGTACGCCATCCCCCACACCAACTGCCTCACCAAACCGTCCTCCCACAATCTAGCCACATACCTCCCACGCATAAACGAGCGAAACAAGCGCGCCACACCCGCAATCGCAACGAGGAGGTCGCTCTCATACGTCAGTGAGCAGCTCATAAACAGCTCCACGATGTGTGACCAGGCCGTGACACGCTCGGCAAGCGTTTTATGTTTGAGGTTCAGACCTAGTAAGTCGAGGTCCTGCTTGCGCGGCGTAAGAATCAGGTCTTCGGATGGACATCCAGAGGGGTATAGCTCGCTGGCGCAAAATTGCCGACATTCGAAGAAGACCTGGCTTGCGCCAAAGTGCAGCACGCGTGGGGAGAGGAGTCGCTCTTGCATTACCCATCCGCGTGAGAGGAGCACAGAGAGCGTGACTTCGCGGTACCAGAGCAATTGGTCACGAATGAGGTATGCTTCCACTTTAGGCACTTCGATCGTGTCGCTTCTTCTTTTGTTTCGCTTGAAATGACGGGCTAAGCGAGCCATTCTGCTCGTTTTGGGCGTCACGACACCGCTTAAGATTCTAGGTTGAACTGCGTGCACTGGACGCGATACGAAGCAGCCCCCTGTGCTACTAGAAGAATTTGTGGCTGCGATATTACAGTACGAGAAGGAGTAAACGCCTGCCATGCGCAGGGATTCTTTGAGCCAGTCTTCCTTGGAATCTTGGATAATGCAGAGGGAGTCGATCCAGATGTACGAGACTTTGAAGGTACGAGTGACGTGGATTGCGTCTCTGAAAGTCTTTGGGAGTTCGGTTAAAGAGATTCCTGTTTGGAGAGATTGTATGTTCTTGGATGTCATTGTTAGGAGTGGTGTTTTGCCCCAACAGTGGCTTAGTGTTGTATATTTCGTGTCTGGGGGGAGTGATTCTGAATAGCACAACTTGATTGTGTCGTTTCTAATTGGACTGATTTGCAGCAGTCTGGTCGGTAAACACCTTCGCATTGATGTAGAAGCCACATTGCAATGCGTGTGTGTCTTGATGCAATTCCTCACCCATCCTGCTGCCATCTCTAGGCTCTCAGCCGACCCAGAGTCACAAGATGAATACTCCAGCTGTGCGTCAAGAAGCATTTTTTCTGGAGCTAAACAAATATAAGCAATGCCATCTGATAAACTCCTGAATATCTTCTCACCTTCAAGGTTGCTTAAATCGTATAGTCTAAACTCTTTAGCTATGGTCGACCCCCTAACCGCGAAGTACACTTCCATACAGTTCGGAGATGTGTAATATTTCATCGTGACAGTATCTAAAGGCCCTGGGAATTGCAAAGCCTCGGTTCTCTCTGTTTCAGAGAATGCTTGCCAGAGAAAAGTACATAGTTGACAGCCATACTCGCCTGTGAGTTTGATGGCAGCAAGTTTGTTTTCGTAGCGATGGTGAGTAGGCACCAAAGCGGCAATCTCGTGGGAGAAGAATCTTTGGCAAAATTCGCAAAAGTTGCTCATCGTGACAAGCTTGGAGATGCAATTATTTGACGGTAGGGATTGAGGTAAGTAGAAAATTGCAATTGAGGGTGGTGATATAGAACATTGTTATGATAAGGCTCGCTTGTTACTGTGGAAGATGGTTTAGAATTTTAGGTTGCTATATCGGAGAAGCTGAGGAGGAATATATGGTTGGCGTGGTTAACAGAACTCGAAACATTAAGCGCTGATAAAGCGTGGTGCTAATTTCAACTAATACTGTTCGTCTTACTGTATCTCTATATAGAATTAGCGCCCTGATAATAGTATTGTAGCACCAACTTACTGGAAAGAACACAACACGATATATCCAGTACTTTATTCGCAGTATCACCACACAATCCGAACAAGAAGCTAGGCCAAGCTTGCGTAAAATTGTAGTCCATTTCTTAAACAGTATTATTTCGCACGTAATATACCAAAATCAAAACTCCTTCCTCCCACAGAAGCAACATCTACTTCCTCTTCATTGCCCCCCGACTCCTAGTCTCGCGCAAATCTTGTTGCACACTCCCCGTCGTTGTCCCCCCACTGCTCTGGTATTTATCGCCTTTCTTGTCTGATACCACTGCTTGGCTCCTCCTCGCGGGCTTCTTGGAGGGGAAGAAGGTGCCCTTGATCATCTGCAGGAACTGGAAGGATGCGAATGAGATAGAGGCTAGGATGGTGAGAAGTACAGCACCGGCCCAGAACTTGTCGTGTCCGCTCATCTGCCAATTGGGGTCGATGAAACTCATGGTTGCGGTTCAGAATCGATTGAGTTATGGTTTGTATTTTGGTTGGTATTTGGGATGTTGATTTTCTACGGTGCTCGTTAGATGGTGTTTCACCTCAATAGCGGGGTACATAATAATAATGGGACGGAATAAGCAGCGCAACTTTACACTTACAATTCAAACAAACAGCAAGACTTGAGAAGCAAACAAACATTTCATAACACGGATTATCGTCTCCTAATAAACACCTCCAGGTCCCTCGGAACAGGTGTCCACCAACATCCCTCCGCTTCGAAAATTCTCCCCACACCAAATTACTTCAGGCTGATTGACCCCGTGAGCATCGTGTGGCTGCTTTACGACCCAATTGCGGAGGAGATATACACCAACCCCTGGATTCTCTCGCTTGCCAAAAGGAGGCTAACCTGCCTCGGCTCGTATGGCTCGTTTTGTCCCGGCTGCCGGCTCCGTGGAACCGTCTTCGTGTTAGAGTCCTGGGTGTTGAGTGGTTGTGGTGCCGGCCCGAAATGGAGTTGGGATATGGTATCCCGTCGGTGGCGGAGGGGTAGCGATTGGTTGATCTTATGGTATTGGCATTTATCTTGTGACATAGGGAGATTGATGGACTCTTCGATCAATGCTTGATATTTAGACCAAGACACTACATCGTTGATCCTGGTGGAATACTCCTCTCGAACCATCTTGATTCTCGATCCAGATAGATTAATCTTTTCCAGATGTCAATCATCCTCAGCCTAACTTTTAATGATTGTTCTGTTGATAGATTGCATAGCATTTTCTGTTTGTATATATTCCGTAAGTCTCGATCAATTTTAGCGAGAATGAGCCCATCACCTTCGTCAGTGAAATGATGTCTACGGTCTACCATCATAACCAAGAAAAACATCCCTCCTTGTTCAGACTATAATATGAAACTAGGTAGCACTTGCAAGTACTTGCTTGATATTGTCAGATACTGTGCTTCCTCAAAGTTCCTGTAATTTGACCTTTTATGGTGCTCATGTCTATTTCCAATTGAGCTGTCCAACCAAGATTATCTATTTCCTTAGATATCAGTTCTAAAGCTTCAAAGAACCTATGCTGGTCCTCCACAAATCGTGCCTCCTCGTCACCAGCTCCCATGTCCTCCGCTAGCAATAAATTTAAGCAGATTCTCTCTGTAAACCTGAGGAGTTGCAGCCATTGCTCGTAGACAAACACTTTTGCTTAATGATCGCGCGTCTTGTTATACTTGTGTCATCGAAGGTTGGAACCAGCGGAAAGAACGTACGTCCGCACCGCAGAAGTTTGTGGGCATACAAAGTAGGCAGGCACCTGAAACTGTGTCTTTCTAACGTACTTCGCGAGCATCATTCAACGATACGCTGGTCGCCACATGCGTGTATAACGAGTGTATTCGGCCCCCGAGAATATAACGCTCAACCATATGATGACCAAATATGGTCGATTCAATATATACTTTTATTGCGCTGCGAAGCGTGTAGCCAAGGCTGGTATTTTGGAATAATGATAATATATAATCGACGTTGATGAAGGAGGAACTGAGCAGTTGGGTTTATTGTAGTTTTGATTTTGTGAACAATCTTGATTCTAATAACTGGTCGTTGAACTTTGTAAAAGCTGATTCTTGGTATAGGTTCGGATCTCGTCGTGAGCTAAGAAATTTCTTGAAGTCTATACCCGCAGCCAAGTTTCGGGTCAAGCAAGGCTGTTCTCGTACTCGGTGTTTGCAAAATAGAACGAGCATCTCCAAGACGTTTCCTAGTAAGTATGCGAGTGCAACTTCTATAAATCTCACATGATACACAGTTTGGTGCAGAGTTTTATTGATATGAAAGGTTTATTTGTAGAAAGCTTTTCGGAATCAAAATAGAGAGGCAGTTAAAGTGGGAGTTCCGCTTAAGCTTTATTTAGTCAATAATAGCTTCCTCGGAAATATTCGTAACCTCCAAGCAACATGTTGCTGAGGCATAATTTCTCAAACAAAGTCTTTGTTAGTAAAGAAAGTTATCGATTCTTATATGAATGATTTAAAAAAATGATGTTGTGTAGAATGAAAATTTGAGGTGTTTCGCTGCGTGTCTAGTCCTTCACCTTTGTACAAGTGGTGGTGGATTGAGGTGGCTCGACTATTTACCAGTCTAGAAAGCTTGTAGCGAGAATTCTGTGCATCTGACACAGCCCCACATGCTACCATAGCTAGACACTTCCCTCCCTTGGATACTTATTTACTGGAGTTTAACTCTGATGTCGAGGACGAGATTGACTTTAACCTTCGAAGGCGACGACGCAAGTCATACCGAAGTTTAAAAGCGTCACCTTGGTCGCAACCTCTCAAGGATATCCATCACAAGGCAGCAATTCTGCGCAGTAGCTGGTAAGAATTCCTAGGCGAGGATGATCAATGAGAAATTTAGGGAATTGTCTTTTGGCATTGCGCTGCGGACTCAGAGGTCCAGGATCACGTCACTATCCGGAGACAGGCGGTCCAAACTTTGCATTACGTACGCCGTAACTCTTAACTCTCAACAAGAGTTGGAATCAATTCGAAGCTCCGTAGTCAATCTACAAAGAGATAGCTTTCCAAGCTATTTGTGGCTCTGTAGATGTTTACTGGATGAAAACGATAACCTTCCTAGTCACTACGATGGCATGGCAGACTTGTTTGAAGAAAAATGTTCTTCGAACTTCTTTTCATCAGAGAAACACTTGCTGGAATCTGTCTAGACTTGCTTGGGCTTAGACTTTGTGGGAAGGGTAGATTCGTGGCTAGCTTAGCCCTCGAACACTCTGATCATCACTTTTGCCTTCGAATAGAATGAAGAGAACACTAAACTACTAGCCCACCGACGCAAGCCATCTACCTACGTTTAATTTCATCACCCAGCACATATAATTCCGAACCTTCCGATCGTCTTGTCTTCCAGGAGAGTTTGTGTGTTGGAATCGTAGAAATTGAGCAGCGAAGCGAGAAGCTTAACAGGCGAGCTTGTGACAAGAATTGCTTAAATAAGGTTGTACGCATGCCCCAGAAAGTGTCGAGATAGGTGGTGATATTTCCATAGTAGATGGCTTGCATAGGTCCGAAAATTTTGCACAAACTTAAGATGTCCCAAGTGCTGATTTACAGCCATGCTGATAAGCTACGTTGTTGCTTGATGCTTTGTTTATGAGGAAAATCGTTGCTAGTCTGAAGGTGTAGACGAGTAATGCTAATGAACATGGTTTTGCTGCTAGCGTCATGGCGCTTGGTGCAGGGCTGTTATCAAAGGGCTTCGGAGCTAGGCTGTTGTTTTCGTCTTCTGACCCGAACACTAGATTATCATATATATGTGGACACATGTACTCTTCATTATCACTTCATCATCACGAGATTTCGTGGCGATTCTCCTAGCTGTAGGATTGCAGCGCGCTACTTCCGAAAGTAAAATGTCGCTGTACTCTCACTTTGCCGAACAAAGATTTGGAGGAATGAAGTGCATATGTTGAAATAGAATGCTACTTCGTACATGGCCAAAATAACGTGTAAAGGTAGGGTTAAGCAGGGGTATAGCCATAGCTAGATTGCTTTACAGCAACCTACGACTTCACAGTATTAAGAGTGCTGCCTTTATGTTTCCCAGGTGAGCACAGAGTAGTGGCTATGAAAAGTCGAGGGATTTTGAAGCAATTTGCATAAAGCAGCATTGCGGAGACATTAGTGACATACCCTACCCTTTTACACGTTATTTTGGCTATGTAGGAAGGGGACATAAGATTCAGCCTCACATTGGGAGCTAACGCCGAGAAATGTAATTTAGGTAAATATGGGGGCGCCGCGCAAAAATAGAAATCGTACCAGAATTCAGCCCCGTACGGCGATTCATGCCCAAATTCATATTGTGCTCCGTACTCAACAAACCCGTTACAGTGATTAGATTGGCACGTTGGTCGGTCTTGTCCCCAGATCGTAGTCGAGATAGCGGTCGACCGTGGCACGTATAAGTGGAGAGGTGCAACCCAAAGACCGCCTGGCTGGCAACTACATTTATGAACCAGCTGCATATTTGACGAGTACCCTTTCAAGCCCTAATTCTCAAGTCAAGCACTGTGCACTAATGTTCTCAATTTGACCCGCCCAATTACCAACCGTGGTATTGAACTCTTCCCACACTCCACCATGGATGAAGACACTCATAATCGAACTACTCTGCCGCAATTTTCATTGCCATCACTCTGCTCACTCGCCTCACTCGCTTCCCAAGCCACTGAACTCGCTATCTCCTACTCTTGGGATCTTCTCAGAGAAAACAACCACTGGAACGGCGAACTTCGCTCTAACGCAAGTATAACTGCCGAACAAATCTTCTTGTACCAGTCCCTGGGTTACAATCCCATTCCAGACGCATCCTCCTATCGCCATTACTTCCTCTCGCAACAACAAGATGACGGCTCCTGGTCTATTGCCCCCGGTTCAGATTATCCTGGTTGTGTCTCCACGACCACAGAAGTTTATCTCGCTCTTAAAATTATGGGAGTTTCGACGAGTGACCTAGCGATGCTGAAAGCGAAGGAATTCGTAAGATCACAGGGAGGCGTAGCAAAGGTCCGGATATTCACCCGGTTGTTCCTCGCGCAGTTTGGATTATGGCCTTGGGATTCCATTCCACAATTACCAGTCTGGTTTGTGCTTCTTCCCGCTCACGCATTTGTGAGTATATATCGACTTGCATCGTGGGCACGATCGACAATAATACCATTGTTGATTATCCGGCATCATGAGAAAGTCTATCCACTGCCCTCTGGCGAGGGGCGATGTTTGAGGACGGAGAGGGAGAGTGGATTTTTGGATGAATTGTGGTTAGACCCGAGGAGGAAGAATGTGGCATATGCGCCGTCGTTATTGAGGCCTTGGGAGAGCGATGTTTGGTCGTTGTTCTTTAGTGGTATTGATATGTGTTTGGCGTGGACAGAAAAGAGCCTTGTTTTGGCTCCAGTGAGGAAATATGCGAGGAGGAAATGCGTGGAGTGGATCTTGGGGCATCAAGAGAAAGAAGGGGATTGGGCTGGTATTATACCGCCTATGCATGCAGGTGTTCAGGCGCTGTTGCTGGAGGGTTATAAATTCGAGGATGAACGCATACAGGATGCTATCAAAGCCATAGAGCGCTTTACGTGGGAGGATGAAAGGGGTGGAAAGAGGTTGCAAAGCTGCGTTAGTCCGGTTTGGGATACAGTTTTGATGACGAGGGCGTTGTGTGATGCACACGCCGGCCTAGGTGGACAGATGGTGTTGAGAATGGATGAGAGACTGAGCAATATTATCCACTGGATCAAATCTCATCAGCTCCTAGGTCCGGAAGGTGATTGGCGAATCTACGTAGATAAAGCTGTGCTGCCAGGTGGTTTCAGCTTCGAGTACCATAATACTTGGTATCCAGACGTTGACGACACTGCTGCCGCCATCCTGGCGCTCATCTCCCAAAACCATGCTGAGGTCGATAGCCATACAGTTACGACGGCTACGGCGTGGATCTGCGGCCTACAGAATGCGGACGGTGGGTGGGCGGCGTTTGATCTCGGGAATGATAGGCTATGGTTGAATAAGATCCCCTTTTCCGATATGGACGCACTGTGTGATCCTAGCAGTGCAGATGTGACCGGGAGGGTACTGGAGGCGTTTGGATTGATGATGCAGACCTTAGCTGATGAGAATGGATACGTCAACGCGTTTACTAGAGGAATGATCGAGGGGGCGTGTGTGAAGGGTATTGCGTATTTGGTGGGACAACAGGAAGGAACAGGTTCGTGGTATGGCCGTTGGGGCTCGAATTATTTGTATGGGACTTCGAACGTGCTTTGCGGATTGAAGTATTTCGTTGATGAGAATATGGATGTAAAGCATGCGATGGAGCGAGGCGTGAAATGGCTCAAGAGAGTGCAGAATGCTGATGGTGGGTGGGGTGAAGACTTACAATCATATAGGGACAAGTCTAGAGCTGGACGAGGAGTCTCGACACCTTCGCAAACGGCGTGGGCGCTGATGGGTTTATTGTCTGCCATTAAAAATGATCCTCGCGATGATGTTGCGATTGAGAGAGGTATTAAACACTTGGTTGACACACAGACAGATGTGCGTGAAGATGAGAAGGGAGCCAGTTGGCCGGAGAAGCGGTATACTGGTACGGGATTTCCGAATTTCTTCTACATTGGATATACACTTTATCGTCACTATTTTCCCACAATGGCCCTGGGGAGGTATTTGCGGGCTGTAAGAGCGGTAGAGGAACGAGTAGGTCTCGCTAAAGATCAACGAATATCAATAAAATCGTGAATAATCACGGGGGGTTTTTTTTCCTTTTCACAATTTCAAGGTTCTCAAGTAAGATCTTACCATCGAGAAGGCTTCACAATTCCAGTCAGACCATGTGGAAAGGTGCGAGATAAGGCGGTGTAATTGCTATTTGCTGAAAAGTCATCCAGGGTGATAGTTCTGAAGATCTCATTTCAAAATATCAGATTCATAGGCACCGGTCTCTGGATGTATGGCACAATTTTGTCAAACAAGTTGATGACAATTTGCTTGTTATAATATAGGCGGAGGGTTCACGAGGCCATAAGGTAGTTTCAATACTTATGCTGTCAAGGCCGAACATAAAGTGCCACAATCCTCGAACTAGCTAACAGACATAGCCTGGATCTCTGGGGTATTATTTTAGCACTCGGCCAAAACCAAATAGTCGGAAACGATTGCATCATAATACCCAGGTTTCCTGTGGCGTATTGCTGTCACAAACTAGCCTCGATTATGATCTTCCAGAGGAATAAATTTTTAGAGAAATCTGTATTCTGTGGTCAGCTCGTGAATGATGTGGTGAATTAGCTTACTGCACAAAGAAGCTAGAGTTTCCACAATCAATTATTGACCAAGCTCTTCTTAGAGCAATAAGTAGTCAAGCTTAGCTTACAAAATGAGCCGATGAACTTTTTGCAAAATACCGCAATACGAACGCATTTGACAAGTTAACTCGAAACACTTGATTTCAAGGTAACGATTAAATTGAGTGACCACGCTGAGGCTAGAAGTAGAATAGTAAAGCTTGCTGGTAGATGAAATAAAAATCTGTTAAACTGCAATGCCAAGTCCACTCCTTGAGCTTCAGGTATTGCCCTTCGACACTGCACATTGAGTGCACTATTTAGGAACTGCCTCTGAAAGCCTCGATGATATATAATAGCTTTAAACGTGCTGATATGCAGTCTCGAAAACCATTGTTCTCGTTTTCCTTCTACAAATATTTAGTTCAAGTCACGGAATGAGGTGATGGGGGTTATAACTACCAGTATGGAAGTGGTGAGGTCGTCGAGCCCCACCTTGGGAGCATTTTACACCACGTGATCCGGATCAAGGTTTCCCCAAGCCTTCGCGTTCCCCAAGAACAAAGTCGCGATTGCTTCATATCAAATCAGCGAAATCCATTCCACAATCAGCACCATGGCTTCAAGATCGCCATCACGAGGAAGAGCACGGAGTCGTACTCCTTACTCTGATTCTCATGCGCCAAAAGTTGAATCTAGGTCTCGATCACCACGACGATCAATCACTCCTCGCTCTCCAAGCCGCAGTCGCAGTCGCAGTCGAACCCCGAGAAGAAATGGCAGATACAAGAGTCAAAGTCGAAGTCGCAGCAGAAGCATTAGCCGTGGCAGAAGTCCAAGCCCAGTCAGGAGCACAAAGGTATGGTTGCTTTAGCGATACTAATCTGACGACTGCTAATTCTTTCTAGGTTGTCATTGAGAAGCTTTCCAAGAACGTCAACGAAGCGCACCTTCGCGAGATCTTCTCTGCGTATGGGCAGATCCGCGACCTTGATATGCCCATGAACAGACAATGTATGTCCTTGGCTCACTCTGCTATACAACCACTAACTCGTTCAGTCAATACCAATCGAGGCACAGCATATATTCTTTACACATCCGAAACAGACGCAGAGGCAGCCATTGCTCACATGCATGAATCTCAGATTGATGGTACCTTGATTAATGTTTCCATCGTCCTCCCGCGCCGCAAATTCTCACCATCTCCACCCTTGGCACGACGGGGCGCAAACATTGATCCAAGACGCCCACCAGCGAACAACTACGGACGTTCTGAACAGGCTCCTCCTAGACGTCGATCTCCGCCGGCACCATACAACAGTCGAGGTGAGAGAGGATCTGATATGTATAGACCAAGAACCAAGTCCCGCTCTCGATCGCCCAGACGACACAGAAGTAGAACCAGGTCATCATCTCGTTCACGATCACCACCAAGAAGACGTAGTGGAAGAAAGGCCAGCCCAGTAAGAAATGGAGGAGGTCGACGCAGAAGAAGTCTCAGCTATAGCAGCTACAGTAGCTATGGTGACAGAAGCAGAAGCCGCAGCAGAGCTCGTGGAACAACAAGCAGACGCTAGGACCTAGCGTTGGGAGAATTATAGGAGGGTAAAATAGGCGTTAGGAATTGGGCAAGGTATTTTCTTGATGGTTTTAGAGATACCATTATTTGGCTCTACCAGAGTCACTCGCAGCTGTATCGAGAGAAGTATGATCATGAAATTTGTGGGGTTTGGCGCAACTTCCTGTATTAAGTAACGATACAAAGCCAGGTACTGGAGGGGTCTTTCCTGACCAGATAAATGTATCAACATGATTTCTATTTCTCTCGGTGTTTTTGAGATCTTGCCCGTTGCTCATCTTTATCACTCATTGCTAACAAACTATAAAAAACATCTTTCTTCTCTGCCCTATAATGGTCGAAGATTATATTCAATACTTCGACTTGGCACGCACTCCTATGAATATCTCAATCAATAACATTTTATTAGTGCGAGCAGACTGAAGGTAGTGACCTTTCTATCTACTCATAACTCTCCTCATCAGTAGGAATTTCTTTGGTGAGCCAGCTAAGTTTGGATATCAATTAACTTCCCGAATGCAGCAGTCTTACCAAGCATCACACTGGCACAAGTACCTCAGTCAATCCTCCCACGCAGTTCCTAGATGCACCGATCTAAAACAGACCCTTTCGAGCCGTGCGTCCTTGTCGAGTCAAGCCGAGTAAATGGACATTCACCGAGAATGCATTCAAAGCAGGAACTAGAGCTGGTTGGTGACTCGCATGGTTTCTGTGCTGATATTCGTGATTCTCAGTCATGGCAGAAACATGACACGTCCAAGACAGAGAACCATCACGAAACACATTTCAAAAAGCATCAGCGACACTATGAAAAGCACAAAAGGCACCACGAGATGAGGCAAAAGAAGTATGAAATACAGTCCTCTGCAGACTCGTCGGGATCATATCAAGAACTACCCTCTGCTTCTTCAGAGCCATCCATGAATCAGATGGGTCCTCAGCAAAACCCTGTGCTATCTGAAGATTCGTCGACCTTCGAACATAATGTCTCCATCCGTCCCACTACATCAATGGCACTGGAGCGATCTGAAAATCGAATTGTCCAAAAGGAGGAAATATTGTCACGCCTCAACAGGCGTACTGGGAGTCCTCTGTCGGAAACAGGCCAAGAGGAGGTTGACATGAATACTCCCCTGGCAGTTGAATGTACAGGTGGTGAAGCCTGTGAAACACAGGTCGGTGATATCATCACTTATAACGAATCTGTGGAATTATCAATTCCAAATGGTCTTGTAATCATGGCCAACGATAATGATCGGATTATCCGGGGATTTCCGTGTCCTCCACAAATGCAAGCATTCTTCACACGAGAACAATGGAAGGAAATCAGTGACAAGCTTGCAAAAAATGGACCTCACGAAATTCAGACTGAAACTGATATGGGCTATTATATCGAGGAGATTTTTGATACAGCCGCTATGCTAGATGGCAAGTACTTCCGCCCTGCTGGTATGTTGATGCGTTTGGATTGTCCTGGCGAGAGCAAGTACTGTCCAGACGACATGGAAGTTTACCGAGATCCAACCAAATCAGATGAACGATTTGTAAGCTACATTGCAAAGTCGAGAAGAAACAAAGCCAGGGAAGAGGCGAAGAAAACACGAAAAGATCTAGGACAAAAGAAAGAACGTATTAGCAGGCGTGACAAGAAGATTCAGAAAGAGGAGATGCATGCTTTGGTGCGTGATGAAGTTTTCAAGCGCAAAATTGTGGAGTCTCTGCGTTTAGTGCTTGATCCTGTTAGTATACTGAAAGACGGCGACAAAGCTACAAAACACGGTATGCTAGATCCTTTTCGTCGTTGAATACCCTGTTGATAGCTGTACAGGTTGGAGGGAATGGCAGAATCAGTGTATTACTGCCGCCCGCCTCACTAAACACATCTCCCCGCCACCTACGCACAACAAGCCTTGGGACTTTTCTCAGCTTTCCTTCCGTAAAGACCGATGGCCACCCTCCAAACATCTCTACTATGAACGTTTCAGAGGACAAACGATCGTCGTAAAGACGAAGGAGCCGGTCACTCGTGCGTACAGCTACGGATATGCAGCTGCAAGCATCGTGTATGATCCTTCTTGGCGAACGAGCGATATCTTGAGAGACGTTGCAATGAGGGAAGTCAAACAGGTCTTCTTTGTGCCAGATTGGGATAGTATGGACCAGAGGGGTGGTGGAGTTCCGGGATCGAGAAGCGTAATCCTTTGCGATAGTGGTGTGCCCTTTGAGCTTATGAGGAGGAAGTGGGGTGTCCTTGAGAAGGAGGTGAACGAGGAGGAGAAATTGAAGGGGTGTAAGGTTATGTGAGATTGTCCGTTGTTGGCTTTGTAACGGCATTTAGATTGTATCGTATTCTTGATTAGAAAACAACTCTAGGTCAAAACTGATTATGCGTTGATAGATATTATTATTCAAGATGTTTCTCTCCACGATTTTACACTCTGACCTCGTCAATAGGCAATGAGAACTAAACTCTCTTCATTAGGTCTTTTGGATCATCTTACAATTTTCGTTTTGAGATAAGAATCGTATCAAGTACTATGACCTTCGAAGCAGGTAATCTGCTTACTTTGGTAAATGAATACATCGATAGATTTTGTACGTCTGGATCTCGCTTATGCCTGGCAATTTGACGAGAGTCCGGAGAGCGATCCCGAGAAGAACGACGAATAGAAGGCCACAGATATATGAAACCACGAGAGGCTCAAAGCTGAGTTTTTATATATCTCAAAGATTTAATGTTTTCTAAGAAGCATCTATCACACTTGACAGCATGACTAACTCCCCGCTCGACTAAATTTCACCACCACGAATCGAATAGCCTAGTTACAAATTAAAACAACGAAACACAGACAACAACACATGACAGGTGCAACAGTCTTTATCTTTCTTACCACGGGAAAAAAAAGTCCGACAAGTGAGCTCAAAGACCATTCTTCTTCAAATAGTCAGTCATGACTTTGTAAGCTCCAGTTGCGTTGAAGCTGAAATTAATGCCATGTCCAACACCAGGGTGTATGACTGCCTTGAAATCCGTCGCATTGGGAAAGAATCCTGCTTTGGCTTTCGCCCCGTTATTTGCAAACGCAGAAGTGCAGTTACCACCACAGAATGCAAAGTCGAATTCAGCACCAACAACCTGCGCCAGTAGTGTCAGTCATTTCCCTAAAGATCGATGAAGAGCAGGGAAGAACCACTTACCAGCAAAGGCTTCGTGAAACCTAGAGCGGCAAGGGGATAGATCGCATCAGAACCAACCGAAATGAGCTCCGCAACGGCAACAGGCTGCTTCACCGCTTCCGTATACCACATGACGTCCTTATCATAGCTGTTCCCATAGAAGAACACAGCCACGTTCGCAGCCGCATCCGCCGGCGTTAGATACATGTTGTCTCGTCCCGGCCACTTGCCTGGTGCCTGCAAAGCTGCAATCCTGAGCGTGAACGCCTGCAGGAACGTGTTGCCGCCCGATTGCGGGTACGCGAATCCAGTGATGATGGCCCCGTCGGAGAGTTGTGGTGTCCGTGCGATCAGGCCGTTGCTAAGGAAGGAGCCGTAGGAATGGCCGACGTGCACGATTTTTGAAGGCGTCCCGTCGATGTCGCCTGTGTATTTGCCGGAGCGCAGGAGGATTGTCAACTGTTGGAGGATGGCGAGTTGGGCGTTGGCTTGGGGTTCTTGGTAGCCTGATACTCTGGTGGTGTGTTAGTGAGTTTGGCTGAGTTGGGAATTGAGAGAGAGTTGGACTACTTGGACGAGGTTCCTGTTCCGAGACGGTCGTAGAAGAACACAGTGTAACCTTGACTGAGTGCGAAATCTACGAAGGAGTATTTCTCTGGCTGCACTTCTGAGTCCCAGTATCTGTCAAATTTATCAGTGAAATCTACGAGTTCCAACAGATACTATGCATACCTTCTATCATAGCCTAACCCATGAGAAGCGAGAAGAATCGTCTTCTGACTCTTGGACCGGTTTCCAGGCGAGCAAATCGTAGCACCGATAGTGTATGAAGCTGTGGCGGGTGCAGCTCCAATGATGGGAATACTGCTCAGAGCTCCGCCGCTAGACAGGGCGTTGACGAATCCTACGACATCGTAGTCGGATGCGAATGGCTTGTAGCCTGCGGTATAAGCCAAGCTGCTGACGTTGACTGGGATGTTGTAGTCGTAGCAGACTCGTGGGGTTGGAGTTGAGTGCGAAGATACCGGGAAGCTGAGAAGTGAGAGGAAGAGCGAAATGCTCAGTGAAGTGCGGGATGGCTTCATTTTGTGAGGTGAAGGGAGGTTGAAGAAGAAGTGAAGTGAAGTGATGGTAGTGGTAAAGATCTGGAATGGCTAATGCTCATTTATACTCTCTTGAGATGGAGATGAGATGATATGACATGCTGTCAGCAAACTCGCAAGCTCGGCTAGAGGTGTGCATCGTTGGATCCCTCACAAGCATCTGCTCAAAGAAGACTACCGAGATTGATACACAACATCAAATGAATCCTAGGATTCTCATCTGCAGCATTAAATTTTGAGTGTTGTCAAACTGTTATAGCTGTCGGAAAATATAGTACCTTGTTTTTCTTCTCGAAACTGACTTTTAGACCCCACGCTGTATCTCTCAAGCTGTGGCATCCAAAAGAGGCAACCGATGTGCAAATTCTAGTCCAAATCAAGGTTGGGCAGGAGTATTGAAGTGGTACTTGAGTGATGGAGATGAAGTACTGCTTATAAGCATCACATTTCTCTAGAGCTCTGGATTAATTCTTACTCGGGTCTTTCGCAGGAGGTCAAAAATAGCCCACTAATGCCCTATTACCAGAGATTTGAAAGTGGTAGTTATCGTATACAGGTTTCATTATACGGAGCACTTAAAGAGAACAATATTGAACTTTAAACGAGGACAGACAAGTGACTGGACTTACTTTATGAGCCACAAACGTGTGTATTTTGTAAAGCAAATTCGCAGTGTTGTCCACTGTTCAGTCCTTGTGCTGCAGGCATGGAAACGCTTAAGCGAGAAACGCAAACAGGGTCGGAAACTCGGATTCGCTAAGCGAGCCTGTTGCGCATGCGCATGCGCACATACAGGAGATCACTTACCATACTTGAGCCCCAGATCAAGCCAATTAGGCTTAATTTTGTGATTATTAATTCTCCTGAGGCAGGCCCCAGATTTTGCGTTAATGTTCGACGCAGTGCCTTATTTGTCGGTCAAGAAAATTGTGCCGAGTGACAGCCAGCTTTGCTGCCAAAATGGGGGCGGAGTCGAGGCTCAATGGTCTTTGGAAATTATGGTTTTGGGAAGAAAAGATTTGGAATTGCGACCTTGTTGACGCGTGTTGACATTGGCTGCGCATCTTGTTGTGGTGATGGCGGTGTTGTCTTTCTATGGCGATATGGGGCGGTCACAACTACACAGCATGAATATGGATCCTTGACAGACAGTCTCGGGAAAAAAGCGAGAGGGAGGAGGTGAGTAAAGATAAGACTCGAGCTACGATATGAAATTAGTGATATTTATTCACTTCTCTTCTCTCTGCTATTCTACTCGATACCTCAGGAGCGAAAACTGCGACGACGACTCTCGAAAGAAACACCAAATTCACCTAACAATTGTTCAATCCTTCTCAATCATGGCCCGCTCTGCTCAAGACCCCCAAAATCCATGGCTTTACAACCCATCACTCCCCGCCGCAATCGTCGTCGCACACATATATCTCCTCACAACAGCAATCCACATCTACCAAGCTAATCGCACTCGGATGCGTTTCTGCATTCCCTTAATCCTCGGAGGAATTTGGGAAACGATCGGTTACGGGACTCGCGCAGCAGGAGCACGAATTCAACACTCCGTCGCGCTGTATGCTACGCAGCTCACTCTCGTTGTGCTTGCTCCGGCTTGTAAGTTACTTTCTTTCATTCAAGACTGACACATTGCTCATGTACAGCGCAGTTGTCGCGGCATTCAATTACATGCTCTTCGGTCGCATACTACGGACTTACTCACCCGAAGCAAACCCAAAGGCTCTTGGAGTCTCGCACACATGGGTCACAAGGATTTTCGTCGCGTTTGATGTCCTCTCTTTCCTGACGCAGAGTGCAGGTGCAGCGATTCTAGCCGGAGCGAAGGCGGACATCAAGAAGAGCAATCTGGGTGAACATATCGTCATTGGAGGGTTGATACTTCAACTTGTTGCTTTTGGATTCTTCACTGTTGTAGCTGTGAGCTTTCATTTGAGGTTGAGGAAACTCCGCGCTGTATCTGGTTCTGTCGCACAACAGAAGGTGGGCGAGTGGCGCCCTCTGCTATTATGCTTGTATATCAGTTGTATTCTTATTATGATTCGTAAGTTTTCATCACCTTTGAGTCAGTTGCACTATGCTGACATTTCGACTCTAATAGGTTCCGTATATCGAGTCGTTGAGTTTAGTCAAGGCTTTGATGGCTATCTCGCTTCACACGAAGTCTTCTTTTATGTGCTTGAAGCTGTTCCGATGATGCCACCGTTCATTCTCTTCAACTTCTATCATCCTGGACGCATCGTTCCAAGAGGCTTCGCTCTGCGCAAAGCTGTCACAGAACAAGGAGGTATTCTCATGGAAGAGCCCAAGGACGGAGGGAATACTACTGATTCAGTTGAAAGAGTCTGAGCTACACAAAGAAAGGTCAAGCAAGATAAAGCTTTCATGAGCTGAGGTGAAGTTACTTGCAGGGATGAAGAGGAAAGCAATGGGGATATTATAGTTTACTGTTTAATTTTTCCAGATGTGATCAAATTGGATTTGAGAGGTGAAGATATTTAGGGACTGGGTGAGGGTTAGTCAAGGTTTTTGTACTTAGATTTCTCAAGTGTAGCTCGTAGAGTTTGTGTTTTTCTTTTTATTAATGGCACTTGTTTCCACGCGTCCTATCGAAGCTCAATCTACTTTTTGATACTTATTTTATGATGATAATCGATAATCGAGTGCTAAAAATGTGGCATACTGTTATCCTTTATTCCGAAACTGCCATCAAGATTGAAATTTACGTCTTACCAGAATGAGAGACGCTTCGAGTACAATTCCAAGTTAGTAAAATAAACCTACCTAAAAGCCAAACCGAGAATCAGTGTACTCAGCCGGCAGATTCAATCTATATATCATTGATTTGAGCGATGAGCAGTCCAAATCAATCAACACCTATGTCGAAGCTTAAGTGACAGACTCGGCTTGAACTAGCTACGCCTCGAAACTAGACCTCTTCTCAATCCAGAACATCAGACTCTCCGAAAGGCTCTCTACAGATCAATCTCTGTTTGTACAGCCTCAAAACTCCGGTCTTGGCTACCAGCGTAATCTCTCCATCCACGCAAACAAAACCATGCCAAGATTCTCACATCCGAACACCTCTGCAAAATCACATGACAGAGCACAATACCTTCGTACAAACACCCTATCAAGTACCACAACCACAACCTTCAACCCAGAAACTCAAATAAGCTTATCCACCTATCTCAAAACACAAATACAACCCAGCAATTCTCCCCACTTCGGCGCTACCTACGTCATCCAGACAAGCCGTCTCTCCGAAGCGAGGCTGTACCCCCCTGAGCGCTAGCTAAGCGAGCCTCTCCCCTAAGCCTAAGCAATCCCCACTGGAGGCTGAGTTGTGTGAAGTGCCGCGATACTTAGGCAGCGAGGTCACGATTTGTTCAGCTTTGTTGCTGAGGTGGAATTTGAAGGGATGGAATGGAGGAATTGAATGTCAGAGCTGATGCTGATGGGATGGGATGGGCTGTATCATATGTCGAACGTTGTTCCAGGCATTGATTGCGTTGATATATATTTCATACCCGCTGGGGTTGGGGATTGGCAATTCAATTTTGGAGATCAATTGAGTCTGCAATACTTGATTGTTTGTTGTCTTGTGTGGAACTTGGCGGAGACTACTCATTCTGATCTGAAGAACCCAGTAGTTGAAATCATTAATTCACATCTAGAATGTCCGAAATACCATCCCCAATTATCTTTGACATAGCACGATCGAACCCGAAGCCGCCTCACAGGAAGTCCAAAAATGGATGCAAGATCTGCAAAGCCCGAAAAATCAAAGTGAGCTCTCTCACCAAAGACATAGTAATTGAGGATACTAACACCGTTATCAGTGCGACGAAGCGCACCCTTTCTGCGGAAACTGTTATCGACGCTTCCCCAACCCAGAAGCAGAATGCTCTTACGACCAACAGCCCGGCTCATCACCCGCCCAACCCACACATTCACAACCACAATCGCCGAGTTCCACCGCACGTACATTAAGCATCACAAGCCTAAGCAGCACTTCCGCTTTCCCATCCACCTCTCGCGCCCTCGAGCTCCGTCTCTTCCACCACTACTCGACCGTAACATGCCACACGATGCCGACGACCGAGTCTCCCGCCGGTCTACGCATGTGGCACGACACGGTTCCCTCTCTCGCCTTCGCGTGCCCGCACATCTATACAGGGATCCTGTCGCTTTCGGCACAGCACCTGTTGTCGCTACTTCCCTACGACTCCCCCTCCACGGCAGCCGAGTACGCACAGCTCAAAGCAGCAACATACACGTACATCAACACAACGGTGTCGGCGCACCGAGAGGAGATGACAAACGCAACTTCAACCGAACCCCTGAATCGCTTCACGACCTCCTTGTTGCTAGCGATGCACGCCAAGCTGCGCGTGAAATGCGAGGCCGGGAACAGGAGCGGGAGTGAAAACCACGTCCCGTACACGCTGCCAGTGAATTACTACATTCTCCACGACGGCGCAAGGAGGATCTGGGACCAGCGCGAGTTGCAGGAGTGGAGCGATGGAGTGAGGGAGTACATAAAATGCTACTCGCATCTCGCGCCGCCGCGGGAGACCTGGACGCAGCCTGAGGCGGGCTTTGGCGCCAGGATTGCCATGGATGGAGTGGAGTTCCCATACGACCCGCTGCCCACGTTCATTGAGTATGAAATTTCCATCTCAGACGAGCATCGTACCGTCTACGAGCACGCGCTCGCATACCTGACGCTGATCAAGCAGTGTATCCTGCTCCACGAACGGGAAGCCTGGGTGCGTCACCGGTTCGCGATCGCACCGAGTGTGTTTGGGGCGGGGTTTCGGGTGTTGATGCAGGCTCATGAGCCGGTTGCGCTATTGATTCTCGCGCGGCTGTATGCGTTGCAAAAGATTGTAGATGGGCCGTGGTGGTTGCAGGGGACAGCGGAGTATGAGATTGCGGGGTTGGAGTCGTTGATTGAGGAGGAGTGGAGGTGGGGGATGGATTGGCCGGTTTGGGTATTGGCAAATTCGGAGGTTTTTAGTGCTGGTTATTGTGTTTGATGAGTGGGCGAGAAGCTTATATTGTAAAGTTGAAGTGTTCGAGTAGCTCTCTTGTTAGGATACCTGTAATCGTACTAGAATTGAAGCAATAAAATAGAAGAGATAGAATAAAGTTGTCGAATTAGATATCATCGATATTGAATATTGGACAGAAATTAGATCAAGTTTCGTTTTTACTCAAGACTCGGGTTGTTAAGCTGTCACTTTATGCTTGTTTTGTGAATCCATAAACCTATGACAACGCAGAACTCCACAACATTAGCTACCTATGCATACCTGTTTCGACTACAGGTTTGAAACGGTACCATAACAACAATCAAAGACCATGATACAAGTCGAGGCATTTGAACTTCTCTTCAACATCTGATTTCACTAAGATTCAAAAGACAAAAGCGCGATCATAATTATGCCATTGCTCAAAGATACTAAACCGTATGCCTTGCCAGTAAGCTCCAATTTAACGCTACCTTGTACCCCGTATTGTAAAGCTCTAGTGTAGACAAAGACCGTCGCTAGTCTAAATACAATTTTTTCTGCGTCGTTGCCATTACCATTCCATAACATGATGCCATGAGGACAACCAACTTATTTTGAAGAGTACGTCACCCTAGCGCACCCAACAAGTAAACACAATCATAATTCCCTAGCAATGCGCCAATCCGGCTCCATGGGTATCGTTGTAGTACAGTGGTACTAAAAAGCAAATAGCTAGCCTCCCAAACGCCCCAAAAATAGTGCCGTATCCCCAAATTCGAAATGAAAGCCAATTCGTAATTTTGTGTCAGATTACATAGCAAAGAATGGAATGTCGAGAAGAAATATTTAACGGCCGCTAACACCAAACAAGAAAGCAAGTTGAGCGACTTGAAGACGACCAAGCGCCTTGTTCGCTCCTTCATCAAGAGCAGCATCAACAACGGCTCGTTTCTGCTCCTGAAGCTCAATAATTCTATCCTCCACAGTACCTTCCACAAGAATACGGTGAACTTCGACAGGATTACGTTGTCCAATGCGATGCGCACGATCAATTGCCTGCATCTCGATGAAAGGATTCCAGAACGGATCTAGGATGATGACCCTCGAGGCAGCAACTAGATTAAGTCCAGCATTTCCGGCCTTTAGAGAGATGAGCATGATGTTGTGATCAGGTTTGTTGATGAAAGTGTTGATTGTAGTGTTTCGAAGGTCGGCTGACATGCTGCCATCATAACGCAGGACTTTGAGGTTTTCCCTGTCCAAAGGAATTTGAACTAGATCGAGCAAGGTGACGAATTGACTGAACACGATGGTCTTTTTGCCGTCATTCTGGAATTGTTGCAAAAGCTCGACACACTTGTCTACCTTGGCAGATGGTTGATAGTTCTTACGAAGATAGCGCATGTACCGGCGACGATGCTCGACTGATCTCGATGCTTCCTTCTTCAGCATAGCGAGGGAAACGTGGGAAACTGGTTTCTCCTTCTCCTTGCCCTTGGCACGGCGACGCGACTTCTTTTTTGATTTTGTCTTCTTTGCAGAAACTTCCTCCTCGTCATCACCGTCTTCGATCTCGTCTTCCTGCTCCTCATCGTCAGGGACAACGAAACCTCGTAGATCACCAGCGTCGTCCACATCATCATCGCTCTCTGTGTCATTATCATCTGTGTCACTCTCTGTATCGCTTTCTGACTCGCTGACCATCTGCTTGTCTTCGGGAAGAGCCATATCTGGGCTGTGGACCTTCTTGAAAGTAAGAAAGTCAATGACTTTCTTCATTTGTAAGACGCCTCGGCAGCTAGGACATCTGACCCCAGTGTCATTGCCGTCCCCATTTTGACGAGCGGCTGCATCGGAGATCTTGGTCAAGCATTCTGCACAGGCATCGTGCCCACATGGAACAATGATTCTTGGATTCTCAGCGGCATCATAGCATACAGGACACTATAATTGTCAGTCAAAGCTTGAACAAGCAGGGAGAGAAATACTTCAAATGATTCAGCTTCAAGCAGCCTAGCTACAACATCTGGAGCGAGGCTTTTGGCTAACGTAACCATCGTCGCATCGTCGATGTCTGATGGTGCTTCCTCATAATCCATGATTAAATGAGGATGGCAGCAGGCCTGTCGTAAACGTAACAACAGAACAAGAATATTGGAATAGTTCTTGCCAACAGTACCGGCCTTCACATATCGATTGAATTGAAGCTGGGTTTTAGACTCGAGTGCTTTGTAGTAAGCTTGCTCCTCATCATCAAAGACAACATGCTGGATTTCTTCAGTCTTAGGAGGGAGTGTGATGATTGGGCCACCATCAATAAGAGTCTTCTTTGTGCGACGAAGCATGATTGCTTTCAAGACAGCCTGGAGCTTTTGCATTGGAGCGTTAAGATCTCTCTCCCGTGGTCTCCTCTTGTCAAATTTTGTAAGGCAACCAAACTCCGACGAGAATCTGGTCCATTCATTGTACGGCTTGATTCTCAAGAAATGGATCAGAGAGTACAGTTCGTTGGGATTGTTCTGCATCGGAGTACCGGTCAATGCCAAGCGATAGATCGATTTCAGATGGCATGTTGCTTTGGCAGCGCCGGTGTTCTTATTCTTGATGTTATGAGCTTCGTCGAGAATGATTCGATAGAACTTGGATTTCGGGCCTAGGAGGGGGAATAGACGCTTCATTGGTGCTTGGTCATAGTCACCGCGTGGATATTCTCCCTTTTGCTTCTCAAGCCAACTTTCCATGCTCTTGAACTCATGTGCCAAAGTGCCATAGGTCGTCAGTACAACATCGTAACCTTGCACCTCATCCCAAGAAAGCTTCCTCTTGCTCTGCCCATGCATCATGTGGGTGCTCATTCGGTGGCTTGTGCGAATCTTTTGTCTAATCTCTTGTTCCCACTGCCGAACTAAGGCAACGGGTCCTACGATCAGGGTTGTCTATGCGGCGTTAGATGGTAGAAATTGAGATGGCGTAGATACAAACCTTTTGTGCTCGATCAGTGGAGGGTCGATCTAGCATCAGTGCCAGTGCTGAAACAGTTTTCCCGAGTCCCATGTCGTCAGCAAGAATCCCACCTTTATTGCTACCATTCTCCATTGCTTTCAACCAAGTCAAGGCAATTTTCTGATGCTCATACTTTGAATATTATCAGCACTGGAAAACGTGTATTGAAATCGAGAAACTTACCAAGGTACCATTTATGCCTTGAGGAGTTGGTTCTCTTGCTTCCTTGGGGACATCAATATCTGTTTTGATGTTGTCAAGCAGTGCCTTAATCTCATCGTTGCTTCTGTGTGGTCCACTCATAATATCGTGAATTCTGTCATTCATTTCGTCGTCGGCATTCAAGAACTCGGAGACCTCTTGGAAATCGTTGACATTTGATCTGCCGACTATATCTGCAAGTGAGTTTTGCTGTCCGAAAGCCTCGGATCCTGCAGCCTGGTCTACAAAGCCGTAAAAACTAGTATCTAGTGGTGTGATATGCATGTTAGCGTCAGGATCTCCTAGAGCATAGAGACTTGGATAGAATTGATCGCCATAAGCATAGCTATTCCACGGATAGACGCTACTACCAGGCATATAGATATTGTCATTTGGATAAGTTTGACTACCAGAAGCAAGAGGGTTGCCATTAAGATAGACTTGAGGATCCGAAACAACTGGGTTGCCGTTCGGATAGATTCCACCACCAGGAACGAGGGATTCGTGCGTGAACGGCCTAGGATAGACAAAACTTCCACAACCAGGAGGATCAAAGGCATTGATGTTTAACTTACCATAGTTAGACTGGCCAGGGGTTGAATTCATATCTGGGGCCATTGGGTAGTCATACAGAGCCATATTCGCATCTTTTGACCCTGATGGATTTGTCTTCTGCTCCGTCTTAGGCGCTAGACCTTGCTGGTTATGGTAAAAAGCAGATTGTGGAATGATCTCGATGTCTGAATCACTAGCATTCAGATTTTCGTCCTTGATCACTGGCCCTGATGAAGAGGACTCAGCCTTCAATCGGATGGCAGGCATATAAGGAAGGAATGTTGTTCGTGATTGCAAACCTGGTTCCAACTTCATGTGCGAGTTAAACGATGAGCCTGAAGACTCAGCTTTCACCGGTACACTTGCAGTTCTTTGTTGAGACCAGGGCAAGCTTGAGGAAGCTGATGAAGAGGGGGGTATGCCAGAGATCCGATCAAAGGCTGATGCCCCGAAGGTTGACATTGAAGTTGTTGAGCTTGCTAAATTCTGAGCAACTTCTGCGTCAGCCTTCTCCTGCATTCTTCTATTTTCTTCGTTTCTCAAGCGCTTCATGTATTCCGTGGCAATGTCTTCAAAGTCATCACTGGGATGGGAAGTTAGTGAATCATAATATGTAGGTTTGGTTGATAACTTAGAAAACCTGCAAGTGGACGGCATTGGAAATGATGAGACGAAAGCACTCGCAAGTCCAAAACAGGAGATAGAGGCCGACATACTCTGAGCTTGATACAGGCGTGCCAGGACCTGTTGTGTAAGGACTTGGAGTTGCACGGCGTGATTTGTTTTCTCTGACAGGTGCCAAACCACCATCAAGATGCGTGCTATAGGAACGTTTTCTGGTTGGGAGGTCCATGGTGGGAACCTTGGTAAGATCTTGAATTGAGTTCGCAGAATTTGGGGTCGACGATGTGGAAGGAGGTACTGAGGTCCATTGATTTGAGTCTGCGAATGTGTTAGAGAGTACATAATATGGTTTGATCTTAAGAGCAGGCTACAGCCTTGTGTGCCTATTGTGAATAAAGAAGACTTGCCTTGAGGTGAGCCCACGGATGATCCAGATGCATTCTCGGTACTTCTAAACAGCTTCTTCGGTGTAGAAGTTCGGACTGGAGGTGCCATAGCCTGGCTGGAAACTACCTGTGAGGAGCTCGAGGCTGGGCCACCATTTGTTGCACGGCTTGCAAGCTTGAGTTTAACCTTGAGGTCGCGGATTTCCTTCTTGATTTCGAACTCGGCCTCTTCTCGATCTACAATTGTGTCATCGAGTGAATTGAGCATAGCTTGCTGGAAAGTAAGCTCATTCATGAGCTCCTCAACGTTTTCGTCAGCCATGGCTGTGGGGGTTGCAGATTAACGCCCTGCTTGGGCGGTGCGATTTGATGCGAAGGTCTCAGTAGGTATGAAATGGAGGGAAGTCGTAAAATTTGTCGGAGTTTGAGAGTGAAGCAATCGAGGAGAATGCGCCTGGGAAAATGAATGTCGTCGAAGGCGAATTGGAAGAAAAGTAAATTATTCTATTACAACCAAATATGGCTCATCGAGAGCTGTCTAGAGAGAAAATCTAAAGAGTAGGAGGATTGTCGGAATTGAGACTCTTATGTATTGTACAAAGAGAACTGGTAGAGCGCACACCAGCATCCAGCCGACGCGTCGAAATATGGTTTGTCGTGATGTTCGACACTTGGGTGATGGGAGGTGATGGTGTTTGTGTTCATGTTCACAATGGAAATGCTGGGAATCCCTGTCAAAACTTTAAAGTGGGCGCAGGAACTCCCGGATATGCTTCCTAAAAGAGCTTAGTCTGTTTTAAGGACGGAAGTGCCCACTATGACGACAACCCCCATCTGGAGAAGTGGTGCAGTCATGTGACTTGATTTGTAATCATGGCGATTGGGGATTTAGCTGATGGATGAACATCCTACATCCTACATTCTCAAAACCTCATCGCCTAGAGTCTCAAGACAACTTCCAAACTTCCACAGTACACTTGTTGCTTATATTTCGGTATACCCACATGCTTTATTATCACAGATTCTGTCATTCATCATTACTTACCGCCGAAATCTCTGGATTTTGCGCTCATTAATCTGGAAAGACCTCATTCCAAGACTCTTTTCCCAGAGCGGTTTCTGATTAATTTTGGTTGCATTTGGACTTTTGCTCTTCTTTGGTTTCGTTTTGGATTTGGTGCTTTGTTAAAGTTTCAGTGGAGCCAATCCATTGTTTCTATAGTTACAAAAGCGTCTTATTGTAACTACAGAAGAGATTTCTAATATAAAGGGGCTGTAGGTTACTTTACAGGTGACCAGACAACTATAACTAGGTACCTAAGGTAGCTAGTAACTATATTATTTTTTTCTTAAAGTAAATTCGTCCTTTAAATTTCTTTTATAGAATAAATCTTATAGATTCGTAAGACTTATAGAATAGTAAATTATTTAGAATAAGGCTTATAGTATTATATACCTTCTTCCGTAACTTAGTAGCTTTATAAATTATTAAATATTTCGTAAATTATATTATAGGTTTAGAATTAAAGTATATCTTACTCTATAAGTTATATAATATATAACCTTTTTTTTTATACTATACTTATCCTTTTCTACGATCTTTTTAGAATACAAAACATAATCTTAATTTTAATCTTTAACTTTAAACTTTAATTTTAACCTTAATTTTAACTTTAACTTTCTATAGTAATAGTTCCTTTCGTAAAGATCCCTTTTGTTATTAGCTAACTAATAACTAACCTTAATCGTAATTACTACTAAGGTAGTATACTTTATAATAGTTAAGCTACTAGTTGACTAATCCTTTCTACGATCGTATAATATCTTAATCCTTAGTTTACTTATAACGAGTATATCTTAATAATCCTAGTTTATACTCGTAAGGTTCTAGGCTAGTACTATAATCGTATTACTCGTAAGAATATTTATTAGTTTATTAATATAGTAGTTTACTTTAGGTTAAATCTATATAATAGTACAAGATTAATAGTAAAGTATACAAACTACTATTTTACTACAGATAGTACTACCTATAGTATAGTCCCTATTACTAGGAATACTCCTTCTTCCCTAGTACTACCGGCTTTACTAGTCCCTATAGTTATTATAACTATCTTTTCTCCTTAACTAATCTTTCTATAACTAGTTAGTTAAACAAGATAGACAAGACAAAGTAATAACGTTAGTTCGACGAGTTAAAGAAATATAACTAACTTTATTATAACTATTAGTCCTTTTATAATATCTACTTAAAGTCTAGTTCCTTCTTAAGTTCCTTTGTCTTTAAGTTTATTATATAGAGCTTCCCTTTATACTTTACTCTCTATCTAATATTCTTAACCTCTATCGTTTCTATCTTTTTTCTCTTCTCTAACTCTACTTACTAGTAGTTATACTAACCTTTCTCTTAGACCTTTACGTTAGTCTTCTTTATCCTTAATAAATACTATAACGTAACGTTCTAAACAAACTTACGATTAAATAATAAGTTAGTCCGTTACTAAAACTTTTAATTCCTAGGTCTTATAATAAGTTAAAGATAACTATCTAGATTATAAGGTTAAAAGTAGTACTCTCTATAATACTATCGTAGAAGAAGGTAAGGTAATAGACGTAATTTATAAAACTAGGCTTCGTAATATTAATTCTTAGGCTTAGGCCTTATTATAGACGTAGTAGATTAGGTTAAATATAACCCTTAAGGAGCTAAAGAAGAAGAAAGCTACGTATTTAGAAGATTAAAAGGCTAATAAGTATTAAAGGTTAGATAATAATAATACGAATAAGAAGAATAATATTAGTTCTAGTTCTACTAGTACTCCTTAGTACTATTATTAATACGGTTAGGTTTTAGTTTTATCGTTATTTTTTAGTTTGTTTTTATAGAATTAAACGTTAAGTTAACTAGTTTTCTAATCTATAATATTAATCTTACTATTTTATAAAAAGAAATATATAAAAGAAAAATAAGTAAAAAAAAGATAGTTCTTAGATTTATAACTTTAAGTAGTCTATATTATCTTTAATATCTTTAGTTCTATTTAAATAAAAGTTTTCTTATTCTACGATAATCGTATCTTTTAATACGACGAAAAGGAGTTAAAGTACTAGGATACTTTTATAAACCTTTTTCTTCTCTTTTCTTATTAGTATATTCTAACCTCTTTTTATCGTACTATTAATATAGGTATAGTAAAGCCTATCTCCACTTACTAGCCTTATAATAACCTCTTTCTTTTCCTTAACTATAGCTACGAGCTAGTAAGTATTTAAGTACTTCTCCTTAACTACTACGAACGGTCTATACTAATTAAAGTTAAACTTAGTCTTTATTTCGTTCTATAGTAAGATATACTTCTTTTCTTAGAAGCTTTTTACTCTTAAAATTATATATTTATAGGTTTTTAACTACTATTTCTTATTTACTTTTTCTCTTATAGCAACGAGCTTATAGGCTTTAGTACGTAAAGCTTTAAGAATAATTAATTAATTAGTATTGTTTACTTAGACGTCTCGTAGTATTAAGGTATTATCGTCTATAAGAAGACGTAGTTATCGTCTATATAGTAACGAGAATAAGGATTACTTAGTTATAAAATAGGTTTAGATCTAAACTACGAATAAGATTTTATTAATATACTTGTCTTACTTAGCCTTTATCTTACTAACAAAGTACTTCGAAATTACTTGTCTAATAACTTTATTTAAAGACTTAATAGCTCTATTAGTATAAAGATAGTAAGCTATAGTTCTAGAGTAGTATAAACTAAGCTTTTTAAATACGATTTCTATAGTAAGTACTTATAGGTTCGTTTCTTAATCTATAATAATCTCTTTTAGTACTTTATAGTTTAGATATAAGTCTATAATAAAGTTAGTAAGAACTTCTACTATAATATCCTTAACGGCTTTAATAACTAGTTACTTCGTAGTATAATCTATAGTAGTAATAATCTATTAGTTTCTATTCTTTATTAAAGGATATATCCGCAAATCCGGAGCCTGCCACTGTAGTGCTAATAGCGTACTAATAGTGTAAAAGAGTCTAACGTCACTAGTCCCTAGTTTTAACGTTAACGACAGTTACGTCTCTATTAATCGGCTATTATCGACGCTAAGGCTTATTAAGCTAGTACTATTAGAGGATACGTACGTACTAACTTAGTGTTAGTAGCCGATACGCACGTACTAACGTAGTTAATGTCACTATACCTACTAATACAGTACTATTAGTACTATACCTACTATAGCTACTATAGCTACTATAGCTGCTATAGCTACTACACGTGCCACGCTTGCTACAGCTACTATAGTTTCTAGTAGCTCTACTATTATTACTATAGTTATTGTTATTAGTTATAAGATTTAACTTATTCTAAGTATAAATCGAACTAAAACTTAATCTATATTAGCTAGATAGGTTAAAGGATTAATTATAAAATACTAATAGTAAATTAAGTATAAATAACTAGCCTATAACCAACTACTAACTTAACTAATAAAATAACTCTTAACCGACTACTAACTTAATTAATAAAATCACTCTTAACCGACTACTAAATTAACTAACTAAACTACTTAACTAACTACTAAATTAACTAATAAAATCACTCTTAATTAACTACCAAATTAACTAACTAAACTACTTTTAACTAACTATTAAAACGACTACTAGTCCGACTACTAGCTTAATTACTAACTTGACTACTAAGATAACTATTTACTATATAATCTTTTTTCTCTTCATTATTTAATACTATTTATAATATTAGTTAGTAAGATTATTAATAATTAATAGGTACTATTAATAATATAAACTTATTATTAAAAATAGTAATAACGTTAAAGATTATTTCTAACTTTAGAATCTATCTTACTTTAGATATAATTAATAATAAGAAGTAAGTGTTTAACTTATATATACTTAACGTAACCCTTCTCGACGAGTAGAATAAGTCTTTATAGTTAAGGATACTTCTAGTGTTTTCTTTCTTTACTCTAACTCTATAATACTCTAAGTATTATAGTTTAATTTATTAGTTTATTATCGTCCTCTCTATTACCGTTTTCCTTATCCTTATCGTCCTTCTTTACCTTATCGTCCTTTTTATCCCTATTATCCTCCTTATCCTTATTGTCCTTCTTATCCTTATTGTCCTCCTTATCCTTATCGTCCTCTCTTTTCTTATTATCCCCCCTCTCCTAGTTATCCTCCCTCTTCCTATTATCCCCCTCCTTCTAGTTATCCTCCTTCTCTTTATTATCCTCCCTTTCCTTACTATCGTTCTCCTTTTTAAAATTAGTATTCCTTATCTTTTCTTTTTTTCTACTATACTATACTTCTATTTTAATAATAATAAGTGACTCTCTTATATAACCGATTCTTTTCTTAACGTTAGTAATATCTAAAAAAAGCTTTATAGATTATTATATATTATTAGAAAATTAGAATTATCTACTAAGTCGTCTAAGGTATCCTTCTACTAGTTAAGTATAGCTATAGTATCGTTAAGTAAGGCTAGCTTTACTACTATCCGTTTAACCTTTATAGTAAGTATTTAAACGATAGAATCCTACTTTATAGTATTTATTTCTTTCTAGCTTTTCTTAACTTTTCTAAGGCTTTCTAATTTCTATTAATATATATATATTTAAATACCTAACTCTACTATACTACTAACTTATAAAGTTAGTACTATCTAGCTTTTAGGTTATATTAGATCTAGTAGCCCTCTCTCTTACTATATATAAAATAAGTATAGATATTTATATAATTATATAAAGTCGAAGAGATTAAAACTATAAACGTAATAGACGATAGTTAACTAACGTATTAAAAGTATTAAATAAAATCACGAGGTATTTAATTACTATTCTACTTAACTACTTCTAATACTTTAGTTATAATTCGGTTAGTCTCTATATCCTAACTCGGAAGTTAAATTAACTTACTTTTATAATATCTAGAGAAAGTATAATATAATCCTTTTTTAATATTTCTTAGAACCTTTAGTATACGTCGTCTAAATCACTTATAGCCTCTAGTTTAAATTTAGTCTTAACTAATATTTATATACGACTTATAATACTACTATACCTATCTACTACTAAATCCTTTATCTAGTCTATATTAGCTTATATATAATAAAGACTATATATAATATACTATACTTTTTTAATAATAAGTTATTCGAGAAAATTATTTTAAAGTATTATATTAGCCTTTTATATATTAACTACTTTAAACTAGTATCGCTAAATCGTTACTAAAAAAACCTTAATATCTATATTTAGCTAGAATTTCTACTTTAATCTAAATTCTTTAGTTATTTATATACTTATAATTATCTTTATTCTAAGTTTAATATTGGTCTAGCTAGTATTAACCTTAGTACTTAACGTATCTTTAGCGGCCCTTACTTTAAGTACTCTTTATAGAGACCTATCGAATTATACTAATAAGTTATTATCGTTATTATTTCTATTATCTAAATCGCTTTCCTTACTTGTAACCCTCTTTCTAGTGTTATAAGGAGACCTCGCGGCAAGTAGTATTAGTATTATAGAGAATAAATTATAAACGTTAGATAGTATATCGTACTAGCTTCTTACTAGTACCTTAGGTCTAGAAGAATTATAAACTACTTCTATAATATTCTATTTATATATTAAGTAATATTCTATTCTAATTAATTAAAAGTATTATAGAAAACTATACTTAAGACTAGCTATTATAATAATTTGATTCCTTATTATAACAGTTATTTTTATAAGTACGTTGTTACTTTTTTGTTAATATAAATAGTATACGATTATTAGGACGCTAACCTTAAAAAGGAGTCTTTTGTTTTTTTAGTTATAAAACTAGAAGATTCCTACTTTATAAGCTAAAAAAAATTAGTTTATTCTAAATATATTATATTTAATATTAAGACTTACTATAAAGAATACTTAACTTAACGATATAATTATAGTAAAGTAGTAAAATATCTAATATACTAAGTTATTAAAATCTCTATATTAAAACGGAATAGTACTATTATAGGTAAAAGAGAATATAAAAAGGTATTTGTATTTAAAAAGAAGAATAGGACTTAGATAGTATAGACTAAAGTATATTTTAAAACTAATAACTAACTTTATACTTATCTTTATATACTATTTAACCTTACTAATATTAACCTATATTCTATTAAGGTAGACTACTATATAAAAGATATACTAATTATTTATATATTTAGTAATAAAAAGTTATATTAATACTAATAGATTTATCTTATCTAAAACTTATAATATATAGAATTAAGGATTAGTTAATTTAGTTATAGATTATATTAACTTAATTATAAATTACTTAATAGTAGTTAATTTAGTTATAAATTATTTGTTAGTAGATTACTTAATAGCGAATAGTTTACTAGTAGTTAAGTTAGCTATATATAACACGATAGTGGTTAAGTTTATTATATATAACGCGATAGTAGTTAAGTTAGCTATATATAGTACGATAATAGTCAAGTTTGTTATATATAGTACAATAGTAGTTAAGTTAGTTATATATAACGCGATAGTAGTTAAGTTTACTATATATAGTACAATAGTAGTTAAGTTAGCTATATATAGTACAATAGTAGTTAAGTTAGCTATATATAGTACGATAGTAGTCAAGTTTACTATATATAACGCGATAGTAGTCAAGTTAGCTATATATAGTACGATAGTAGTCAATTTTGTTATATATAGTATAATAATAGTTAAGTTAGCTATAGTTAATTTAGTAAATAATATAATAACTATCGACTACCTTTATCTATAATAGGCTCGTTCTTTTACTTAATTATAAAGTATACAGATATTATATACTCGTTTACTTATACTTTCTATTTAATCTTCTTTATATAGAATCTAATACTAGTCTTAGTTAATATAATTATTAATATATAGAACGTTACTTTACTTTAGCTTCCTAGTTAACTATAATAGAATAAGGTAAACGTTATATAAAATTAACTTAATAGAATAAAATCTTCTACTAAATAACCTCTAGAAGTTAATAGTAGTTAGTATCTTTAGTAGTAGTACTTTAATTATACTATAAATATCGTATAGTACTCCGTTATTTACTAGTTTATAGATATCGATTAATATATAATAGTATTTAAAGAATTTATTATTCAATAACAGATAGCTAATATTAATAACTTTAATTAATATTTATATATATTTAATATGTTATTTATTTAAGGTATAATATAGCTTATACTCGTATAGCTTAAGGTTCGTAGTAGGGGGGTCCTATTCCTAAACCTAATAATTATTTAAACGTTTAGAACTACTTTTTTATAAATAAAAATATCTTAAGTATTTATATTCTAAAACTTTAAAGTTCTACTTATTCTTTCTAAATCTTTTTTAGTACTTAAGAAATCTAAAGAACTAAATAAAGTATTACTAAACTTAATTATAATTTAATAATATATTGTTACTTTTTTAGCTAACTATTCTTTCTAAACGTATTCCTTTTAACTTATTATAATAATCTATAATAAAAATTATAAATAAAGGAATAAAGCTTTATAGCTTAAGTATACTTTATATAAAGGTAGTTATTATTATAAAAGTAGAACGTAGATAGTATTCCTATACTATATTTTATAATATTAATTTGTATCTAAATAAAAAAAGTAATTAAAGGTTATAGTATATAAAGGTAATTTACGCTAGTACTTTTAAAGATAATCTAGATATCGTTCTAATAAAGTATAGTAATATTATATTTATTACTTTTAAATTAGTTTTTTAAGTATTCTAAAAATATATTTAATTTTAATATAATTTATTTTTATTTATATAATCGTAAAAAGCTTTTAAAAGGAATTTATAAAAAGCTTTTATATACTTTAAGTTCTATTTATTAAGTACCTTAAAACGTTTAATTAATTTAATATAATAAGATATAAAGTAGAATTTAAAATAGTTCTAATAAGCTTTATTTACTTTATCTTATAGTTTAAATTAGTTAAAAATATTCTTTATATTCTTAATATAACTTAGTACTAAACTTAAGTATTTAAAGATTTAGTTATTATATAATTTATACTCGGTAATTATAACGAAATTAATAAGTATATGAGTATAAATAATAGTATTTAGTTTAAGATATAATAGTAATAGTATAATAATTAATAAAAGAATCTATAAAACGTTTTTATTTTTTAATCTAGTTTATTATTAGATTTAACTAAACTTTAAAAAGTATTTAAGGTAAGTATAAATAAGGACATTTATAAAGTGAGTGTCTAGCTAAACCGCTCTAATAGATTTCTATAAAGTACAATAACCCTTTCGCTTTGTTCTTATCTAATATATAGCTAGGATTAAATCTATAATTAATATTATAATATACTTAATTAGGTCTTTAACTAGCCTCTTATATAATTAATATAGTATATCTAACCCTAAGTAATTATATATATTAATATATATATACTACTATTTAAAATTAATATATTTATAAACCTAGTCGTCGGATATTCTAGTAACCTTCTTTACTAAATACTATTATTTATTAATTTATTCTTTTATCTATTTGTAGGTATAGGGTAGCTATTCTTTCGTTAGGTTTTAACGTTACAACGAAAGAACTTAATAACGTATATACTATATATTTATTTTATAGTTTATTATTAATACTTACTCTTTATAATTAACGATTATTAGTATAAGTATAGGATAGTAGCTCTAAGTATTCCTATTAGTGTAATGTACTAGTATACCTGAACTACTAAGA